>CM055728.1:19296761-19716632 GCA_029465975.1 Dallia pectoralis | reverse complement strand
GCCATTTTAGTTTAGTAGGCATGTGTATTTTTGTTGATGGCACTCACATTTCATCTGCAGCAATCTTTCTTTTGTTTTATGCCATCGAAAGCATCGTCTTTTCACTCCGATTCATACTGTATATGACGGTGACAACTAATAAACCACCAGGAGCTTGGACGCTATATCCTGACTCCCGTATTCATTTGAATGGAGTTTGGCTTAATGCTAAATTGTGTACACATACACACACAACGAGGGCAGCACACAAAGCCTTGTGATAATCTCTACCAAAACTAAAAACACTGACTGGCTGAAAGGTTGCCAAAATGTGACACAGTTTACACCATTTATGATCAAGTGAAAAAATAAGCAGCGAACAGTGTAGGGAATCATTGTGATATCTAAATTTATTTTTTATATTGTGGGCACAGTTGTTCCTTAGGGAGTTCTAATACCAACGCTCATTTCCTGGTTGGTAACATTGCACAGTTTATAGTTATTTAGCAGACATACTTTTTCAGTTAATGCATATTCTTTAAGGGGCTAGATGGAAGACACAACTATGTAATTATGGAAGCATATGGTGGACTCAATTCAATGCAATCCCAAATAGCATTTTCATTTAAAAAGAAAGACACGTGTGCTTTCAATTGTACGGAAAAAATGTTAACATGAAATGTTAAGTTCACTCAATAAGTTATTGTATAAAATAGTCAGTGTTAGGAGGACAATACATTAAATAAAAAGTACTGATGTTTTTCACAAGTGTTACATTGTTAACTGCCTTCCACCATTCATTCAAAACTGTGTCTATTAATACGTCCAAACACAAGTCCATTTCTACGACATACTCGGCATCTCTCAGCATTCTACGGAAGAATGGAAACATAAAAATGACCACATCCCGCATTGCTTGCTTGTGAATTAATTTTTTTACAAAAATAATCATGTTGTTATTGTATTTGTATTCTTTGGATGTATATTTGTACGTGTATTTTTATACAATTTTATGTTGTTGAAATGGTGTCAGTTCTTTTTTTAGGTATCGGGAAGAAACCGTCAATCTAGCTTAATGCTAAATTTTGCCACATGACTAAACGTTATGACTTTAATATACTTAAAATTCAGACATAGCAAAGACAAAACTCTGCACTTCGATGTGTCGCTTGAATAGGCCTACCAAAAATCCCATATGATATATATAAAATATCACATTTTATATCATAAGTTTAACAAGAATCAATTAAATTGTCAATAATCAAATTAAATAGCCTAACAAACAGTACCTGTTACATTCCTACACCAGCAGTGTATGCGCGGGGACAAATACAAACATTGAACAATACAGTAAACTTATTCTTAACTTTTTTAACAGCGAAAATTAAATATAGTCAACTTGCGCACTTAGTGCCCCCCTCTGATTCTTTTCAGGTCTTCAAAATGCACAAAACCTCCTCTGTGGTGTTGTTTTAACTGTCACATTTACAGATTGGGACTTAGATTTGGTTATTCTGCTGACAAATCCAATGTACATTGTGGGGTGTGCAGTCCAGTGATTGCCCTCCATTGATGTTGTCAGCACAAGTGGCTACAGATCTCAGACCTATAAAAACAAAGAAACTAAGCTAACCGCGGTTTGCATTAACCTTTATGTTTTCATCACTCGCTGCTGTAATGGAATCCTTCCATACCACATAATCGTCAGACAAATTGCTACTACAGGGGATGGAAAACTCTTACAAGGTTCCTATGTCTTTGAGGCCTTGTCAGTCTGGAAGTCACAACAACAAATTATAATTGGTGAACCATGGATATGCAATGTGTACTGTGTAAAACCCAATCAATTCTCAGGCAATTCTGATTTCATTGATTGCTTTATTCAAAACATTTCCTTTGTAAATGACAACCGTTTCAGTGATGCAAAACCTTCAGTTACAAAACCAGGTAAAATGTATTGAATATTTTATTCACCCCAACATATATGAATTCCTAGCATTTGGGCGCTTTCTTTTCCCTCTAAGCTGCTAAGACATTAAGCCTCATGTCATTGACGACACAAACCATGCGATCTACCTCCATCGGTAAGCACAGCGTTTAGTCAGCATACTGATTAGAGAATCGAGAAACAATGCACTGCCATAATCGCATTCCCTTTACTTTCTCAGTACTTCATGTGTAAGTACACAGAGTGTGTCTGCAATGCAATGGGAATATACTCTTCCCTACTTGTTCCCCACGTCCAAGCCCTTTAGCCCCAGCCCTTTAGCCCCAGCCATTTAGCCCCAGCCTTTTAGCCCCAGCTCTTTAGCCCCAGCCCTTTAGCCCCAGCCCTTTAGCCCCAGCCATTTAGCCCCAGCCTTTTAGCCCCAGCTCTTTAGCCCCAGCCCTTTAGCCCCAGCCCTTTAGCCCCAGCCATTTAGCCCCAGCCTTTTAGCCCCAGCCATTTAGCCCCAGCCCTTTAGCCCCAGCCCTTTAGCCCCAGCCATTTAGCCCCAGCCTTTTAGCCCCAGCTCTTTAGCCCCAGCCATTTAGCCCCAGCCCTTTAGCCCCAGCCCTTTAGCCCCAGCCATTTAGCCCCAGCCCTTTAGCCCCAGCCCTTTAGCCCCAGCCCTTTAGCCCCAGCCCTTTAGCCCCAGCCATTTAGCCCCAGCCCTTTAGCCCCAGCCCTTTAGCCCCAGCCATTTAGCCCCAGCCCTTTAGCCCCAGCCCTTTAGCCCCAGCCCTTTAGCCCCAGCCCTTTAGCCCCAGCCCTTTAGCCCCAGCCCTTTAACCCCAGCCCTCTAGCATTGAAAATGGTGGCTCTATCTGAATAGGATCCCCAGAAACAAAAACAGATTATGCTCGCCCATCGCCATCGTCCCTGCTGACACCTAAAATATCTGTCAGCTGACACACAAACACACAGAGAGAGAGAGAGAGAGAGAGAGATAGAGAGAGGTGCGCAGCTGCACACTCAGATAGCTAAATAAATAAAACGAGGAAGGAAAAACCAGCCAAAATGTATGTGTTCGTCTCTGTGCATCTGTTTGTCTGTTTGTGTTTCTTTCTATATGTCTGTATGTATCTACGTATGTGTGTGTGTGTGTGTGTGTGTGTGTGCGTGTGTACGAGAGAAGTTCCCTAAGCGAATTGCATTTTTGCAACCATGGGTGAAAACAATGGATTATGAGGAAATGAACATCTTCAGATAGCAACATAAATCAGCAGGGAGCCGTCCCCCTCTAATGAAATGCAGAAACATACGCACTGAAGCCTTATCAATCATAGAGATAGAGTTGCCACGATATTGACTAGCCACCAAACACACAATATTTGATATAGGTCCAGATGCTATTCCAAATGCTGATCACATTGTATATCACTTTACTGCCAATATCTCCTGGGAGTATTATTGAATTGCTGGAATGCACAGTTACTCTACCATGCAAGGCGAAAGGACCAGCAGACCATTGCTATTTTATTATAAATTAGATATCATACGGTCGATACAACATATAAATAAAATGTTGAGGGTATGTGGCTATAAACCTTTCCCCCCCCCCTTTATTGTGTAAAATGAGAGAGAGAGAATCAAATCACAGCATAAATTCAATAAACTGCTCATCACAAACACAACAAACCTCCTTTAAAAATCAACTCTGCCTCTTTCCTTTTAATCATACACAATCCATTCGAGTGGATGGAGAGTATGTGCTGTGGAGATTGTTGTCTCGTCTAAAATGCAATTGTTAATATATGTGTCAGCTGCACCGGGAAACATTGCTGTCTAATTTAGCACTCACAACACTCTGGCTGCAACCCAGCAGAGTTCAGACTGGCTCAAGAGTTGTTAGATCATCATCAGGAAAACATTATTGACATTTTGTACACTGCCCTGTGTTTTACAAACGACCTCTATCAGTCACAAAATGAGAGGTCGGACACAAGCGCATTGCAAATGAAATGAGTTTTATATATATATATATATATATATATATATATATATATATATATATAAACTATAACAAAACAACAAAAGAACACTAAACAGGATAGGACATAAGCAAAACGTAACATGTGGCCCACACAAAACTAAGACCGACAAGACACACTGGGAAAGGAGGAACTTAAATAAGGACGGAGATTAGGAAAACAGGTGAGTGCCATAATACAATGAAACAAGTGTCCGTGCGCTAAATGAGGGAGAGAGGGCTTTGGATTTCACGGCACAGCCATCCTGCCATGCCAAGCCACTATCATCTCCTGACACGATGTCAAGGTCTGGATAGAATAGATGGAAGGCTAACAATCTCCTTATGCTATTTAGTAAAGCATATCATCATCTGTGGTCGCTATCACTTTTCCTCTTCTACAGTGCAGTTTATATGTATTTGGACAATGACCCAGATTTTGTAAGTCTGACTAAAACAATGACCAAGAAGTTTAAGTGAAGACTGCTTTCTTGAGGCTATCTTCATTCATATACTGTGGACAGGATACAAATTACAGCCCTTTTTATTCATAGTTCCCCCATTTTGGGGGATGAAATGTAATTGTACAAATTAACACAAGTTTAAATAAAGTCAGCATACTTTTGCAAATGTTTTGGCCTCCTAATGAGGTTTGAGATATTTTGTAACATCTGAGCATATTAGATGTTTCTTATATGCCAGTTCCAGTAGCAGCCATACATACCCAAACCATAACACCTTAACAGGATCCAATTTCTCAGACAATTTGGTATACTAGTTCCCTTTATCTCCAAACTTTCCACTTGCCTCACTCTGGTACACGATCATATTTTTCTCATCTGTCCAACACACCGGTTTTGAAAACTCAGCAGGGCATTTTAAAAATATTTTTAAGGTCATCCTGGTTTTAAGGCTAACTAGTGTTTTTGCACCTTGTAGTCCACAGTAATATAATGAGCGACACATGCCTACCTACTGGAGAGTGTTTCCTGATCTGCTCGAACACTTCTTGGTTGGCTTTTCTTTCATTATAGTGAGCATACTTTGATCATCCACTGTAGAGGTCTTTCTTGGTCTATCACCTTTCTTCCCGGATCTTAACACTGGGCCGATTTGAGGCTTTATGAGGTTTTGAACAGAGATTACTTTTTTTGTAGGGAATACCATCCTTAAGTTAAAGTCAAATAGCAATCCATAAAACAGTGACAAGCTATCTAAAAAGAGTCTGTGAACAACTATCTAAACAGAACGTGGAGCAGGATCAAAAACACTAAAATTTGTATAATATTCCTGAAAATATTTATTTACTGTTTCCGTGGTTTGCATACAGCCTCTGTAGTTTATTATTTTGTAACTTGTCTGAATATACATTTATTATATTGAGCAAAAATACTAATTAATAGCGCTTCTCTTACAACAATAAAATAAACAATTTAAAAGAGAAGTTTGTTTTTTGAAAGACCAATCGCTTATGTTTTTACAGGGCCCATTTGCTGGCTGAAGGAAATATTCTCCCCATGTATATCTTGGCAAACTGATTGTATGTCAACAATGTGCGCTTCAGCAGTCATGGGACAAATCTTTACCGCCACTCTACCACTGAGATTGTTTACATCACGCTTACTGAAACACAAAATTAATAAAATCTGACAGAATGATTACTGTACAGATACTCTCACCCAATTCAAATCCTTAACACCAGATAACAAGATAATAGACGGAACTGTCTCCCCTAAAAGGTCTTTGGAAACTGGGCTCGTGTTTGATGCATCAAAGATGCAGGTGTCATGAAACATGTCATTTTGTAAGATAAGAGAGATCTGGAAAACACCACACAGTTAAAGAGAAGATGCAGATGGGAGAAAACGATGGAGCCACAGAATACAGTACTGGGTCTGAAGAAACAAACAAAATCAGGACTGGTGGACCAACGATGTTCAGATTGTTTGTCTTTGTTTTATCCGAAATAATTGATTGAAATGTTTAACAGTATGTTTTTTTAGTGAAAGCACATCTGTATACATGTCTTGACATTGTCAGGCTATTTTTGAGACTACTGTAACTAACATGGCAGGCAACTTTTTGGGATATAAAACTAGGTCTTAATAAAATAGGAAACACATCAGAGACCATTTTAGTTTCATGCAGCCATATGCCTCAGTTCGCATACGCAATTAGGTTCATTAGAAAACCCACTTTACTGATGCATTTCAAACGACAAATAAAACATTTACCAGAACCTTATCCAAGCTGGGAAACTATTGTGGATAAACAAGAACATCTCGCCCTGGTTTGAAACGAATATGAGGAAACATTTTCATATAGAAACAGAGTAGAAATAAATAAAAATGTAGGCAAACACCACAAAAGATCATATGATGAATATGTTCGGTTCAAATTTGTAATTGGTCAAATAAAGTGCACGCGACGATAGTTTAATCAAAGGAGGATTTCATTTGGGCTTTGCAGAGCTATAGAGTTATTTTCTGTTCGTACTGTTGCATCTATCACTGTTCCAGAAAGTATGATGGACCATATTATTATGTATCTCTAACCCCATCACTAACAGCTCAAACAAATCCACATGGTGAAGGCGAAAAAAAGATACATCTAAAAATAGTTTGAAAAAATAAATCTAAGGCATAAAGGTGATTCTCTATGAAGGTACCCAGCGAGTGAGAGTTGATCAGTCACAGAACACATTTTCAGAGCAAATCCTTTACAGCTCCTGTTAGAGCAGGGGTCCCCAAACTTTTTTCTGTGAGGGCCACATCATTTTCCTTTTCCCAAATGGTGGGCCGGGTCGGTCTGTAACGAAAAAATGACATGGGCCAGAGTGACTACCAGTATCATTGTGGAGATTCTAATATGATTATAAATGTATTATGCCTCCTAATGCTAGATTAACATTAGTTTATTTTTTTCTTATGCACCGTACATACAAATGAACATTACATTTAAGAGATTGTTTTCATATTTATTGCTATTGAAATTAAAACATACAATCAGTGTGAACTGTGGGCTTGCTTCTGGCTGGTGAGATGTCCAACGTCAAATTCCATTCCCGTCACAGTCAGTCTCAAAGACTGATGCAAATGTTCATCAGTGGGTCTTGATCTTATGGGAGTTTTCATCAGTTTCATGCGTGAAAAGGTTTGCTCACAGATGTACGTGCTGCCAAAAAGTGTGGACATTTTCATCGCATGCCTTTTGATGTTTGGGTATGTCTCGTTAGGGAGGGCAGCATAGAATTCAATGAGACTGTTGGGTTTCATAGTGTCGGCGCAGATTGTATTCTTTGAACACAGATACTGTTTCGTGACCGATGAGGCAAACAGCCTTTCTTTGCATTGAACAAAAAAATAATCACTTGTCCACTGTCGGTTAAATACCCTGTATTCGGAATCAACTTTTCTCTTTCTCAACCGTTTGTCCATTTTGTTGTGTCTTATTTTTCTTGCTGGTGCGGGTGCACCTGACATAAGAGAGAAACCCTTGCGTGCTCACTCGCAGATATGATTACCGTACTGTTTGCACAATAGGGCGCACTTAAAAGCCTGTAATTCTCTCAAAAAACAACAGTTTGCCTTATAATCCGAAGCGCCTTATATATGGATTAATTCTGATTTTGCTTACTGACCTCTAAGCGATTTTGTGTGGTACAAGGCATTGACTGCGCTAAATCAAAACTTTTAGTACAACATTGGTAAACAACAAAGCCGCACCGCTTGCAGCATTACGGTACCGTAGCCAGGAGCGTCGCGGAGTAATACATACTGTGCTTCACCGAAACAGCAACACAGACACTGACTCGGATAAAGACGAGAGGGATTCTGACTTATCTGAAAGTTTTTTTTTCGCTTAATGCGAATTATAGTCCGGTGCACTTAATATATGAAAAAAGATCGAAAATAGACCATTCATTGACAATGCGCCTTATAATCTAGTGCACCATATAGTGCAAAAAATACCTTTTTTTTATTTTCAAAATATGTCTCTGGCATTCGTCAGAGGGCCGGTCCAAATGAGGGGGCGGGCCGGATTCGGCCCGCGGGCCTTAGTTTGGGGAACCCTGTGTTAGAGAATAGTAGCAGTCACATTTCTGTGAAGGCTTATAGATGAGTTTTTAACTACACTTGTTTTTGACTAAACAGGTCAGGAATATTAAAACAATAGTTAAAAAAAGAAAGACAGTACATTTTTTGTTTTTCTCACCTGGCTAGCTTTTAACAAATGCTAATATTATACAATCCTTATATAGAGTAAGGAGGAAATAAATACATAAATTGGTAATTTGATGAAATATCTTTTTCATTGTATACATTCCATTCCATTTTATATTCCGGCACATAATTCAAAACTACCAAATAATGTACACATCCCGGTGACAAGCAACCCACGGTAATAACCAGTGATTAGGGACTGTGTGAACCCTTGTGTTTTGTTTTGTTTGTTGCTATAACCAAAAATAATTACAATTAAATTACAATAATATTAGCAGATCACATCATTAGTAATAGTGCCCCCATGCAGTCCTCCACTGATCGACTGTAGGCAAATGAACAGTTTACGGCGTTGGCGTCAAGGGCCCTTGATAATGCTGCAGGCCTTTAGCAGGCGTCTTCTTAGATCTGGATGGGCGGAAGCACTGGACCATTTGCATCACCCGCTGGAGGGCACTGTGGTCGTGTGCCAACCACTTCCCATACCAGGTTGCAATGCCATCGATGATGCAATGGTAGTATTATAAGGAGAAGCCAAGATGGCATGCCAAGTATATGCCTTCATCTAGGAGAGTAGGGTAGCTGTTATATGCCCTCCCAGTCATCAGCTATGTGGACGAAACGGAACTTAGAACTGTGGATTTTGTAACCGCAGCTTCGTTGATGATAACTTGGGTATGTTCCCTCATTGTGATCTCCTAGACAGCACAGCTGCCACAGACCAGTGATGAATGAACAGCCTCGTCTTCACCAGTAATACGTGGCTGTGTGCATTCATTACGTTATCATCCGTGGTAGGGCATGAATACTGTGTGCCTGTTCTACAGTCTAGAGGCGGCCGGACTCACAACCAAATCTGACCACGCGAACAACAGACCAGGGCAATTTGGTATTGGCCACGCCCCTGAACAAATAGAGCGGTGATGTCACTCCTAGGCGTCACAGCCTATTTCCTCTCCCATATCCTGCAGGCTTCTGGCTACTCTTGTGAGTTTGTGGAACCGTCCTGGCACAGAGAGACGGAAAGTATTCACAACTTTTTCCCCATTTATGTTACAGCCTTATTGCAAAATGGATTAAATTAATTTTTTACTCTAAATTTTACACACAATATCCCATAATGTTAACGTGAAAAACCTTTTAGAAATCTTTGCAAATCTATTAAAAATAGATCGATAAAAATCAAATGTACTTAGGTATTCACAGCTTTTGTCATGACACTGAAAATTTAGCTCAGGAGCAAACTGTTTCTGCTGATCATCCTTGAGATGTTTCCTTGAGCCCATATGACCCAGCAGGAGCCCATAAGACCCAGCAGCAGGAGCCGATATGACCCAGCAGCAGCCCATAAAACCCAGCAGGAGCCCATATGACCCAGCAGCCCATATGACCCAGCAGCAGCCCATATGACCCAGCAGCAGCCCATATGACCCAGCAGCCCATATGACCCAGCAGCAGCCCATATGACCCAGCAGCCCATATGACCCAGCAGCAGCCCATATGACCCAGCAGCCCATATGACCCAGCAGCCCATATGACCCAGCAGCAGCCCATATGACCCAGCAGCAGCCCATATGACCCAGCAGCCCATATGACCCAGCAGCCCATATGACCCAGCATGACCCAGCAGCCCATATGACCCAGCAGCCCATATGACCCAGCAGCCCATATGACCCAGCAGCCCATATGACCCAGCAGCCCATATGACCCAGCAGCAGCCCATATGACCCAGCAGCCCATATGACCCAGCAGCCCATATGACCCAGCAGCCAGCCCATATGACCCAGCAGCCCATATGACCCAGCAGCCCATATGACCCAGAGCCCAGCAGCCCATATGACCCAGCAGCAGCCCATATGACCCAGCAGCCCATATGACCCAGCAGCCCATATGACCCAGCAGCCCATATGACCCAGCAGCAGCCCATATGACCCAGCAGCCCATATGACCCAGCAGCCCATATGACCCAGCAGCCCATATGACCCAGCAGCCCATATGACCCAGCAGCCCATATGACCCAGCAGCCCATATGACCCAGCAGCAGCCCATATGACCCAGCAGCCCATATGACCCAGCAGCCCATATGACCCAGCAGCAGCCCATATGACCCAGCAGCAGCCCATATGACCCAGCAGCCCATATGACCCAGCAGCCCATATGACCAGCAGCCCATGACCCCAGCCCATATGACCCAGCAGCCCATATGACCCAGCAGCCCATATGACCCAGCAGCCCATATGACCCAGCAGCCCATATGACCCAGCAGCCCATATGACCCAGCAGCCCATATGACCCAGCAGCCCATATGACCCAGCAGCCCATATGACCCAGCAGCCCATATGACCCAGCAGCAGCCCATATGACCCAGCAGCAGCCCATATGACCCAGCAGCAGCCCATATGACCCAGCAGCAGCCCATATGACCCAGCAGCAGCCCATATGACCCAGCAGCCCATATGACCCAGCAGCCCATATGACCCAGCAGCCCATATGACCCAGCAGCCCATATGACCCAGCAGCCCTTACCGAACTTGTGATTGAAGGGCAATCAGACTACACCTGTGCGGAAAAAAAATCTTTCTCGCTGTCGCTTGAAAAAACAGACACGAAGGAAGGGATTCTTTACTGCTTCAATTAAACTCCTGTCTACACCCATTATTTATATTGAGCTCCGAATGTTGGTGCCTTTTGTTCACGTAGGCTCCTGTTTATTTCATTTATGATTCCACTGACGTAACTAGGAATCACAATGTCAATATTCTATGCAGGCAGGGTGCAGTTGTGTTTTTCCCAAAGTGTTGCAATTATAAGAGAGTGGATGACAGAAATTGTTTTGCTTTCAAACGAAAAACCTAATATTAGGACTCAAGAAAGATATTTGTGGTCAGGTCTTCACAAGGAATCTCAACCAGAGGTTGTCTGGTCCTATCCCAAATAAAATAGATTTTAAACACTTCGAACATTGTGTACATCAGACTTTAATCAATAAATGATGCAGAAAATATAAGAAAATGAAAAAGTAAAGAAAAAACTAAATACAAAAAATAAACTTCCATTAGTGCTGCTACATCGCTGATAGTATTAACTTAACTAGAATGAATAAAGGTGATCAGGTTACTCCAGAATTTGCTTTATAGTTTCCCTGTTAACATACAAAGCATTGATTAGATGGTTTATACCTATACTAAGATTACAAGAAAGAGGTGTCCTAATCGTACCTAGAATTAAGCTTTTTAAGGGTGGTTGCGTGCGGTTGGAATTTCTTTTGGTTTAAAACTTGGCAGAGTGGGTAGAGTTACTTCCATCCCAGTTTCACTGGACCCCTTTCTCAGACCGTAGTTTTACTCTGCTTTATTTTTGTGCCGAGGGACAAGGGACATTGCGTTGTTTGGGACCGGTGTCAGTCTGAAATGTATGTCAGGTAGCCTTTTGAATTCTCTCTAACTTTCCCGGTGTCCTGTTGAACCTTAGGAGGACGTGGGCCACTGGCCCAAATGAGTCATGGCTGTCCCTGTCCAAAGTTCTCCTGGTCATGGTGCTGCCTGATGATTGCTGCCTCCACTGCCCACACCCATCTGCCTCTGTCCTCGTCCACCTGGTAATGCAGCTGACCTGGAGTCTGTTTATAGGCTCTGGACACAGCCCAAATGCATTTATTGACCTGCTATCATGTGAATATTCCGAAACATTGACGTGGCCCCCAAAAGGTCATGTACTCAGATCATTTCTTTCTTCCCTCATGTATCTTGTCGTTCTTTGTTTGGATTCTGGATTTTGGATTCTAAGCCGTTCTGTTTTCATTTCCTTTTTTTCTGTTACATTTGAGTTATTTTATTAAAGTCCTCTGTTCTCCCTGTAACAATGTCCTGCCTCCAACTGCAACTTTACCCTAGCGCCAACATGAGGATAAAGCCATGTTGGTTTTCAGATAGCTCAGATGCAGTGACAACACTGCATAGGGCTGGAAAACATTAGTCAACTTTCTTTCCCAGATCAATTACTGTGCTGGCAAAGGACACATTTTAACTTGCGATAGGGATGCTCTCAGAGGTCACAGGTCAGCTACCTTGTAAGGTGATGAGGTATTTTGGAGTTAAGTGCGAGATCTAAATAATTAACATTACACCATTTGGCTCTGGGTGCAGTTCAATGAAGACTTGTCCTCTTAATAATTCAGCTTGTTAGGCCTTTTATCAAATATTTAGCTCACCCTGGGACCCCTCTCTCTCTCTCTCTTCCTCTCTGTACCTTAACTAGCTCATTACTGACTATCATTATGACCAGTTACAATAACTGACAGCTACCATTACAAAAGGGAAAGGCCCACACTGACAAGCCTGTCACGTTGGCTAATAAAACATAACACCTCAAACGAAACTGCTCTTTAACATGGATCACACGCAGCCATTAAATCGTGCCACTCATTCTCATACCACACGTATCATTAAAACATTTCCAATAAAGAGATTGAGCTGTTAGCCAAAACGACGTGTGTGCCAAGACATTGAAGGAAATTAAGAGTGACATAATTTAGCAAACAAATCGCCTTCTCAAATGTTTCACACGTGAGAGCGTGACCATTTGGCACTGGTTTTTGACCATAAGGTGTAGCAGCGAGGCCGTGCCACCACCAACATTTGGGTAACTGTCCCTGAACAACCATTTCACTTACAGCACTTGCTCATTGGACCATTCTGTCTGTGCCCACCAGGGCTCTGGCCTAAATTGTTCCTAAATGGGCACACTTGTGGTGATGCTGTGGGAGTTGACAGATTTAGGCACTTTGTGTAGTCCGTAGTGAAACCTAAGTATATAACGTGTTCAGTCAAGCATCTGTGATCATGCTTTGTGTTCCTACAGGATAAGGATGTTTTTATTCCAGCTTTGGTCAATGGGCAGAATCTCAGAAACAATGACCTAGCACAATCATTGAAGAGTATTTTGTTACGTTCATTTGTTTTCTGCCTTTTTGTTGTCCTATAGACTGTCATTAAGGGGTTTTGTAAGTAGATTGATGGCAACAAGTCTGATACGTCCCCCAGTTTCTTGTCTGTTCTAGATTTCCAGGATTCCTAGAGCAGCGGATTGGTTGGCACATCACTGATGGGAGTTTTGACCCCTCCCTCTCATTAGCACTAACACGTGATTTGTTGATTCATCACTTATGGGAGTTTTGACCCCTCCCTCTCATCAGCACTAACACCTGATTGGTTGGCTCATTACTGATGGGAGTTTTGACCCCTCCCTCTCATCATTACCAACACCTGATTGGTTGGCCCATCTCAGATGGGAGTTTTGACCCCTCCCTCTCATCAGCACTAACACCTGATTGGTTGGCTCTTCACTGATGGCAGTTTTGACCCCTCCCTCTCATCAGCACTCATCAGCTCTTCACTGAACACCTGATTGGTACACCTGATTGGTTGGCCCATCACAGATGGGAGTTTTGGCTCTTCACTGATGGGAGTTTTGACCCCTCCCTCTCATCAGTACCAACACCTGATTGGTTGGCCCATCACAGATGGGAGTTTTGACCCCTCCCTCTCATCAGTACTTACACCTGATTGGTTGGCCCATCACAGATGGGAGTTTTGACCCCTCCCTCTCATCAGTACCAACACCTGATTGGTTGGCCCATCACTGATGGGAGTTTTGACCCCTCCCTCTCATCAGTACCAACACCTGATTGCCCATCACTGATGGGAGTTTTGCCCATCACTGATGGGAGTTTTGACCCCTCCCTCTCATCAGTACCAACACCTGATTGGTGAGCCCATCACTGATGGGAGTTTTGACCCCTCCCTCTCATCAGTACCAACACCTGTACTCCATCAGCCACCACCATCACCCGCTATTATAAAAGCTTTAGGTTGTTTGTTTGCTGGCTCTCTTTAGAGAATCTCACTTATATGTTGGATATATGATTGTTACTGTGTGTGGTGAAGGTTATATCCTTGTCAAGTGTACAGCACTGAGTTGAGTACTGTTTGTGTAGTGTGCTGCATTTGTTTGTATTAACCCTGTGTTTGCTTTGTCTTCTCAGGGGGGAAGGGGAACGCACCTTGGGAGTGTGTAAGCAAGAAACCCTGGGCATACATTCCCCACAGTTGCTGTTAGTCTATACACAGTCGGCAAGACCTGGGCTGACCCCCCCTGTATGTTGGTTAGTGAGCGACTAGGCTCTAGATTAGGTGAATGTGGGGCGGCAGGTAAGACAGGAGAGAAGGGGGGGATGATTATCTATCTTTTATTTATAGCCCCTTTTCCCCATATCATTTGTTTCTGGTCAGTAATACAAACCCAGGAACCCATACTGATCTGCATACTGATCTGCCTCTGTCATCCTTGTACACATATACGACCCAACACCTGTCGTTCCACAGAGAGTTCACGTACTGTGGGGGGTTGCGTTCCCTCTTCCCTGAGGTGGGCGATTCAATGTGAAAGCAAGTTTTTAAAATATGTATCAATTTATTAAAAACAAAAAATTATTGTTCACAAAAGTGATCAGACTATAATAAAGTGAAGCCACTATATAATTGCTGTGTAAACAATTGAAATAATGAATGGAATGACTCAAATTTGTCCCCAAATAGTAAGCATTACATGTCATTGACATTATGATTTGTTAAGGTAAATAAAACACAAAATAATATATCAAACTTTCCTCATTCTTCACAGTTATTTTCAAAATGCCCTTCTTCCAGTGTGAAGGTAGGCCCATGTCCTCCTCTGAGCAATGTTTTTTTTTTTTTACAGAAATGCTTGCTTTCCTTTTTTCCATCTATCTTTCTCGAACACTGACTAAAGCAATTTGTGTTTAATGGTCCATGGCATTTCTACATTCATGAAATGCTCTGACTCATGGTTTACTATGTGGTTAGTTATCATTGTCCAGTTTTCTCAATACAAGCCGGCAGCTGATGTACCCTTATAATGACGATGGCTCTTGTTGGCACCTTATATGTTGAGCTTCCTGAGCCTGGAGCCTAGGCTAGGCTAGCACTGGAGTGCTTCACAACAGCTGTTTGTCTTGCATGCAGAGTTTTATTAGCACTGTGAATAGTCTGACGCTTAAAAAGAAAAGTGTTAACTGAAAAAAAAAAAATTAAACAATAGTAGATTTAAATAAATTGCACATGTTAATGTGTTAGTGTTGACATCTGAACCCAAAACTCATCAATGCTCGAGGGCAACAAAGACACCATCCTGTCTGGTCTGATCCAACCGAAGGTCCTCTGCACAAGTCACAGAAAATGTTAACGGTGGTTACAGGAATAACGTGGACCTTTGATCAGTGGAAGACGCCTGGTGCGATGTGTCACGTTTTCTTTTAAATCGCGTGGACCACTTGTACGTGTGTGCACCGTTAATCTGGCGAATGAGTTTCTTAATGGTCTTATACTATAACCACTAGGTCAACGGCTGCCCTGCGTCAGTGTTTATGTGGCCTGTGTCACTTCCTTAGTGATGTGGACACCGCAGATCTTTACTCTGTTCCAAAAAAGCCCTCAGGCAGGCAAGTAGCCACCAGAGATCTTCAATATATTGTACGTATGGCTGCGTCTGATGGGATTCCCCCCCTCCACCACAACTACCCCGAAGCAGGGTATTCTTTTCTGCTTGCATCAATAAAAGCCAGTTTAAGCTGCTTAATTATGTAAGATGGAAGATCAAGAAGCATATTTGGCGCCTCAAGTACACCCACATGTGTGTGAGTACGTATCCACGTGAGCGTTCATATGTGTGAACGTGGATGTGTCTGGGATGTCTGTGTGAGGATTAGGCAGCGGTACCCGACTTGAGCACGTTGCCGTACCGCTGATCAAAATCTCCTGATGTTCTAGGCTCTGTGTCCGCTTAGAGAGAGAGAGCGGGCGCCTCAGATGGAACGTTAACTTTTTGATGACATGTCAGCTTGTTAACAAGCACTTGCCACAGTAGTGTGAACGAGTTAGAGGGGTTGTAAACCTTAACGCCCCACATCCGAAGCATGCTTGATCAAACACGGACATAAGACGCTTGTCAGCACATGTTCTGAAGCTTGATGGAAATGTGTTTCTGAGGGCACTTCGCTGAGAGAATTTTATTTTTCAAGCCTTCATGGTATGGCTAACATAGTGTCTGACAACCTGAATAATTCATAAAGCTCTGTGGTTTTCAAGGGTAGATTATTATGCCATTGTCCATCATAATTACGATCGACGATGCATGGGTTGGCTCAACTCGATTGGTATTTCAAAAGCGTGTTACAGTGGATTACACCCTAAAATGGCTTGAAAACAACCTACCAAATAAAGGGAGCTCTTCAATCGGACTCTTAATCGACTTGCTTGCACTCCAAACACCCGCGCCCTGTTTGGATCAATTAGAATTTGTCGACTCCTTCAAAAAATCTAAGAGTCTAGGACGTCCTCATTCCACCTCTTTTCTGTCTTTCTCCTTCGTCCTTCCACAGCTGTGTTTGCTCGGGCTCAATACTCATCTCCACCACCACTTCTGTGTCTCCACTAAACCTGATTCCCTCTGTCAATAAAAAAGTTTGTGAAAAAGCGAGTCTGTCCTCACACTTCTATAAAATATACTAACCCAGAAAACTCTGCGTGATGAGCTATAACTTCATTTCATGTTTTTTTATGCCACCCTATGCATCTGAGACAAACTGGACCCTATAGAAAGGAAGTGCCCATTGCTTTGCATTGCATGTGTCTCGTTGGCACAACCCCAGCTGAATCAACGACAGCTTACAGGATATTCTGGGATGAACATGGTTGAGTCGACGAGGGCGTGGACCTCTAGATCTCCCTGCCATCAAGGGCCGGCAGGGCTCACTAGAACACCTACGGTTCAAACGAGGCTTCAATATTGTTTGATCATAAAGATCACCTTTTGATGTGCATATATTTTCATTAACACTAACATCTAGCTAAATATATTATTTTGTTTAAAATAGTAAAGTAGGCTGCTATGCACAAATTGTAGTGCCATAAGAATGGAAGAAAGGTGAGGAGGTTTTGTTTGAGAGAATGGGAAGATGCTTTTGAGAGAACAAAAAAGTAAGGAATGTAGAGAATGAGAGAATGTTTGCAAGTAAAGCTAAATATTCAGATTAAAGATAATGGTTTATAGTATTTAACTCTTACCAGCCACAAGGATATGCAAATATGATATGCAACTGTATGCAACAAAAGTAGGCATTTTTACTTCTTTATCTCTAGTAAAGTTGTTTTCACCTTCTGATGGTTTGTCAGCATACCTGCAGTTACCTGGATACCTTTCGTTAACCAAAATGAATAAAATAAATAATACATTTAGTTTATTTATTAAGTATTTTCTTTGTGCAAAAACTCCATGGCTTTCTGCTTTGATGTCAACAAGTTACACAATCATGATGTTTTCCACAATGGCATAAGTGAATTAAAGGAATAGTTGTCTTTGAAAAAAAGTTTTTATATGTTTTAGCTTACCTCAAGGGCATCCAAGATGTAGGTGTCTTTGTTTCCGCAGTAGTTTCAATTTTTATATTTTTAGGTAAAACCGTTCTTGTCTGCCAGTCATATAATGCAGGTCTATGGTCACGAATTTCCCACCACAAAGACCATGCACAGAGAAGTCAAAATTAAACATGATTTAATTACTCATAAATGTAAGTACACATTAATGGCCTAAGACACTAAACGAGCGGTTTGAGTGAGAAAACGAACAGCATTTATATCGTTTTTACCTCTTGTAACCACATCCGTGTCCAAGTGATTTGAGGGCGCAAAGACAACTATTCCTTTAAGTATACACAGTTCAGTCAATTTCGGTTCAAATGCAAAAACAAGCACTAAATAGTGCAGGCAGTCATTGTGCCATTGTATACGTTTTAGAAACGTGTATATACATATCCAAAAATATTGCTTTTACCACTGATTTAAATTAATTTTGTTGAAATGTCAATAAATAAATTAGTCGACATGCCTAAAAGCTGACTCTCTCTCTTTTTTCTTTAAAAAATTCAGCACCTGCAAATGATTCTAATTATATAGACAGAAAATAATTACATCTTTTACTTACCCCTGGGACGAAATGCTTGTTGTTGTGTCAGTGCTCTGAGCTAAAAAGATGGTAGAGCCATCTGCAGGCTATTTTGTCAACCACACTGACTTTTCTTGGCGCAGAAAAGGTAGCTTGGAACTCTCTGTACCACGTGAGTCCTTTGCCCGGTAATGGAAGACACAGTCATTATTATGTAATTAGCCAGACTAACGACACTCTGGAGAAAGGCACAAGGCCAAGACATCATTTCCTTCAGCAAAAGCTTTTTGGTAGAGCCATTATGCATACATCCCATTTTATGGACAAATACCACAATACATACTGTTTCAGTGTAGAACAGTATACTTATAGTACAGGTAAAAACATGTACAGATGAGAGATGCACGGTGTTGGGCTGTAAGCACAACCCCTACCTGTGGACGTCGGGCCCTCACACCACCCTCATGGAGTCTGTTTATGACAGTTTGAGCAGACACATGCACAATTGTGGCCTGCTGGAGGTCATATTGCAGGGGTCTGGCAGTGCTCCAACTGCTCCTCCTTGCACAAAAGCGGAGGTAGCGGTACTGCTGCTGGGCCCTCCTATGGCCTCCTCCTCGTCTCCTGATGTACTGGCCTGTCTCCTGGTAGCGCCTCCATGCTCTGGACACTACGCTGACAGACACAGCAAACCTTCTTGCCGCAGCTCGCATTGATGTGCTATCCCGGATGAGGTGCACTACCTGAGCCACTTGTGTGGGTTGTAGACACTACAGTAAAAGCACAGCCAGCATTCAAAAGTGACCAAAACATCAGCCAGGAAGCATCGAAACTGAGAAGCGGTCTGTGGTCACCACCTGCAGAACCACTCCTTTATTAGGGGTGTCTTGCTAATTGCCTATAATTTCCACCTGTTGTCTATTCCATTTGCACAACAGCATGTGAAATTGATTGTGAATCAGTGTTGCTTCCTAAGTGGACAGTTTGATTTCACAGACGTGTGTTTAACTTGGAGTTACATTGTGTTGTTTAAGTGTTCCCTTTATTTTTTTGAGCAGTGTATATGAATAATATTATTATTAATAGTTATTTTTATAATATTATCTTCGCTTATTCTTCTAGTTTTGCTAGCATGGGCTGTCTAGGTAGGTTTAACCTCACTTATGTTGAAGCCTTCCGCAGGTTATTCAAGGCACATACATTGCTATGAATGCATGTAATGTCACTTAACAATACATTGTATAGAAACATAAATAATAATATGTTCTTCTATATCTTATTAATGAAAAAAATTTGATGTCGTTATCTACCTTTTAAAATGCGGCATTGTGGAGTGACTTTTATATATTTTAACTTAGATTCTAATAAAAAACATCAGTGATTTACAGCAAATTTGTATTCAAGAGAGTTTTCAAATAATATATGGCCCCAAAAGTGAAAACAAGTTCTAATGTGAAGAGTTTTCCCAGGCTGCCACACATATAAAAATGTGCCGTATACAAATATATAATTACGCATACAGCCCAAAGAATATGTTTTATTTATTACATAAATCCCAGAATGCATCTTTAATTATACATACAGTAAAGTAATGTCAAAATTGCTATTTTTTCTGTAAGTCTAAGGAATATGAAAATATGACTGAAGATGAATGTAAGGACAATTATTCACTGTCATCTTATATTTCTGTCATTTCAACACATATGTTATACCAACTAAGAATAACAGCACTGTCCGAGTTGCATCTTGATTTTATTTGACATAAGTACTGGGAAATTTGTCTCACGGTTGTCTCAGACATTATCTAACATGAAGACAAGGGAAAAGTCTACGAGGAAAATCAAGCAAATTGGACGCTAAACGAAAAGAGGAACTCAATTAGAATTGAAGCTCAAATGTTGGGCAAAGCCGAAAAAACATTATGGAAGATCATGAAAAAATATATATTTGCCGTCTTCAGCCATCTGCAATGACCACGTCAGAGCAATTGATGAAAGAAAAATTACCAAAGCTGTGAAAATTATATTATCACATTATCATTAACAACCACCAGAATGCTGAGGTGAAAGTGTCACAATCTACTCTTTGCAGAATACTTGGGCAGCAGATATTTGCTAGAGTACTAAGATTAGCCTGCACAGCTTTGAGACAGTTTCATGGACAGATGAGAGACAAGTGAACCACGGTGAAAGTAATGTCATTGCATGGTCATGCAGGACTACCTGTGAAATGGGCTTGGTCATCTGATGATGTAACAAATGGTGGCAGCAATATCATTCATTTAGATGAGCAAAAACATTGTGGCTACTTATGTACAAGAAAATGTCACCCAGCCTATTGGACAGCGCTTCATAAGGCAACTGTAATGATCTGTCCAAGGTGTGGTGCGGGAAGCCATATGCAGAGCCGTAGAATCCGTTCTTTAGACAGTTTTATTGATGATATAAACACAAAGCAAACCGAGAACGGCGACAAAAGGGCTAACTGGGCTAAACGAAAACAAAAGTGCGCATCTCGCGTCTTACAACCGTTTATTCAAACCCACAGCAATCTATAAGGACAAACACACCTCGACTAAACCATGTACTGTGAAACAATGCCAAGCACCAGTGATTACTATTCGACCACCCTTATAGCCCACACTAATGACCGAATCAAACACAGCTGTTACCCATAACCAAAAACCCGAAGTGACACACCAAAATACCACGCCCCCTCACCACTCGTGACAGCAACGGAAAAATGACCCCGGTAACAGGAGAAACACACTGCAACGCAAACACGGGCAAAAGTGGAACGAGACTGGCCAAGATCTCCTGATTAAATCTGATTGAATTTGCATTTTACCACCTGAAGAGGAGACTGATGTCAGAAACTCCCCAAAACAGCACAAATGACATCAGCTCTGAGGCTACGGCTTGGAAAAGCATCTCAAAGGATGTTACCAAGAGTTGGGTGATGTCAATGGATCGCAGGCTAGCTGCTTTGATTTAATACAAGGGATTTGCAAATAAATATTATACTTATACTTCCTACATTTGCTTTAAGTTGAATTTTCACAATACCTATGCTGTACTTTTACACCTTTAATTGTCTTTTAACTGTCCAAATACGTATGGAGGGCCCCAAATGTATATAGATGGAACATGCCTATAAGCAATGAAAGTGAAAAGCTTGGATTCTGTTATAGCAGAATTATATGCAGTCAAAAGCACTTTGGTAGAGATCATATAGGAGATATCTTCAGATATGTATTCTAGTGTTATTACAACGTTTCACTACCTGAGTTCTGTCATCTCTGATACAGGCACTAGGGGCAAATGTCCCCAATTTCTTATGTAAATACACCACTTGCTGTATTTTATCTGGGACATTTGCCAGAATATAATCAATCAGGGTTAGGTTTTTAACATTCTATCTGGGTCAGGTGTAGTCAGTTCCTGGGTAACAGTACTACATTACTGACAAAAATGGAGTAGGCATGCCAGCTCTGGCTTATCTACACAAACTGTGGCTGTGTGTACAGAAACAGGGATTAAACAGTGGTAACACACGACAATGACAAGCAGTGAGAACACTTGCTGCCTTAAAACAAAAATAATGTATATTGTATAAACATATATTTAGTTATTACCCAAGAACCACTGTGAAGATATAATAAGATATTTTTTACTTAAATTTGCTAATATATACTTTGTAATGAATGTCCTTAATTACCATTAAACCTGTTTGTGCGCTATTCGTGTTTTTGTGGTACTGGCTGCATAAGATATTAATATACTTATTTAATATACTTATTTGGGGTTAAGGAGATGGAAAACACATTCAGATGAACTGTCAGAAGCCAGTGAATTCATATCAGTGCTAGGGGTAAATGAAGTGTGAAAAAAGATTAACTGTCTTCGATCCTAAGAATAAAAGAACGCAAGCACACGTGTCTTACTGTAAAGCGACTGACAGTTAATCTAGCAGGTGTTATCGTTCCCCCGAATGCTCCCTTGTAATCAATGCAATTAACGATAAGAACAGGTGGGCCAGAACTGGAGCACAATTTTTTCACTGACACCATATAAATGTCCTATTGACATGATATTCTTCAAACAAATCATCTACGGTAGGCTTGTGATGGAAAGCTCTGCTGTGAACATTTAACAATAGGTTGCAAACAGACATTCTGAGGCAATCAGTCTCCATGCAGCACCTCCTTTTCAGAGATTCTGGCACCTCCTAACTTTCACCTGATGGGCCTTAATCGTACATGCCACTGTTGCCTCCAGAGTTTATGGTCTTAAGCTAGAGCTTCTACCATTATATGACTAAAGGCATTGCGAAAACTAATCTGGAAACACATTTCGATTGCATAATAACCTAGATGGCTCAATGCAGGTAAATTCTAATCTGTTCAAAGCAAAGATGTTACACCAGTATTGCGTCAGATTGTTGAACGAGACAGAGGCTTGAATCAGGTCCAGGATCCTATATATTTCACGTCTTCTATAGAAACACTTAGACAACGCGAACAAGATAAAACAAAGGTATAAACCGATAGGAAAATAAAGGCAACATCAAAGAAGGAAAAAGAGCATTTACAGTTCCTGCATTAAACTGGTGCCAGGAATTGCAAGAAAAAACTGCTGCCTCTTGTTTCTATAGCAACCAAATGACAAAATGGGTCAAAATGCAAAAAAATAAATAAATAATATAAATAAACATAAGCTTGATTGATGGCAATGGAATAATCAAGCTACTTTTCAAGGTATAATTATAGGCATTCTTTTTCAATGACAGGGAAAAGACAGCAATTACGAATTAAAACATTATAAAACCAAGGAAAATAGTAGTTAAAACGTAAACAGACAAGCAGATAACCAGAAAGGTTGCTTCTTAAACAGCGGTCATAACAATGTACACCAACGACTCGTGCGTTGAACCCTCTATATTCTACAACAGTGCCTCAATACATTACATGTATGCTAAAATGCACATACGTGTGTTTGATGAGATTGATTCGGATTCTTCCATTTGTCTTTCCACATATTCAGAAAACGTAGCTGTGTTTCAGGTTCCTGTGTGCTTCTTAATGTTATGGCGGCTCTTGGAAACGAGAACCTGGTTGAGATATAATTAGGTCAGCCATAATTTCACTTCTTGCTGATATACAGGTATAATACATAAAACATTTTCTAACATAGTAATAGATACATTTTTGATAGTTATAATAAATTATATATCCCAGTTCTAGATTCTATCCTGTCTTTCCAATTTTTTCTACATTCAGGGGCAAAGGATTTGAAAGGAAAAGTCCCATCTGCCTTTGACAGGCTTCCCCTATTCTAAACTTGGCACTTGGCTGTACATTTCCTAAATAAGAACTGCGAATACCGGGAATACCGGAATACTGCAGCCCAACATGCATGATTGAGCCATAGCCCACTTTCATTCTCACCGTTTGCTTTTGTGAGGACCTGAGGTCTATCCCTCCCTCTGTCCCTCTCTATGCCAGTATTGGCACTTCCCCCTGTCAGCAGAGAGACAATCAAGGACATTCACTGCACCTGAGGCTTCTCCGCACCTGTGTTTGGTTGGGCATTTAGCCCCTGTATTTAACCCTGCCTCATTCTGTTGGTGATTGTGGGATCATTGTTTGTACGTGTTGGATGTACGTACAGAGGTACGTTCCTGTGTTCTCCTGTTCGGAGTTTCTGATCGTTACGATCGTCTGTTTGTTGTTTTCGTGAGACCCGAAGTGTTTTCGGTGTTAGTCTGAGTAAATAAAGACTTTATTATAGAATTCTCTGCGCCTGTGTCCGCTTCCTGCTACCTGCCTGTGAGCCAGACGTGACAGTATGATCCCACCAAGAAGGACGCAGCAGAGGAAGCAGAGCTGTTTGCGGGGATGCGAACAGTCTGCGGAGGCACCGGCTTATCTGCGCCGGTGCGCGATACTGGGAAGGACCCCGCTTCCTCCGCGATCATCCGCCCCACCACCCATCTGGGTGCCGGGTGATTACGGAGCGGAGTCTGAGGAGTCGGAAGAAGAGTGGGAGGACGAGTCGGAGGAAGAGTCCGAGGAGGATGCCTTCGGCTGGGATGCGTACATCCGGAGGGATGCCTACATCCGGCGGCTGAGCACCGCATTACCTCCCGGAGCTCTTCCTGGCAACCCGCGGGCCAAGATGGCCGCCACTCCACAACCCTGGAGGGTTGACACCCCGCAGCCCAAGATGGCTGCCGAGTTGCCGTATCGTCACCTGCCCACCCCCGCTCAAAGGTAGAGCCATTGCCTTTTCTGGACATTCCCAGAATTTTTTTGGGGGAGGGGCGCAGATCCGAGGCCGAAGTGGAGGTCCTGTTCGGTCTTTCTGTCCTTCCCGAAACTGGGTCTCCTGCCGACCCTGGGCCTGACCGGTATCCTGACCGGTATCCTGTATCCTGACCAGTATCCTGAGCCTGACCGGTATCCAGACCGGTATCCTGACCGGTATCCTGACCGGCCTGACCGGTATCCTGACCGGTATCCTGAGCCTGTATCCTGAGCCTGACCGGTATCCTGACCGGTATCCTGACCGGTGTCCTGACCGGTGTCCTGACCGGTGTCCTGACCGGTGTCCTGACCGGTGTCCTGACCGGTACCCTGAGCCTGTCTCCGCCCCCTGTGAGCCTGTCTCCGCCCCCTGTGAGCCTGTCTCCGCCCCCTGTGAGCCTGTCTCCGCCCCCTGTGAGCCTGTCTCCGCCCCCTGTGAGCCTGTCTCCGCCCCCTGTGAGCCTGTCTCCGCCCCCTGTGAGCCTGTCTCCGCCCCCTGTGAGCCTGTCTCCGCCCCCTGTGAGCCTGTCTCCGCCCCCTGTGAGCCTGTCTCCGCCCCCTGTGAGCCTGTCTCCGCCCCCTGTGAGCCTGTCTCCGCCCCCTGTGAGCCTGTCTCCGCCCCCTGTGAGCCTGTCTCCGCCCCCTGTGAGCCTGTCTCCGCCCCCTGTGAGCCTGTCTCTCCCGGTGAGCCTGTCTCCGCCCCCGGTGAGCCTGTCCCCGCCCCGGTGAGCCTGTCCCCGCCCCGGTGAGCCTGTCCCCGCCCCCGGTGAGCCTGTCCCCGCCCCCGGTGAGCCTGTCCCCGCCCCGGTGAGCCTGTCCCCGCCCCCCCTGTCCCCGCCCCCTGTGAGCCTGTCCCCGCCCCTGTGAGCCTGTCCCGCCCCCTGTGAGCCTGTCTCCGCCCCCTGTGAGCCTGTCTCCGCCCCCTGTGAGCCTGTCTCCGCCCCCTGTGAGCCTGTCTCCGCCCCCTGTGAGCCTGTCTCCGCCCCCTGTGAGCCTGTCTCCGCCCCCTGTGAGCCTGTCTCCGCCCCTGTGAGCCTGTCTCCGCCCCTGTGAGCCTGTCTCCGCCCCCTGTGAGCCTGTCTCCGCCCCCTGTGAGCCTGTCTCCGCCCCCTGTGAGCCTGTCTCCGCCCCCTGTGAGCCTGTCTCCGCCCCCTGTGAGCCTGTCTCCGCCCCCTGTGAGCCTGTCTCCGCCCCCTGTGAGCCTGTCTCCGCCCCCTGTGAGCCTGTCTCCGCCCCCTGTGAGCCTGTCTCCGCCCCTGTGAGCCTGTCTCCGCCCCCTGTGAGCCTGTCCCCGTCTCCGAGCCCTTTCCCGTCTCCGAGCCCTTTCCCCGTCTCCGAGCCCTTCCCCGTCTCCGAGCCCTTCCCCGTCTCCGAGCCCTTCCCCGTCTCCGAGCCCTTCCCCGTCTCCGAGCCCGTCCCCGTCTCCGAGCCCGTCCCCGTCTCCGAGCCCGTCCCCGTCTCCAGTGTACCTGTCCTCGGTCCCGTCCTTGTCACTGTCCCCGATCCCGTCCTTTCCACTGTCGTCGATCCCGTCCCACTCACTGTCCCCGATCCCGTCCTAGTCCCCTCTTCGATCCCGTCCTAGTCCCCTCTTCGATCCCGTCCTTGTACCCGTCGCTTCGCCCGTCCATGCTCCGACCTCCGTCCCTCGCTCGACCTCCGCCTTTAGCTCCGCCCCCGCATTCGGCCCTTCACCCGTCCCCGTCCTTGTCTTCGTTCCCGGTCCCGTCCTTGTCTCTCATCCCGGTCCCGTCCTTGTCTCTCATCCCGGTCCCGTCCTTGTCTCTGGTCCTGCTCCCGTCCGTGTCTCTCCTTCTGTTCCCGTCCGTGTCTCTGGGCCCGTTCGTGCCTCTATGCCCTGTTCCACTGTCATGCCTGTGTCTGTCCCAGTCCCCGAGTCTGCCCCAGTCCCTGAGCCCGTGACCCTGCCCGAGCCCATGATCCTGCCTGAGCCTGGTTTCCAGCCTAAGACTGTGCCCAGGCGTAAGACTGTGCCCAGGTCTCCCCCGGGTCGACCTCCTGACCTGCATCCGCCGGGTCGATCTCACGACCGGCATCCGCCGGGGCGACCTCCCGACCTGCATCCGCCGGGGCGACCTCCCGACCTGCATCCGCCGGGGCGACCTCCCGACCTGCATCCGCCGGGGCGACCTCCCGACCTGCATCCGCCGAGTCGACCTCCAGACCTGTTTCTGCCCGAGACCGGTTCTCTCTGCCCTGCCCGTGGGATGTTTTGGCGCTGCAGGTGCAGCGCATAGAGGGGGGGGTACTGTGAGGACCTGAGGTCTATCCCTCCCTCTGTCCCTCTCTATGCCAGTATTGGCACTTCCCCCTGTCAGCAGAGAGACAATCAAGGACATTCACTGCACCTGAGGCTTCTCCGCACCTGTGTTTGGTTGGGCATTTAGCCCCTGTATTTAACCCTGCCTCATTCTGTTGGTGATTGTGGGATCATTGTTTGTACGTGTTGGATGTACGTACAGAGGTACGTTCCTGTGTTCTCCTGTTCGGAGTTTCTGATCGTTACGATCGTCTGTTTGTTGTTTTCGTGAGACCCGAAGTGTTTTCGGTGTTAGTCTGAGTAAATAAAGACTTTATTATAGAATTCTCTGCGCCTGTGTCCGCTTCCTGCTACCTGCCTGTGAGCCAGACGTGACAGCTTTAGATTGTGGATTAGGGCTGGCACAGAGAAGTATCTGTTTGTTTGGTTTGACGTTGTGAGAACAAGGATAACTAACCGACAGCCTGAAACCTCCATGGGCCTCATTACAGTGAAGCTGCTACACACACAAATCCGTTTGGAAACCATTTCAACTTCTGTAGCTATGTGAATGAGTTACTCTCCAAACTAGTGTATATATATATATTATATATTATATATATATTGGATGGACATAAGGGGATGCCAGAACACCATGAAAATACATTCAGTCCACTTTATTAGGTATAAATATTTAGTATTAGTTTGGACACACTTTTGCATGCCCTGTCACCCTTCTGATGAGTTCCGACGTTTACGCAAGGCCCAAAACAAGGCACAAAACAAGGCCCAAAACAAGGCACAAAACAAGGCACAAAACAAGGCCCAAAACAAGGCACAAAACAAGGCACAAAACAAGGCACAAAACAAGGCCCAAAACAAGGCACAAAACAAGGCAAAAAGACTTTACACACAAAACATTGTCTCCTGGATACCCGCAAAAGTGATGGGAAAGTGGAACGGGCAGTTTTTGTGAACAGCCGAATCACAAAAAGGCCCCAGTGACAAGGAACAGACAGCAGCCCAGCAATGGTAGTCACTGGACATTGGGTGACACTGCTGAAAATAGGTGGAAATCTGCTGGGCCCGGCAATGACAAACTGTCAGCAGGAGAAGTTCAAAGAAAGACATCAGAGACGAGCAAGGTACCACGGCACCGCTACTGAGGATATCACAGAGCTGCAACGAGATGACATAGTGAGAGTTAGGGTTAGACTCTCACAGGACAGAAACATTGAAGGAAGAAGGCAGCAGCAGTCAGAACTGTGGAGCAAAAGTTATTGGAGGTGAATACCGATCAGGGACAAGATATCTAGAGGACCATGAGAAACCTACGGATCAGCTGAGATGTAAAGGAGGATCTCCCCACTGCTGAGGCACAGAGCCAGAAAACAGAGGACTAGCTGATGCCCAGCAGGGTGCGGAACGCCTCAACAAGAACATCTCAGGTCAAGCATCTCTTGATGTTATCAACACTCCCCATGAGGTCTGGTGAGTAGACCTCAGCTATGTGAAGTTAATAAATACGATTATTTCCTCTGTGACATGTGATCATTTTAACATAAGTGGCTGTTCAATCCTCTCGTTTGTTGAGCTGGTAAGTGTGTTTTCCACTTGTCTTTGTTTGTGTCCTTGTTAGTCTTTAATCCTTTTCAGGTGTGGTGAGTTTCTGCTGACGAAGTGGGTGTGGCCATCAAGTTCTTCAGCCAATCCGCAGCAGCTCATCACCCTATAAATGTACAGATTTTGTTGGGTTAGGTTAGGAGGATTTTTGTTGAGAGTAATTGGGTTTACATATACACGTAGTTAACCCATTATATACACTAGGTTAGATACCCTGGGGTTTACATATACACGTAGTTAACCCATTATAGACACTAGGTTAGATACCCTGGGGTTTACATTTTCCCGTAGTTAACCCATTGTTATATACACTAGATTAGATACCCTGGGGTTTACATATACCTGTAGGTAACCCATTATATACAGTAGGTTAGATACCCTGGGGTTTACATACACCGTTGTTAACCCATTGTTATAGACACTAGGTTAGATACCCTGGGGTTTACATATACCTGTAGTTAACCCATTACATACACTAGGTTAGATACCCTGGGGTTTACATATACCCATAGTTAACCCATTATATACACTAGGTTAGATACCCTGGGGTTTACATATACCTGTAGTTAACCCATTATATACAGTAGGTTAGATACCCTGGGGTTTACATACACCCCGTTGTTAACCCATTGTTATAGACACTAGGTTAGATACCCTGGGGTTTACATATACCTGTAGTTAACCCATTACATACACTAGGTTAGATACCCTGGGGTTTACATATACCCATAGTTAACCCATTATATACACTAGGTTAGATACCCTGGGGTTTACATATACCCATAGTTAACCCATTACATACACTAGGTTAGATACCCTGGGGTTTACATATACCCATAGTTAACCCATTATATACACTAGGTTAGATACCCTGGGGTTTACATATACCCATAGTTAACCCATTACATACACTAGGTTAGATACCCTGGGGTTTACATATACCCATAGTTAACCCATTATATACACTAGGTTAGATACCCTGGGGTTTACATATACCTGTAGTTAACCCATTATATACAGTAGGTTAGATACCCTGGGGTTTACATACACCCGTTGTTAACCCATTGTTATAGACACTAGGTTAGATACCCTGGGGTTTACATATACCTGTAGTTAACCCATTACATACACTAGGTTAGATACCCTGGGGTTTACATATACCCATAGTTAACCCATTATATACACTAGGTTAGATACCCTGGGGTTTACATATACCTGTAGGTAACCCATTATATACAGTAGGTTAGATACCCTGGGGTTTACATACACCGTTGTTAACCCATTGTTATAGACACTAGGTTAGATACCCTGGGGTTTACATATACCTGTAGTTAACCCATTACATACACTAGGTTAGATACCCTGGGGTTTACATATACCCATAGTTAACCCATTATATACACTAGGTTAGATACCCTGGGGTTTACATATACCTGTAGTTAACCCATTATATACAGTAGGTTAGATACCCTGGGGTTTACATACACCCGTTGTTAACCCATTGTTATAGACACTAGGTTAGATACCCTGGGGTTTACATATACCTGTAGTTAACCCATTACATACACTAGGTTAGATACCCTGGGGTTTACATATACCCATAGTTAACCCATTATATACACTAGGTTAGATACCCTGGGGTTTACATATACCTGTAGTTAACCCATTATATACAGTAGGTTAGATACCCTGGGGTTTACATACACCCGTTGTTAACCCATTGTTATAGACACTAGGTTAGATACCCTGGGGTTTACATATACCTGTAGTTAACCCATTACATACACTAGGTTAGATACCCTGGGGTTTACATATACCCATAGTTAACCCATTATACCATTATATACAGTAGGTTAGATACCCTGGGGTTTACATACACCCGTTGTTAACCCATTGTTATAGACACTAGCTTAGAAGCCGGTGGCTGTTCCCCAGTGTTCTATGTTGCAGTGAGGTAAGTTACGTTCAGGACTAAACACATAGGGAAGCTCCGGGTCTTGTTTGTATGATTTATTTGATTTGACAGACCACTGGCACTGCTCTAATCCTACATTCCCTTATTCTGCTGTCCTCCCTCACTGTTGGCAAATTGAGCGTGAGTTTTTGTTTAATAGTTGTGGATGATAAATAATACAGTTTGGGTAACAGCATTTTCAGTTGTGGCATAATTATTTAAGTTGTGCAGTCACCATCACTCCCGGTTTCCTCACCCTGGGCCTTGGGCAGTTGCATCCTCCTCCTCCTCACCAGCCATTTGAGGACGAGCGTAACAGTGGCAACAAGACAGTAGCACGAACTCGGTTGAACGCAAAATGAACAGACAAAATCTGATTGAGGACATCTATCTGAGGCAGTGACAGATGAAGGCCTGCTGCATTTTCAAGGACCACACACACATCATAGCTAAACAGTATTTAACAGCTTATCATCAAACAGAAGGTGTCTGATCAGAGCATAGGATCGCGTACCAACTTGCTCAGAGACAGTTTCTACTTGCTTGCCATTAGCACTGCTCAACACTTATGGGCCCTGTCCAATAGATATGTTGGCTTTTCGCATAACTATGCTTGGTTCTTTGCATGTTTTTTAAATAAGCTCTATTTTCCTGCGCCTCTCACATGCTCTCAGTAGTAGTAGTAGTAGTAGCTAGTGCAGTGTTTGTGTTGTTGATGACGTATTAGATAAATGTGCATTGATTGTCTTTATTATTCCCACCAAGTACACATATAGCCTCTGACACCTCGATCCATAGCGCTTTCTTTACAATTAAACATTACACAGCTCAGGATATCCGGACACCACAAACTGTTCATTTTTCCTTCAGGTTGGTTGTAGGAAAGATTGTATAGTTGAATAAGTGATATTGCGAATAGGATGAGCAGACACACCTTTTCTGATTGGCAGTCGCCCAGAGCCGGCTAGTGAAATTTGTCTAGATTTGCATATTATAGAGCCTTATTTTTCTGCACATCTCGCACGATCTCATGCCAGCTTCACACTGACAAGCATCCCACACTGCCTCTTGCACATGTTCACGTGACACCAAATGTTGTCTTTGAAATTCTTAGTGGCCAAGGCCAGTTAAACTGGACCAACTAACCCCCCAAACACACACTTGCCGCACACACAGACACACACACGCACACAGACAGACATATCATAACTACTGTAGCAGACATCTTTTTATCATCAATTACAGCACAATATTAACCTCTGACTTCCCCTCCAAAAGATATGTGTAAATACAGCAAATGAATAAATCTGTTAGACTTTATTAAGATTACTGTCTTGTTTAAGTTGTCATTGGTCACATTTCATTGTACCATTCCCAATCTTAAATCTTACATATTCTTTTGTATTAATTTAATGAGTCCAGATAATGGGAAATAAACAGCTCAGGCTTGCTCAAGTGTTCAAAAGGACTTCATTTTAATTAATCTCTTGACTGTTGCCAAATAATTTGATTAGATTGAAACATAAATTACAGCTGGCAAACAATCAAAGGACAACAGCCCCATATCAACATTTAATCAACAGCTCAATGAATCCTAATTAGGATTGAGGCCTGGGACAAAATGAGCTAATGCATCAAGGTCTCTGGAAATCGTCGTGGCTCCTTAACACATAACGGTCAATAAGGGGAGTGTCTTGTTTAAATCATTGCAATGTTGCATTGTCATTTTCCCTTATGAATTTTACCCTGGTCTCCAAAGCAACACATACAAGTCTTAGAACAACACCTTCATCTTGAAAGCAACTTTCAGCATGGTAGAATTCTCCTAGTAATAACGACGGGTCAAAATAAACTGAACGTAGTATTTCTTATGTCACAAACTCCTTCTGGGAAATTGCAGAGAGAAGCCACACGCAGAGCGGATAATCACACTTGTGGTGGATTTTAAGAATATAAAAGAACACGTAACACAAACGGAAAACATACACGGTAAAGTAAAGAAAAGCGCGCTTACTCAAAGCGCACCTAATAATTACAAAAAACACTCACCGACTTTACATAAATCCCACCAACGTAGCGTAACACAAAACCAAGCATCCGTGACACTAATCTGAGCACCTATGCCCAGTATAGCTTAACCTAAAACAGCAGTGCTCCTAATCAAGGCAATAAACAGGAAGTGCTCTCTGCCCTAATCACCCTGTGAAGAACAACTCACCAATCGGTGACATTATACTTTTGCCAAAAGAAAAAAACACCCACCTTGGAATTTACCAGTTGTTTTTTTGTGTAGGCTGATTAAAAACAATATAAAAATATCAACATGAAGTTGAACAAACTGGATTCTGAAGTTTGTTTAAAACAAATTCAACACATTTCGCATTCTATATAAAATACTAGACTCTATCCATTTCAGCCCAGGCCCCAGATCTGCCCTGGATATAAGAGGCTCCTGTGGTTTGAAGGAAGAGCATTTGTGACATCTGGAATATTTAAACAGTCACCAGTGAGGATCACTTTATATCTTGTAAGAAAGAATAACAAAAGGGTTTTGAGACTGAGAAAATGTGTCCAGCGACGGTTGGCAAATACTTCAGCGCATCTGCTGATGTCATCTGACATTGCTTTCGGGTAGAAAAAAAGCACATGTCATCGTTTCTGACAGTATTGAAAGATTACTGACACATCCATGTTTTGCCCACAAAGAGACTGGGCCTTAGAGACACACAAGTCAGCAACACTTTGATATGATTGGCACTCACAAGAACCGCAACCAGGCATGGCTGCTTATATTAAATCGCTTATGAACCAAACCTTAGCAATCTCAAGACTTGCTATCTTTGAATGGAGTTGATTCTTTGGTGCCTTGTCTGTTTCAATGTTGAATGTCTGGTTTTGAGGCTTCGGCTTTATTCCGGGAGGTTTTGAAACCAATGCTGCGTGGGCCAGTACCACATGAGTGGACTCCGGGTAATAATCTCCAGCCTTAAACGCTTAAGTTACAAGAGTATTCTCTGAGTTTGTGTCAAACAAAGCTGCCTTTTGTCTTGTCGTAACTGTCAACTCAACTGAAACATAGGAAATATATTTGTGTCTAAATGAGTTGTTCCAATTTCTGACGATGGGAGTATTTCTACAACTACCAACCACGTGGGAAAAGGCTCACGTTACATATTATTCCAGTGTATGCGTTCATAATAATGGAGATCTCTAAAGGGAGTGGAGACTATATGTCGACTACAGGAGAGGAGTGGGAGACAGACCGAGAGCAAGGTGAGGCATGCAGTACAGAACGGCATGCATCAATGCCCAAGTACAAGATGTAATTAAGAGACAGACATGCTAGCAGAGGCTCTCCATCCAGAGACATAGGGGTCCCACACTGAGGCTGCCTTCCAGTTCCTCATATTCCAGCTCCATAACTCTGGGGGCCTCCTGGGGCCTCTGGGTCCCCTGCGACGGCTGTCACAGCCTGGCTCTAGGAACGAACAGATGGGCTGGGTCAGGATGAGTTGGATGTGAGTGATTCCAAACAAATGCACATTTTTATATTATCCATTTGGATTGAGATCAGGGGAATTTTAACTCTTCATAATTGTCCATAAACCATTCCCAAACAGCATGTGCACGTGTCAATGTTTTTTTGAAAGATACTCATAACGATATGTGTGCAGCAGGCATGTGTGCAGCCGAGGCAGCTGCCAAGACCACTGTGCCACCCCATGCCATCCGCACGAATGCCCAGAACACAGCTCAGAGCATCACACCCACTCCACTTGTCATCTTATGGTGCGTCATGATGCCATCACTTTCCAGGGAAAGGATGCAAGCGTAGACGGCCGTCCACAAAACAATACGGGACTCATCGACATTTCACTGATCCAGGTTCAGTAGTTACTCACCACCACTGACCGGGAGCTCCTCACGAGCCTTGTTTTTTCAGAGATGCTCTGACCAAGTCGTCTGGCTATTTCATTTTTTCCCTTTACTAAGTCACTCAGGTCTTTACTGCTGCTCTTTTCTGCGTCCAACATGTTGGCTAGAAGAACTGATTGTTTCGTTTATCTAACCTTCCCAGACCCTGGCATGTGCCCTTGTTAGGCGGTTACGTTATTTGCTTCACATCTGAGTGGTCATAATGTTTTGGCTCACTGGAGTAAGTAACCTAAGCCTGTAGCCTGTAGCCTAAGCCTGTCTAACTGAAATGTAATGAATGCAGTGCAAACATTAGCACATCATGGCTCATTCCTTGGCCATATTCATTGATTTGGATAAGTTTTAACTCATCTGAGGGCGAATGGGTAGATTCAGCGTGTTTGTGAAATAGAGCATGCTATATAACAAAAAGGCCTCCAAGCCTTCATTGCACTTTGTAATCTCCTTTTGCCTTGTCACAATTAAAATTTGCAGCCAATATATTGTATATCGAAGTAATGTTGATGTGAAACAATAACACTTCACAAGAATGCAACATTTTCCCCTACAAGTGCATCAATCTATGGCGATACATTTAAAACCTCACCATGTTTTAGTGAACCCGTTCGGTTTTGTATCTGCCCAGGTTGGTGATGCTGCCTGGCTGTTTGCTGCTGCTTCTGGCATTTGCATCTGTTGCTGCTCCTGGCTCTGGTACTGGTACTGGTACTCTGGTACTGGTACTCTGGTACTCTCTGGTACTGGTACTCTGGTACTCTCTGGTACTGGTACTCTGGTACTCTCTGTTACTACGTATTCTGACTCAGAGTTTAAGTGCTGCAGACACAATGGTGGTATATCCTACTCCTCTTTCTGTTAAATACACATTGCGATTATGACTAGGTATGTTGATTCAGACTGGATCTGCTGTCAAAAATGTATTGTAGTACCAGCATAGTGTTGTTTTTGGGTTAAGGTAAAGACATATTATTGACCAAAAATGTGTACGGTTCTAAAACAGTCTGAAGTGAAGTTAACCAGAATAGGTTGCCGTTGTCTGATAAATTCACCATAACTACCAACTAGCTTGCTAGGGAGCTACCAGCTTAAAGGCTAATAGTACTGAACCAGGCTTACACTAAATGCATCTAGAATTTACACTGGAATTATTGTGGAACAGTAGATAGCTGGCTTATAGCTAGCTGTTCTGAATAAATAAGATGCCAACAATGCATACAGTTAACTTTAATTAATTTTTTTCATACAATCAAATATATTTTTAAAATTTTCAGTTAAAAAAATATTTTCCAAAAATTAGGCTCCGTTCAGTTCTTTCTGTCAATGTGAAAATACGTTTGAACGTCTGTATAATCTAACTCCAGCAAAAAAAACATTATACACTATGCCTTGTCCTTCTGCCATTTATGCAATCTTATAAAAAATATATTTAAGCTCCTATCAGCCCTGTGCTTCAGCAATCCTAAATGTGCCGTTGCCAAGGCAACTAAATTCCCACAATGATTATCAAACCTCTCAGGCTGGAACTGTTACAACTACTTCACTTATCTTTTCTGATTACGCTTTTAATTTCTCATTTATATATGGATATTGTTTTCCTGCATGTACACACTGCCGTGATTTTGTGAAATATGAGTTCATTATTTAATAATGAGTGACCGTACCATGGGACCACAGCAATCTGAGAATGAAAAGCTCTTGTCTTGTTATTGTCCCAAAAATACAAGAAAGGATAATGCCAACTGAAAAACAAAATAGTTAGAAATGATGAGTGTTTTTCTCAACAAGTCACTGGCGTCATCCCTGCTCGCATGCTTGTAATTAGTACACTTAATGACATGACAACAAACAAGGACAATCCTCATTAGAGCAGTGCAAACATACAGTCCCACAAAAAACATTTGAACACCTACTAATCCAAGGTTATATCATTCAATGATGTTTCACTTGTTTCCAAATTGTTGGAAGAATGTCGTTTTCCTTTGCATTAGCAGTTTTCCTGGGTTGGGGATGGCACTGGGATGTACCCTTGGAGGGAATGCAATGCTCTGAGCTCTGTCTTGGGTTCGGGAATTCATGTGGACGTCAGTTTCACATGTGTCACCAACCTGAGCATTGTTGCAGACCAGGTACACCTCTAGATGGCATTGATATTCTCTGATGGGAGTAGCCTCTATCAGCAAGATAATATGCCTGCCACACTGCACACGTTGTCTGGGAAAAGTTTGAGGAACAGAGTTAATGGTGTTGCCCTGGTCTCCAAATTCCCCAGATCGTAATCCGATTGAGCAACAATGGGATGTGCTAGACAAACAAGTCCGATCCATTGCGGCTCCTCCTCGCGACTTAAAGGACTGCTTGAAGGACCTGCTGCTAATATTTTGGTGCCAGATGCTAAAAGCATATTAGGCAGGTGGTAATAATGTTTTGTTTGTGTAATTCATCTTTTGCACTGTATCACACATCCTTACTTTGGGCTTTATACAGACTAATCATGTGTAAATCCGCACAATCAAAATAAGATTAATGGGTTAACATTTCAAAAATGTTATATGTATATATATTATTATTGATACATTTATTCATTTATATGTTTTTCTGAATATGGCAGTTTGGTTCTACATAATTAATATAAAATGGATTTACCCAAAAGGAAAATGCAGGATAAATAGATGTTATATTTATATAAATGTTGTATTTATATACACGTTTTATATATTCAATATTTCTTTATGTTTTTGTGGCACTGAAAGTCTGAAATTTAAGCAGATATTTAAAATAACTATAAAGACAGTGTGGTGCATGTTTGTATACTCACCATACCCAGTCCCAGACATAAATCTCTTGAGAGAAATATATATTTTAATCTTCCAACTACTGTTTTTGATGTCCACTTTTCTTTGTCTGTGAACATTGCATAAGGGATTTCAAAATCTAGATATCAAAAGAAAAACGAAGCACATGCAAATCCCTCACCTCATGTTGTTGGGCACAGAATGCTGATTGCAAGCTACTTAGTTAAAATGTTCTCTTATTTTGTATTCTGAGATTTCTCTCTCAATCTACTGATATGCTGAACTAGGTGATTCATGCCTTAATAATCAATAACATTTTTGACGACTGATATGTTCACATGGACGCGTCTCTTGTTGCCATGCTGTGAGTAGAATGTCCCAGAAATACTGGAATCTAATTTCTACGTCCAACAAGACTGCTAATTTACTGATGAAACAATAACTGGCATGAGCTTGACCAACAAACCTGACCAGTTAGAACTGAAGGAGGGTTGGCGTCTTATGAAATGGAGACTAAACTGCTTATGTAGAAGGAACTTGAGAGTTGACTGAACTTGCCCATTATATACCAACATCTTGACGAACGCCAGTGTGTGTATGAAGTGATAACCTCTCTTAGTGCCATTCATTCTTTTTTGCTCTTTTATATATACGGAGCCTTGTGCTCAAGCATATAGTAGCTTCAGCACTTTAGATGAATGCTAACGAGAGTACAGAAAGCTTCATCCTGTTCAACATTCGGTCTTCATATTCATTATCTCACCGTATTAATGCAGGAAAGGATTATACATTAAATGTATTTTTAAAATCAAATGTAAGTCCTAGAATTCTCTGTCTAAAGCATAGATAAACAACAGCGGACACATGCACTTACAGGGCTTTTCAGCATATGCCGCTTTACACCTGCTAGAGTTGTTTCTATGCTCATCCACAGGTGGATTGCTTGACGCCCTCTGTCCAGCGTGGGAAAGACATTGTGATGGTCTGGGGGTACTTTGGCGGTGGTGAAGTAGGAGGTTTGCACAGGGAAAAAGGGATCTTGACGAGGGAAGTCTATCACTCCATTTTGCTGTGCCATGAAATACATTGCAGATTACCCTTGATTGGAGCAAATTTCCCCATAGAAAGGGACAATAACCAAAAGCACAGCTCCAGACTAAGCAAAACACTTGGTGTTCAAAAATATCCCCCAAAAATATAGTACTGAAGGAGAAATGATGATGGGAAAACATAACACTTACAGATTAAACCATAATAATGAATCTGTTAATAAATCTTTACCTGGATTGATATATCACATGAACTGTGTGGATCTACAGAACCAATAAACTTATCCATATATGTATTTCAAAAATATTGTTGATTTCTGCTTCAGAGTTTTCCATTGCTTAGTGATTGACAAGAACATATTAGAAATAAATGCTTTTGGTTGGACATCCACGTTTGGGGCCATTGATATAGTGTCTTGCTTTTAGACACAATAATCAAGGGTGCAACGTCGAAGGCACACAGCAGATCTACCTCTGAGAATTGATTACTTTGAGCCAAGAGTCATTGATATTCATGTCCTCCGGGGCCTTAGCTAGACAGATAGGACAGCCTTTTCTTTTGGGGTCAGTAGTTGGAGGAAAGAAGATACTGCCAGAAAGGTTGTGAACAGAAGAAGATAGCGAGGGAAAATCAAAGAAGGAAAGAGAGAATAATGATGCTGGCTTTATATATATATATACTGAAAATATTTTATAGTACTTAAATTATACATGATATGCTTGATTCCATTGACTGTCCATCACAGTGTGCAAATATCATAAACAACAAACTGTCTTCATAAAGTCCAGAATTTTGCTAATCTGAAAAATGCATACCCTTGTGCATCAAACACAACTTCTGAATTTCTCGAGCTTTATTAAAATCCAGTAGTCATACAGGGAATATAAACAGCAGTGCATGACAGACATACGGGAGGGTGTAGCGGGGGATTGGTTGTTCAAATTTGCTGAATTGGCCAATGACTTCTGAGACCTTATTTTCCTATGAAGGCCAGGACTGAAGCATAGACGCACCAGACCATCTATGTATTTGGATGGACGTTTCTGGGAATTTGATTATGGTTGAAAGTGCAATTTGACGAGGTCTTCAATGTCAGTGCCAGGATTGAAAAGGTTGTATAGGACTTCTGCTAGGCTGTCACCAATTAATATAAGTACTAATGCCTGGCAGGTGTAAGCGTCAGTAACAGCATCTAGAACCATCACATTTATTCTATGATTCTGATGCAATAGAAAAGCCCATGCAAATCCTCCATTTGAGTAAATAAATGAAACAAAGATATCATGTTGTTTTTTCTATCCCTCTACGCTTTTTTTCTTGAAGGTTCAACAGAGGCTCCCCTCACGCAGCCAGAACCTTTTTAATCTTGTGTTCTCCTTGTGTTCCCATGTGGAATTCCTGCTCTCTAGCAGCGTTCTAAACTATTGACTGCTGTCAATAAGCTGGAGTTCATTTTGCTTTATGCTGCCGTTTAGGCCATTTAGCCCTGATGGAGACATGGATTACTAATAAAAAAAAACTACTTCTGCTGCTCTCTCTTTATCTATGTGTTCCATTTCAGAGAGCAACTGGTTGTCATGGCAGTGACAGGGCTAATCATTTATCTTAAGTGATTTTCTCTTTTCCCTTTTGCTTGTCTGAATTTTTATTTATTTTTTATGTCACCTAGATCTGTAAACATCACACCTGTTGGTTATTATACTATTACATTAATAATACTTTTGATCATTTGAAAAGTATCTTTGACATGTTTTTTGTGATGACATCTGGTTCACTCTGTCACGAGTGGTGAACTAGGTCACAAGTGGTGAACACTAGGTTCTCACTCGGGTGGTTTATGGGGTGCACTTCTTGGTTTCCGGTGATTCTGTTTTGTTATTAGCACAGCTGGTTATTGTTAGCTAAACACAGGGCTATTTAATTCATTCGTTTGGGATGGCACATTGTTTAGCATTGTATTTGACAAAGGTTATTTCAAGTCACAACACGTTACATTATTAGTGAGTGTTTTCTGTATGTTCTGCACTGGTTAGATGTTTATTAGTAAGACGCTTGATAGCGCAACTTTATTCAATACAGTGTATGGTTTTCCGTTTCAATATAGTGTTTGTTTTGGTTTGATCTGTAAACTATAGGGACACACAGACCTCTTCAACCAGACCCCATACATGGTCATATCATGTGACATTTTTTTGTCACATTTGTGTCACCATGGACACTTGTTTGGTAACCTTGCATAACCGTACATAATTTTTGAGTACCTGGAAAGCATCCGAATCGGTCGCATTTCATAGAATGTCATGCCAACATAAACAGCATTCGCATATTACCCCATAAACTTGAGCTTCTAAACATGAACACCTATCCACTGCTCTCCATTCAAATGGAGTTGCTATAAATAGTCGTATAATCCCTGAGGAATTAGCCTGGTTTAACTTGTATTTTAATGTATGGCAGATTGCAGTCTCATGGCGGGGCAGCGGCGGTGCTGACGACCGCGGCTCAGCCGGATGACTCATTTGGAAGGTGTATACGCCTGGTGCCTGTCACATATCTCATCTGACCTGATCAAAGGCGAGAGGCTGCTAATGTTGTGAAAGGGAATGCTAATGTGCGCAGCTGACGCCGACAGAGGAAAAAGCTGACTGTTTCATCCGCCGGGTGGTTGATGTGAAGACCACGGCAGACTAGTTTGTTTTCCCAAGACTAAGTAAGCATTAGTGAAACATTAAAAGACGTGTCAGTGGATCTTGCTCTGGCTTTATTTTATTTTGGAGAGCGGCATGTCTCTTCCTTCAAAACTTGGAGTGGATTTAGTATTTAAGCTTATTGCAAAACAGGTTTAGAGCATCCTCTATTGAGTCAGCAGACTGCTAACATTTTTATGGGTTGTGTTAAAGGAGAAGTAATCCATTTTAAAACATGGTCTTGTTTGTACTTCTTTGTACTTTTAAGTAGCTTGTTTAATTACTTAGAGCATTGGTTTTCACATTTTGCTAAGACTTTACCTTTTAAAGACTACAATGCAATATGGAAATATATCTAAAAAGGTTCAAATTTTTTGGTTTCATTTAACATCACAATCTAAATCTGTAGCATGTCACTGCAATTACTATTATGTTTGTTTTCCACTGTTCTATAAAAAGACCAAACTCAATACACAGTTAATTGAGGGAACAGAACACAGGTGAGGGGAGACAGGTGTACAATGTGGAACAAGTTCACAAAATTATAACTAGACAGCTCTCTGTTAAGTCCTGTGCAAAAAATAATGGAGCATCACTATATAACAAAGATTGAAAATTAATATGCAAAAAAACCCACACAAAGACAAGGGGTAAACATAGGGAATATATATACATACTGATGAGGGAATGGAAAACCAGGTGTGCACATTGACAAGACAATTGTAATGATGAGAGGAGAAGCGGAGTGGCTAGAAGGCCGGTGAAGTCTGCCGGATGAAGAGAAAGGAGCTTCGGAGGGAGTGATGACACATGTGCTATTGTAGTGTACTGACTCAAGTGATATAGTGCATATGTAATAAAAACAAACTTGGAAACTCAAAGCACAAAGACAGTGAAAATATGGCCACATGGAAATATTTGTTTATTTCCAAAGGGTAACTTCTAGTAACATTAAACCATGAATATACTCCATGGCTCCTGGGAATTAATTAGTTGTTTATTGGTGTTGCTTTATTGTCCGAAAATCTTTGTTTACTACACAACTAAGATGAAGTACACCACAATACCTGAAACTAATGTCCCCCCACATCCCCCCTACATGCAGTCTAAATAAAGTAGGCCCTTTCATTTCCTTTCAAAATCACGTTGCCCTCTATCCGCAATGAAGGGTGACGTTGCCTCTAGTTACAATTAGCGTTGGTCAGGTGCATTTTTCTCCCCTAATAGGAAAGATTAGGAAGAGAGTAGGGAAAAGTGTTATAACATATGTGCCTAAGGGAAAACTCCACCCTGAATATGTCCTCTGAAGGCCTTTCTCAAAGTGTTTTTTTGACAACTGGATAATCTTGCAAAACCAGTGAAGACATTATGTTCGATTAAATGTCTGTATATTCCAGGAAGAAGCCTTTGTTTTTGTAAAAAAAAGAAAAAAGATCAGATTAGTGTAGTTTAAACCCCTTAAAGAGTGAATGACACCTTTGCTTTCACTCTACCATTATTTAGCCTGAAGCCCTAAAAAACATCACCCTTTCACCTGTCAATGTGGTCAGAAACGTGAAAGAAAGTACATGCCTTGAGTCATATGATCAGTGTGTGATGGTTTTAAATATGACAGATGCACAATGGTTTGTGCCCCAGTTGATCCTACGTTTTTCTTAAATATGCTCTCATCTCATGTTTAGCGTCACCTGGACAAGGCCGGTGAAAACCCTGGGAAAATACACGAGATACAAATGCTTTATAAGCCAGTAAATCCTCCGTTGACAAACTGGGAAATCTATCTTGGATTTTAAGCAACTGAATTTCAGGGAACATGCCTCATTGAATTGACAAATAGAGTTCCTACATTATTATCCTTAGTTTGGGAATATGAATGAAAGACGACCAGTCCCATCAGGCTTTCCACACAGTTTCAATTCTGAGTCTTCCTCATTTTCTCCATATTTAATCACCGCCTGTTTGATGAAGAGGTTTCCAGGTAGCTATTGGTCTGATTCACTCTGCAGGAATTTAGGCAGGGCTTTGGCTGAATTTGTCTTGATGGGAGTATATTTCATACGGTAATTTTTCCACTGTATATAACATTTCATAATTACTCAATTTCACTATTTGTAGCTATGAAATTCTCAGAGTGTATCAGGCAGCTGGAGAAGACTGAGCAATGAACAGCTCACACTGGCTTTCGTAAATGGCCACAGTTTAGTAGATTACTATTTAAATGTAATTTCTCCCTAATGTGATATTATGGTCATGCAAAAGTAACACAATTAGACTTAACACCATGTATGAGAGTTACAACTCAAAATGCACTCGGAGCTATAACATCTCATTTACATTTGTGATGGGAGCCCCCGAATTCTCATGTGTGTGTGTGTGTGTGTGTGTGTGTGTGTGTGTGTGTGTGTGTGTGTGTGTGTGTGTGTGTAGAGACTATATCTAAACCTATAGACTATCATAAAACCCATGTATAGATTGAGTGAACACTATCTAACACCATATAAGGATATATAGAATAAACAAATGTCTAGGGGACTGAAGACCGACCCCTGTTCGGCTAAATGACTATAGTCTTAACTGCCTCCTTTATATTCTGGAATAAGAGATTGTGAACCATATTCTCATTGAACAAATGATCTGGGAGTGGGAGTTTTGTGTTACTTAGAAAATGCCCGTTTTACACAGAATTTATTATTTTACCGAATATTTTTTAAAACTCAATCCACTCTCTGTCTTATTTAATGGCTCATTTAAAGCAAACATGTTTTAACTAATTCAATACACCACTGTGTAATGGATATTTGCTAGAACACCACGTACCATCTAGATGCATTTTGCACCTTCCCACAGTTCCATTAGGGGATCAGAACGTGTGCAAACAGTGACCTGATGAGAAGCTTAATCAATCCCTTAAGCACACAAGGCAACACTGTGCCCAATATAAATGTTGCCTGTCATTTTTCCCAGGGCCTGGCCTAACAGGGCCTGGCCTAACAGGGTCTCGCCTAACAGGGCCTGGCCTAACAGGGCCTGGCCTAACAGGATCTCGCCTAGCAGGGCCTCGCCTAACAGGGCCTGGCCTAACAGGGCCTGGCCTAACAGGGCCTGGTCTAACAGGATCTCGCCTAACAGAGCCTGGCCTAACAGGGCCTGGCCAACAGGGCCTGGCCTAACAGGGCCTGGCCTAACAGGGCCTCGCCTAACAGGGTCTCGCCTAACTGGGCCTTGCCTAACAGGGTCTCGCCTAACAGGGCCTGGCCTAACAGGGTCTCGCCTAACAGGGCCTGGCTTAACAGGGCCTGGCTTAACAGTGCCTGGCCTAACAGGGCCTGGCCTAACAGGGCCTGGCCTAACAGGGTCTCGCCTAACAGGGCCTGGCCTAACAGGGTCTCGCCTAACAGTGCCTGGCCTAACAGGGCCTGGCCTAACAGGGCATTGATATATCTGGACTAAGGGAGGTGAATGATCCGTTACAGGGCGCTAATGGAAGCAGCAAAGCGGAACAAAAGTCCACTCCATCTAATCAGTTGAATGTTTAGAATACAGGCAGACTCATGGACTGGCCCAGACCTTCTCTCCAGAACACACTGGCTCTGCGTATGTCGCCCCGAAATGGGAAAGTATTAAAGACAGAGATAAGCACAGACCATGGGTATGGAATGAAGAGGCCCAAGCCAACACGAGCGAGGATGACGGGAGTGGATGCTGGCTGCAGGTTCCCATTCCACTCCCGTCTCTTTTTTTCTTCTCACAGTGCGGGCTGGCAGTCAGGTTGGAAGAGTAAGTAGTCCAATAAGCCTGCTCCTTTTCCTGCCTCCACTTTGTTTCATGTTTCTTGGCATGGCGCTTTGATATGAGGCCTTTATCTTTTTTTCTTTGTTTCTGTCTCCACCCACTAAACAGCGCAGTTTGCCTGTGTAGCAGAGCTGTAGTACTCGAGACCGGTCTCGGTCTCGAGACCGGTCTCGAGACCACTTTTTTAAGGTCTCGGTCTCGTCTCGGTCTCGGTTACATTTGGACTCGGTCTCGACTCGGTCTCGGACAGTAAGGACTCGTAAATTCTTCCGAGACCAGCCGAGACCAGCGTAGAAATTATCGCCCACAATTTTTCTAGAAAAATATTTAAGTATGACATGTAGAGGCTGTATTTCCATTGGCTGTATTTCGTCCAGAGTCAGACTGTTTTTTTCTGATGTGGCTTATCCCGCCAATGGCTATCTACTTTTGAAGAAAAGCCCACCCCCAGCGTCGCTAGAGCGTGCACCCATTCACGTAAATACTTCAATCTTAAACATATGCTCGATCATGTCTGCACAATCTGCCATTATATTCGTTTTGCCTATATTCAGTACATTGAGCACAAATAAATAATTTGTCCGAAAACACACAGCGGTTAGTAATTAAAATACATATATAATGTTGAAAAGCTACAGCCGACGTCCTTCCATGACTTTTCCTAAATACGTGCATTTTACCTTGTCCCGTTTTCAGAATTGCAAAATCACAAACCGAACAATATATAAAACTACTATTTACATGTTTTTTATACCTAAACTGCCTTCCTGTCGCCAAAATCCCACGCCGCTGGGCGTTGGTACCCTAATTGCGGTACCCAGACACCGATCACACTTCACTGAGCCTATATGGCAATGGTTGAATGGGCGATACACAGACAAATACTACGAGAACACATATAGACAATAGTCTGATTGGCTTGGTTGAACTACAAAAAAAGAGGTACGTTTATAAAGAAATATGTTTCACTAAATAAACAGAACGAATTCCGCCAAATACATACAGCCCCATTCATGTGTCATGCGCCTATTGCACTCAATAATTAATAACGAATGAACCACAGTGTATTCATATAGCCTACAAGAGACTTCAACAAAATATTGTTTTGTATCGAAATTAAACGAATATAAACAATAATTATTAATAGGCTAACTACAAATGGGCGATAAATGAAATTACTCATGCACACAGAAGGACGTGGGACATACATAAGTCCGGGGGCATACGGCAGAAAGAGCATAAAACTGGAACGGTTATGGTCCGATCTATATGAAACTGAACCCGTTTTGGTCCGATCTTTATTAAACTGGAAGGGTTTTGGTCTGATCTATATGAACACTGTGCGCAGTTCAACCGGGTTAGTTTGCTGCTGTCTCATGTGCACTCGTAACAATAATGAACACTGTGCGTAGTGCAACCGGTTCGTTTGCGTGTCCTGCTCAAGCAGACAAACAACTGAAGCTGCGTGCCTGTGGACGGATAAATAATTATAAATAGATTTGTTTATCGGCCAATCATGCGCAAATCATTTGATTGCAAGTCGCTTGTGATCTAAAATGTGTTAGCATTTACTACATCAACATAGGACATACAGTTTGATGGATTTTCATTTATTCGATTTTTAGAAATTTTAATATCATAGCCTGTGCATTTTAAAATCATGGTTTTATTTTCGTATTTTATGTTTACATAAGACAATAAATAGGCCTAGATACTCTTTTAATAAAATTCATTTAATTCAGGATGACAACACAGTAGATGATCTGATGCTGTTGGTCAAGTGTTTTTACATTGGTCATTGGACCAAAAACATGTCATATTATTTAGTGTTGATATGACTGGTCTCGGTCTCGGCCCCCTTTGGTATCGGTCTCGTCTCGGTCTCGGCCACCTTCGGTCTCGGTCTCGTCTCGGTCTCGGCCCCCTTCGGTCTTGGTCTCGTCTCGGTCTCGGCCCCCTTCGGTCTCGGTCTCGTCTCGGTCTCGCTTTAGGTGGTCTCGAGCACAGCTCTGCTGTGTAGAACTTGGACCCTGTCTGCCCAAATCCATGGATGTTGCTCCAATTAGGGCCAGCAACCTGGAAGCTTCCCCAAAAATGTAGCAAATGCCTGCCCATTGGCTACTCTCTGTGTTTTTGTTGTTTGCTCATGATAACTGAGATGAATTGTAAATCCTCATGAAAGGGAAATATGGCAGTGGTCAATGCAACTAATGAGATCGCAAAACATATAACAGTGATTTACCTTAAATATAAAACCAATTCCTTTTCAAGATCCCTGTGTTCAAAATAGATTAACTAACTAACTCATCGTTAATGACGTTTCACTCCTCTATTTACATTCACAGGAAATATAATCACGGTAATTGTATGTAATTATTTTTCTGGTCAACCAACACCTTATTACAGGTTTTTATGAAATCAGCACAAATCACCTATTAGATATTCATTGCACGCATAGAGAAAGGCCATTATTTCTATTATTTGTACAGGACACTTTTGCCAGAACTGCAGTGAAGAAAGAGCGTTGAGTACTGGATAGAAATCTGTATACAGTACAATTTGTTCTTAGATATAACCAGAGAAAAATATATGTCCATCCTTTAACATGTTGGTCAAGGGTTAAGGTAAGTATTTAAGGTAATAACAGGTTCTAAGGTTCAAACGCTCGTTATTTGCAATGCGTTCTCCGCAATCTTACTTGTTGAATTGCAAGTTGAGTCAACCAATCGCATGCCTTTCAACACCTGAAGATATTTGCAAACTGTGCACAAAAAAAACACGTGTCTATTTCACAAAAACCTGACTCTATGCTGGTCTGAGTTAACAAATATAGAGCATAAGAGTATGAGCTGAGTACGGCCATTGTTGCATTAGATTTTCATACCACAGAGGTACTGTATCCTGGGTTGCCAGGGAAGGATCAGGCACATAAAGAAATGGTAAGCTCATTCTAAAACAGTTGCAATATTAACGCCTCAGCAATTAATAATTTCATGAGCTGGACTAGATACACGAGATAGACATCATCCATCTTACTGATTTCCAGGTTTCAAGCACTTTCTTACTGCATGGCCGTTCCGATGCCATACCATAATATAAACAGATTTTTTATGTTTTGTTCTGATATCACAGTGATACAACGTTTTGTATGTTTGTCTACCTTATACATATCTACATATAAGAGATATCTATAGTTAGAGATATGTTAGAGCTATTTAAAGGCTGATACGTATATCTGTAGTCTCCCACGTACATATCTTATTTCAATATACAGAGAGCAGCAGTTCATTATTTACTTTGTGTGAAATAAGGTCAGATAAAATTGATTAACCTGGACCCATGCTTCGGCATGCCCTTTAGATGTGTATCTGGCCCGGGTCTAAGAGAGTAAGTCTTTACTCATTGACAGGCATGTGGCCGGAGCTGCCATTCTTGTGGCAGAAAAAAAACTGTTGACGCGAGTGGAAAAGACAAATTCAAATACCTGGCAGCAAGTCAATCTGGCCGATAAATTCAGTGACATGCGACATGATCAAGACTGAAAGATAGGAGAGAGATTGCAGAACCAGCTTGGTTCCAACTTTCTATTGATATTTTAGTTTTGCTAAGAATACTCAATATATACTGGAATATACTAGAAAACACTTTTTGAAACTCATTTTTTTATGGTCAACATGGGTAACAATGATTCAATATTACAAATCGGTGAGTGGTATTACAAATTATTGCACAATTACAAACACAGCAGCAGACATCACATTAGGTTGATTGCCAATGAGCTGTGAAATCAATTAAACATTAAAACGGTCTATTCCGCTTCAAAGAAATGTGAACAGACCGGTTTACCGCCTCTCTTTTTGAAAAGGATTGGCACCTGTTATCACTTTGATGGGAGGCCCACCTTGGTTGGTGTCGGCAAGGCAGTAGGGGGCACCATTTATTCTGCTGCCCAAGGCGGTACTGACGGGAATACTGTGAAGTGGTGTCATTTGCTTGGTTGTTATACCTAAATTACCTGCAGATTGATTCACATACAGAGCCAGAGTGAAAATACACTTACTATTGCTACTTGCCATGGATAACTGCTTCTGCAAATAAATAACATAGTGGGAGAGTTCACACCTTCAATCTTACAAAATACTGTATGCCTATACAGTTATGTTATTTTCCATGATACAGATGATGTATGGAAATAGTCTACAAATGTCTGTGTCTGCTGTGTCCTAAAGAGGCATTTCAACCCAGGGGACCTTAAGGTGGTTTTTATAAAGAAAATTCTAAGTTAGTGAGATTTGTTTCACAAATAATTCTCCAGAATGAGTGTGAAGCGTGAGGCGTGTGCTGGATCTGATGAAAGGGGCGGAGTTGTCAAGTCACACGGACGATGTGGCAGAGTGACCAACGACGCGTGCCCATTGGTGTGTCACTCAGACAGACGGGCACATGTTAACTGGAAAGGGCACAGCTTGAGCCTTACCTGTGCATGTGCCTGCTAAAGGGAAATTTGAAATTTTTTTAGTTCCGATTTGTTTTTATTTTGGAAATACTCCATGTCATACCGATATTGTCACAAGTTGTTTTGTTTGTAGTGACTGTTGTCGTTTTGTGACAATTCCATTGGATGTATTTTACCAATCAATCAATCAAATTTATTTTATAAAGCCCTTTCTAGAACCAAGTTGTCACAAAGTGCTTTTACAAACAACCAGCCTGAATCCGACAGAGCAACAAGTTGATACACAGCGGCTAAGAAAAACTCGCTGATGGGTCGAATTTAGGAAGAAACCTAGAAAGGAACCATTTTAGTGATGTTGAAAAGGAGATGGGCACAAGTGCAGAGCGAACAAAGAACATTTATTAAATAAAAATGTAACTATAACAGGAAACCACAAAACATCCAAGACACTAGCAAACGTAACATAAAACATATGATGATTTTTTTGCCATAACTTGTACTTAGTACAGCTAGGCAAAGAACACCTCATGGGTATAATCAAAGCTGATGTTTTTAAAATAACATCGTCTTGAAAAGTTGCCATTCATCTTCTGATAGTTTTAGTAGGATATTGTTCAATCAGAATTTTGTTAGGACGATGTTCCTTTTGTTAGGACGATGTTCCTTTTTGTTTTGTTTGTGCACCCACTAGATCCTGTTGAGTAGATTTAGCATTTCTGTCACACAAATGTATCATTGCTAACATTAGTCAGTAATACGTTAAGTAGGTGAGCTATGGTATTTGTTGAACTTGAAATACGAGATAGCTTTCAAACATAATTCATTTAAATTTGAGGACCTTGCAAAGTACACAATAATAACACAATTTATCATAATATTCCATATTAAAAATAATCCATCTTTATTTTTTAGAGTGACAGGCAGGTGAAAATACTGATAACATTAGCATAATTCTTTATTTATGCAATTACTTGCCACAGGAGGATCCTCTCTTCAAGAACACAAGACACCAGAGTAGAGGTGAAAACAAGTCACAACACTGACAACCTGTCTCCATTGTAAACTGATACTCTCACACTTAGTTTGCTTTAAGGTTGACTGCCCCAGTTACTGTACCGGGGAATGGGGGGATGGAGGGGGTTACACCGTTTCAAAGACATGCCCCAAGGGAGGCATGAGGCAGGCGGCTTAGAGAGTGAGAATGAATAAGATCTGGCAGAGTGGAACAAATGTATTGGAATTTGAGTATAAAAAGATACTAAAAGAGCGCGAGATGTAAAGGCGAGCTCCCCACGGGGGGGACTTGTCAAAGTGTGTCGTGGCCCCGCATTGTTGGGAGAGGGAATGGAGGGGGTGGATGGGAACATCATCCAGGTAGCCAGCGTCATCTTCTTCTGCCTTACTAATGGAGAAAGGAGCTGGAGCTAATGTACACTGTCACAGAAAATTAAAAGGGTACATTTTATAGGCCTATTCCTTCAGCCACCCCCCCTTTGCCCAGGCTTGATTGACGTTCTTATAAATGTTGCTCTACATTTAGATGTAATCAGGACGGTCTCATCTGAAAAGATGAAAGACCCGGCTATTCTGGGGTTCATTCCATTTATACTCAATAAATGACACAGCCACTTAATTCATCAGCACGATATCTGCCTTGGTTACGCTGAATGGATCATAATCCATATTCCGTAAAATGGGTGGCCGCAAGAATGGAACACTCTGATTAGAAATGTAACAGTGATAAATATGGCAACCGCACAAAAATAAGTCAACTGTCATCAGGAGAATACTGAATTAACTCTAATTACGTTTCTTAGATGTAGATGTATTATTGAGGCAACGTTGCTCTCTGGTCTTTTACTCTATCAGATGTTTTATTTTACTAATTCCTTTTTAATTTGTATATCAATGTATTTCTATAGGGGGATTCCAGTTTTTCTGCAGTTCATCAGCGTTGCCACAGTCAAGATGTATCCAATATGTAACATGATCAGAAGGCAGATCACTGAATGAACATGATCAACCAACTAATATGGTTGAAACCAGTATAAATGTGGACTTGGAATGAAAAAGGGGCTAGTGTCTCATTGTCCGATCAAACAGTGTTGATCTTGAGTGTGTAACAGTTCAACAGTTATGCCAGAGTTACAAGGCACGTGTGCTGTAATCATAGGGACATGTAGAAATGTACTGCCAATTTAAAGGCAGGATTGGGGTAGTTAAATGTGAGGTGTCATAAACACAACACACACACCCCTCGTAAAATGTACTGAATAAATTGTATTTTGGATTTCAGACCATACTTGGTAAACCAGCTAGCTAAACCAGCTTAACCTTGGTATCATTAGAGAATTAATGTGTCCTTTTGCTAAATGTATACAAGATTGGACGTATACATTTGGCAAAATGGCTTTTATTGTCTCATCCTCAGACTTAAGAAGAATATGTACACTGTTTAAGTATGCTGGAAGTGCCTGACAGAAATTCCTTAATGTTTATTTTGTCTTCTTGGTAGCCTGCTTGATGAGCTTTCTGCTTTTTGAGGGGTGTTTTAAATGCAATGTTGTTCTGGTCCCCTAATGTCTTTGTGTTTAATTTTGTAATACTTTTACCTTGACATGGGTCTCTTTCACAGCTGAGTATACTACAACAATTAAAATACATACAAGTATAATTATGAGCTTCATGGAATGGCCAATTAAATCACCAATCGCGGTGCCAGGCAACAGCTGTAGAGGTCTAAAATGTGCCCCCCCATTGACCCTGACACCATGAATATGTGTTAATTGGAGTGATAAATCATGCTTCACCATGACAGTCCAATGGACAAATCGGGGTTTGGAAGACGCCAAGAGAACTCTACTTTCTAGGGTGCATAGTGCCAACTATAAAGTTTAATGGAGGAGTATTAATGGTTTGGGGCAGTTTTTCATGGTTGGGCCTAAGCCCCTTAGTTTCAGTGAAAGTACATTTTAACGTTAAAGCGTGAAATTACTTTCTAGACGACTGTGTTTTCAACTTTTGGCAACCGTTTGGTAAAAGCCCTGTTTCCGCATGACAATTCCCCTGTGCACAAAGTGAATTGGTGTGTTGAGATTGTCGTGGAAGAACTCACTGAACCTGTACAGAATTCTGACCTCAACCCGAACAAACAACTTTTGGGTAAATTGTAGCGCTGACTGTGAGCCAGGCCAATCACCCAGCATCTGTGCCCAAACTCTCTAATGTTTTTTTTTGTCAGAATGGAAGTAAATCATTGCTGAGATGTTTCAAAATGTAGTAGAAAACCTTCCCTCAGATTTTCCACTAGTTATTACCGACTGTTCTAGCAGCAGAAGGGTGACTGTCGACGTTGTCATTTATAATTAGAATATATCCAAAGGGTGCTTTTAAAGATTTATAGGAAAGTATTTGCGGCTGTTACGCACAGAAAAGGTTCTGGAAAATGAAGACACTCAAAAATACGCATAGGTGTACTGTTTGTAATTGTTAGACTCATTCATGAAAGTTTTTTGCACTCAACAGAACTTGTTTTCCACCTGTTTTTGATAGAAAGCCCAACAGAGGATGTACTTCCTGCGGCAGAAGTCTATAATGATGAACTTTTAACACTGCCATCCTTGGGCACACTACAGCGCTCTATCCGCTCTGCTGAGCAGATCACTGGAAGCAACCTTCCATCTCTAAGTGACCCACACACCTACAGAACTGTCACGTTTTCTTAGTAGGTGTACTGCAGGAAGCCATATGCAGAGCCAGGTAATACGTTCAAGGCAGGTTTATTAAACATCAACACAGAACAAACCGTGAACGGTGAAAAAAACTGTTTAAAATAATAGTGTGCATATACAGCGACTTCTAAAATACATACAAACATCAGCAATCTTCTTTAAACTAAAACTCAATTCAATTTTGTGACTTAGAAATAATAACCAATCCTGTGCACCCCGATCCAGTGACTTAAATACACACATAATCACCAAATCTCATAAAGCCGTGACACTTAAATTCAACCAAATGTGAACATTCTGACAATCCCAGTGCTCAGAATCACAAACGTGCTCCAACACCCTCCTAGCCCACTAGATTTCCTTGGTGGACTAGGAATTGTGATAAGAACACAAAAGCAGGCAGCAAAATTGAGCCCGAACCCTACCACCCTACATATTCTAGTAATTTATTGTTTTCTATTGTCCATATTCATTCATTATGTGTGTATTAAGGGTCGCAGCTATGGGCCAGATCAAATTCCTTGTTTGTTGTAAACGGACTAGGCGAACAAACCTGTTTCTGATTCAAATTCTGATATAAAAGGTACATTAAACTTTTAAATGACTATACAACCCCTCTTGTCCATCGAAATTGTTTATGTATAGAATGGAATTGATTTCCATCTCCTTGTGTCAAGGACTGAATGGATTAGACAGTTAGCGAATCAAGACCAGAGCGACTTTGATAAGGGCCAAACTATTATGACCAGGCAACTGGGTCGGAACATCTCTGAAACAACAAGGCTGTGGGGGTCGCAGTGGTGAGTATCTAACGACAATGGTCCTGGCAGAAACAAATAGCGTCTCCACCTCGAAACTTACAACAGTTGAAGGATCTGCTCCTAATGTCTTGGGGCCAGATACCAGAGGACAACTTCAGGGGTTTTGTAGAGTTAATGCCTCGGATGGTTGGCGCTGTTTAAGTGGCACACGGAGGACCAACGCCATAAAAGGCTTATCAGTATATTATTCATTGAATATTTGACGCAGCCAGTCTGTCTGCAAGGGTAGGCAAATTACTTTTCAGTCACCGTAGGTGATCTGTTGACCTTAAGCTCAATACTCGCAAGAGCTTTGGGCATTGCATTAATGCATTTTCAGCAGACCAGCTGACATCTAGCAGTAGATCTGACATGCCCTGTGTGCCACTTGTTTAAAAAATCTGTTTTAATCCTATCTTAATGTTATGAATCAATCAGAAGATGGAGTGCATATTCCTAGTTCATTCCAGACAGGAATCAGATCAGCATTGTAATCTTAAATACTTTTTTAGAACTTTCTCCTCTAATATAAAAGATGGTTTAACAGGATTTTTCATGTCTAATCTATTGTTGTCTATTGTTGCATGTTTTAAAATAAAAGCTAACTAACGGGTGAACTGTCAAACTTACCAGCCACTTTGTTGGGTCGTCGGTGAGCACATACAGTGGATATCAAAAGTCTACACACCCTGTTAAAATGCCTAGTTTTTGTGTTGTGAAAAAATGAGACTAAGATAAATCATGTCAGAACTTTTTCCACGTTTAATGTGACCTGTAACGTGAACAATTCAGTTGAAAAACAAACTGAAATCTTTGAGGAAAAAAAAAACATTACAATAACCTGGTTGCATAAGTGTGCACACCCTCTATAAACTGTGGATGTGGCTGTGTTCAGAATTAACCAATCACATTCAAACTCATGTTATAAGTCAATACACACCTGCCATAATTTAACGTGGCTCTGATTAATCACAAATAAAGGTCAGCTGTAGAATTGTCCTGCATCAGAGGGATTTCCCTGTGGAAAAATATCAGTCAGGAGAAGGGTATGTTTTTTTCCAAAGCATTAGATATACCATGGAACACAGTGAAGACAGTCATCATCAAATGGAGAAAATATGGCACAACAGAGAAACTGGACGTCCGTCCTAAATTGATGAAAATATGAGAATTTCTGGCAAGTACTGGCTGTGTGCTACATGTGACAACAATCTCCCGTATTCTTCTATGTATGGGCTATGGGGTAGGGTGGCAAGACAGAAGCCTTTACTTACAAAGAAAAACATCCAAGTTCGGCTGAAGTTTGCAAAAACGAACATCAAGTCTTCTAAAAGCATGTGGGAATATGTGTTATGGTTGTCACGAATGCGGTGTGATGGTAGCAGGCAGACACAAGCGCGGAGACTCATACTCGATATACTCAATATAAGGGTTTATTTCCTCGGACTGAAACCGAACACTTCGGATATCCGCAACAAAACAGAGTAAATCAAGACTGTACCTAGTACAGGGAAACACTGGAGACCAACACACGACTTTGCACACACGTAACATGAATTACAATAACCGACAAACACAGACAGACAAGACCGGACTTAAATACACCGACTAACGACAGAAACTCCAAACAGGTGCGGAGACAGACAGAGGTGACAACAATGACTCAGATTGCGCCTCTCCGCTGACAGAGGGGGGCGTGCCAAACTCTGGCCAAGAGGACAGAAAAGTCTGAATGTTACAATGGTCTGATGAAACCCTGAACTTTTTGGCCATAACTCCAAAAGGTATGTTTGGCACAAACAACACTGCACATCACCCAAAGCACACCATACCCAGTGAAGCATTGTTTTGGCAGCATTATGCTTTGGGGCAGTTCCAGCTGTATCTTCAGCTGGAACCGGGGCCTTAGTCAGGGTGGAGGGAATCATGAACAGTTCCAAATACAAGGCAATTTTGGCACAAAACCTTCCGGCTTTCGTTAAAAAGATGAAGTTCACTTTTCAACACGTCAACGACCCAAAGCACACATCCAATCCACAAAAGCATGGCTTCAACAGAAGAAGATTTTGAAATGGCCCAGCCAGAGCCCAGACCTGAATCCAATTGAACATATGTGGTGTGATCTGAAGAGGGCTTTGCACAGGAGATGTCCTCGCAATCTGACATTCTGGGCACTTTTGCAAAGACGAGTGTGCAAATATTGCCAAGTCAAGATGCGCCATGCTAATAGACTCCAACCCACACTGATGTGTTGTAATAAAAATGGAGCTTCAACAAAGCATTAGTTTAAGGTTGTGCTTTTTTATGCAACCAGGTTATTGTAAGGTTTATTTATTTATTATTTTTCCCCCCTCAAATATTTCAGCTTGTTTTTCTATTGAATTGTTCACGTTTTAGGTCACATTAAAGGTGGAAAAAGTTCTGCCATTATTTATCTTCTCGTCTTTTCTCATCACTAAAACCTGGGGTGTGTAGACTTTTCATATCCACTGCAAAAACCTCCTGCCAGATTTACTCAGATAAACCAAAAATACAATGTCAAAAGGTACTAATTTTTATCCCATACAAGGCTCAATTAACCAATATTTTCTTCACAATTTTAAACGCTGGGCGACTAATGAATTGTATACTTCCTTTTTTCCTGCCTTCTGTCTCGGACTCTTAAAACGTGAAAGATTTTAAATAACTTCCACCTATTTTAGACCAGTATGAAGTTACAATTGAATCACCACCAGGTCTCAATATCTCAAGAAATTGACCACTGCCAATTGAACTGTATCCAAGGACACAGATGCTAATTAACCAGATGGCAAAACTACAGACTCCATCCATGGACGTCCTGAATCTCGACACAAAAATCTTGGACTTGGCCAGAAACAAAATGTCTGCTATTATTATTTGTTATTTATTACTTACATCTCTATCCCATAAAACAGCATACACACTGTCTGAACAACTGATCTGCATTGTTCATGTCCCATAATATATTTTTGTTTATTATAATAAACCCTTTAAATGGATCATACATTGTGTATGATGCTATGAGAATTGGGGAGCCTAAAAATATATTGACCTAATGAAATTAGGCATATTGATTGAATAATATTAATAATTAGTGCTGTCAAAGTTAACAGTCTATCAATTTATTGAAAATTCTCGGCGCCGTAAACTTATTAATCATCGCTTACACATCCATCATTCATCCGTCAGTCATCCATCGTCATCCATAGCCAGTGCTTGACCTGTGACTGAGCTCTCTGAAGCAATTCGCCAATCAATCTTTTCAATCTTGCAATAAAAAGTGTAGGCATTCATTTTCTGAGTCGTGTTTATCCACAGTCTGTGAATCCTGACAAACAGTTGTTGGAATACAGAATCTCTCCCCCCCCTGATCCACATCTTCGTCCAAATACCTGGCAAACAAGGCCAGAAGGCATCTCCTTTCTGACCTCTTGCCCAATTGTTCATGACGCGCTGTGTGTACATGAATCTACCACTGTTGGTAAGACCAAGTGTTCCACGGCATCAGATAGGACCCTAGCCTAAAGTGGAGTGATAAACAACGTGGCTGAATAGACCATCCTAACACCTAGCTTATACTGTAGTATGTTATGTTATTGTATGTTTATGGTAGCCTTAACTAAGCATTATTGTCATTGTCAGGTTCCCACCAAAACATTCCAGTACAGTAATTAACATAGAACTTCCATGCTGTGCATAAATTACAGTTCTCCCCGGATGAACATTGTAAATAAACATTTTCTAGGCACCATGTCTACCGTACGCCTGTGCCTGTTATGCAAGTGTCAAAGCTAATGTTTTTGATAAACCATTAACTAAAGTTGGACATCATTTGGAAAAATATTTGGTAGTGACAACCCATCCATCAGGAAAGCCGCTGTTTGCAGGCCACCACCTCGGTTCAATTCTAAACACATTTAAGCTTCAGCTAAATATCAATATCTCTGTGCATTGATCTAGAGTGAATAGGAGACAATAACACTATGGGATCTGAGATCAGCAATGTTCTATTGGGATTTGTATGGTCTACATAAAAAGGTCCTGGTCAATTCGACTGGCTGCCTGCACTACAGTTTTACGATGAAACAGAGTGTATCTTGAACACATTGTAACAATTTTTAATAGGACAAGAAAGCAATATGAAAAACAATCTTTCTCAAAGTCCAATTTTAAGACACCAGTAGCAACAAGCCAAATAATTCTCTTACATGATGCCTTCGATTAATTAAATATTCAAATATGCATGGGTTCCCCGTTTTTTTTATATATTCGATAGTGTAACACTGACATTCATTTATTTTGAATCATTTCATTATGCCTGGCAAAATCCCTCCTGTTAGAATCGGGACCAGAATAGTAATAAAGTAGGATAAACAGACAAAGTCAGAAGATACAAGGCATCAACGCAAACACAACTGCAAACTACAAGGACCATAGAGCAATATTACAGAAGACCTCACAACATGACAGAAACACATTGGAGCAGCAACACAGCATGATGACACAACATGGCAGCGACTCAACACATTAGTAACACAGTATGACAAAAAAACAACATGGTGGAAACACAGCCTGACAATGCAACATGCAGAAAAATCTGAACTCTAACAAATGGCTTAATATGGTCTTTAAGCCATTATCATTTTATTTTATCAATGTAACATCGTTTGCACAGTCGCTATTTCATTTGGTGATCCTTTTTGTAGTTTTTATTCACCATGAATGTGTTAACAGACAAGGAATTTACATTGGCAGGAAAGTGCGTACATAAAACATATGAATAGAACAATATAAATTAGACTAAGGGGCTGAGGGGGTATATAGGGAAGTAATATACAAAATACTAAACAAAATACATATAAATAACGGTGCAATAAAGCAAATATTGTTGTGCAAAATCAGGCAATGTGCAAATGGAATGGGTCAGTGGGGCTGAGTTCCTCCTGAAGTCCACAACCATCTCCACTGTCTTTAGAGCATTGAGCTCCAAGTTGTTCTGGCCTACACCAGGGGCCTCATTTATAAATGCTACGTACGCACAAAAGAAGACGTACACCGCTCTCTACGCAATAGTTGGGATATATTTAAAGCAAACTTGCCGGGTAAATGTGCGGTCCTTCACGGACACTCTGACCCAGTGCGCACAGAAACGGGTGAAATGAGAAATGGCGACATCGTCGGCGGATGGATGAAATACATGAAACCGTGTGAAAATGCAGACCATTGAGTAAAATAAATGGAAATATTTCCTGCCATTGATAATATGAAGGATTTACAAAGTCATTCTTACAATTAACAGGCTACACAAACAACTGTTTGATCAATCTGCAAAAACAAACAAATTAAAACGAAATTGTGTATAAAACAGATTTTCTTGTCGATGTCTCCGTCTGACGGAGCGGATAGATGGATATATAAATAATAAAGACTAACTATATGTCTTTATTTTCCACTGGCAAAAGTGTATTTCATTGTATAAATGTCGTTATCAGCTACATAATCATTGGTCGTTGGTTGTGCTCTTTTGGGCCCAGCGTTACAGAGGAGCACTCTTTGAAACCACTCCGTGCCAGTCCCACACTTTCCAGAGGGAATTGGCTGACAGTTCAGGGATATCTCAGCCAATAGCCAGGTTATGTCAGATGTGTTAGTATGTATAATAGGTTTGTCTCATAACTACATGCAGTTTCCATACACTTCGGGTGAACAGGCAAACAAAAAAGCGCAATTTGCATGTCCGTTTTCCCAAATGTAATCGGTGCACCGAGTGAGAATAAAAATGATTTCATAAATCGAAAACATTTTCATTCGATCAATTTCCAAATAATTTGTTTTGCAGACAAGTTGCTCACTAATGTAGTGGCTCGGTGACATGGATGATCCCAACATTACTTTTCCGGTTTTCCTCCGAGGTGTCGTGACGTTTCAATCAATGAATATTATGGCCAAATATGGGCGTGGCATGAAGCCGCAAAAGCTGTGCCTCAATTAGAGTTCATTGTGATTTATTAACCGAAAACGGGGTAGGACGTGCGTGCGCACGGTTTAATAAATCCGAATATTTTTGTCTGTAACTACATCCTACATTTCGTTCGTACGGCACTTCTGGCGCAAGAACATCTCGTTCCCAAGGGAGGTGAGTCTAAGGAATATAAGCCTCTGACACTAGACTGCCCTTAGCGCCCCCGCCCACATTGCCCATCCTGGACACTAACGTCTCTGATAAGAATGACCATGGTGGACATTCTGTACTATAGCTGGACATTGCTCTTATTTGCACAACTGTATAAATAACTAGATATTGCTCGTATGCACAATTTAATACTTGAACCTGTACATTGCTCTTTCTTTTTCTGCAATCTGCTCACACATATAGACATTGCTCTTATGCACTATTGAGGTAAATATCACAGATTCTGTATTTATCCAGTGCATACGCCGAATAGGCAGGTTCTCTAGACTGTTTGCATTGTGTGTTTTGCTCTGTTTGCGTGGTTTTGTGTGTTTATTATTTATTATTAGTCTTAAAATGTACATCTTGAAACGTACGCCTAAAAATGGACATCTTGAAATGTCTACAAATGTGTGTGTTAACAGACCTGGCAATTTAACCTGATTCAGATTCTGATCATTGTTTGATACATTTATTGAGAGGTAAATAATGACTACCACTTATTTAAGCAATTCACATTTAGAAACAACAAACACCTGAAAAGTTGTTTATTTTCTAAAAGGTTTAAAAAAAATGCATTACTTTTCATGTACTGGATCTTTTTTTTTTACAAAATGTTCCTGTACAAATTTTCAATCAGGTAGTGTATGTCCATGTACATAAAAAAAATGTTGTTTGCCAAAAAAACATCAACAAAATAATAGGGATGCACCGAAATGAAAATTCTTGGCCGAAACCGAAAACCGAAAAAGAGGAAACCAAGACCGAAAACCGAAACACCGAAATAAATTATGCCAGTTATTAGTACCATTTGCATTTATGGATATGGCACCAAGGGTGTAGGTTTGGTCTCAGCTTTGGTGGGGACATCTCTCCCCCCCCCCCCTCCGGCAAGTGAACTTTTACTGAGAATAATGTGATTATTTTTGCGTTTAGTTGAGACAATAGCCTGTTGCTTTTATACTACACTAAAGTTTAACTAGCATAGGCCTATCCATGTGCAGACAAAAATCATTATGTAGTACCTGGCGTTCAACTTTTAGATGGTAATGCTGTTTGTCAGATTCAATATATTGTAGCGACCCTGGTGGTGCCACTACTCCGCCCCTACTAATGGGATATCCCAAATAGGCCACATTACATAAGCAAAATATACACAGGAAACATTTCCACTGTTTATTGTGACTGCAAGATTCTAACATATGGGGTATGTATTAACAGAAAGCACTGGTAACTTTACCGTTGTCTTCAGTCACTATCCTGTGTACTTATAGCGTGTCAGATAACTCCCCTCCCCTAGGTTTTTTAGCCAATCAAATTACGGCGTTTCTAGTACCGTCCTCCTGGCTCTGCGGTCGGAATTGACCCAAATCGCTTCACAAACTCATAACGGAGTTCGCTAAAATATTGGTGGGGACAATTTAGTCATGTTAAAATGTTGTTGGGGACATGTCCCCAGCGTCCCCCCCTAAACCTACGCCCATGTGAGGCACTTTCTTGCAGGATTTCACTGAACATATCAGACAACGAGGGTGCATGCCCCTCATCTAGTGCAGAGAGACGAGTCTTTTTTTCTGCGCTCTGATCTCCGTGCGCTGCTGCTCCGTGCGCTGCTGCTCCGTGCCCTACTGCTCCGTGCGCTGCTGCTCCGTGCCCTACTGCTCCGTGCGCTGCTGCTCCGTGCCCTACTGCTCGGTGCGCTATTGCTCCGTCTCCACGCGGGTTCTCCGCATCCATCGCCGCCTGGATCATTTCTCGTGCGCGCTGCTTTATTTCTGCATCCAAGTAATGGTCTTTATAACGCGGATCAAGTACAGTCGCGATGAAGTGCAGAGGATCCGAATAGATCACAACATATTTCGGCCGTATTGTTTCGGTGATAAAAGTATTTTGGCCGAAAACCATTTTCGGTGGCCGAATATTCGGTGCATCCCTACAAAATAACATTATTAATGGAAGTGTATTACTAGAATTCCTAACAAGCACAGCGGCCCATGCATGTAATTGGAGTGCAATTTGTTTTTGCAGTCCAATTGCATGTAAGTTATTCACAACACTTTCAAGAGGTAGCTTCATGATTTTGGATTGAACATTTGTTGGACTGGAAATGGTGGTAGATGATTTGGGATCAAACTTCGGTTTGTCAACTGATTAATGTGGAACGTTTACAGCTGGTGATTTGCATAATCATGACATCTCTTTAAAAAGTTGACTTTCCACGAAACGGTCCACAGATCTCTTCTTGCTGCCCCATACATTTGCTTGCTGCATGTTGGAACTTGGTTGTAATGAATATTGAATAGGAGCAGCACATTCCAATGTAAAGTCCAGTATATCTTTACCTTTACTACGACTATTGGGACTATTATGATTCGACCTAGATGCAATAGAGAAAGAATTGGGGTACATTAATGTAACGCCAGCAAGAACAAACAAATGAAGGGTGGAAAAACACATTTTTTTCCCCAAAATCTGGTAAACTAGCAAGTAAATAGTCAATCACATGCACTGGAGTCACAGAAGTGGCGCAAATAGCACAAAGTAAAAGACAAAAAGTACAACACATTGGGGCTAGCCGGTCACTTCACTGCCGAGTCACTTGCAGCAACACATTAACATGATAAAGTAGCTCGTCTATCTCAAATGGGATTTGTGGACAGTGAGACAAAGCTAGAAGAACCACAACTCTAATTCATCCTGACGTCATTCTTTACATTTCTACAGAGCGATTACTTGGTGCTGCAATCTTCTTTTAATGGCCTGGCTTTGTCGGAACAGGTATTGGCCTCTGGTTGATAGTTCTGCCTTGTGATTCAGCACTGGTTTACTCTGGTTTCAAGTTACATCCACAGGCTATTGACTGCAGCTAGACACTATCCAATCAATATCTGAGAGAGTGCACTACAGGAGTTGTGACATAACCACTGCAATTTCATTGATCCCTCTTGCATTTCAGAAAAGGTTAGAAAAATAATTGTCTTTGAGTGCAACAAGACTTCCATGGCTATGGTTAACATCCAATTTTCGGCCAGTGTGAACAATCTTCTGAGTGTCTTCAACTTGTTGTTAAAATGTAAAAAAATCCAATGTGTTTGTGGCAGGTTATAAATATATTTATATAAAGAAAACACAAGGTGGTTTCAGGTTGTATTTCTTTTTGTCTCTTTTGAAAATCACTATTTCCATCGCTCAACAACCAAGGTTTGAAATCAGGGTTCGTGCAGAGGGTCGTAAAATGTTCCGGAAACATCCCAGTTTGGAGGTTAGAAATTTCTTGTGGTGGTTATGGTGCCTGGGAGTTCTTTTAAAGTGACAAGCCTTCATTAAATTAACTCATAACCTGAGTGTTAGCCCTGTTGGGTGCACTTGGTCTTGTAAATTGGATTAAAATAATTTGTATTGCTGCCCTTACAGTCATGAATTACAAACCATGTTTAACAAAGCAGACATTATCTGCATCTTTTGGCTTTCTCCATGCCTAAACCATCCGGATGTCAGAAATATGATAACTTACGACTCGTCAGACAAGATTACTTTTTTACATTGCTCAGGGGTCCAGATTTTGTGCTTCTTTGACAGAGTTGTGGGTCGTTGTCCCCTGTCCTGCAAACCATATGGGATGATGTTAGCCATGCTGGTTGTGTGTGCCATGAATTTTAAATAATTCAGACAGTGTCACCAGCAAAGCACCCCCACACCATCACACCTTCTCTGCCTTGCTTTGAGATTGGAACTGCACATGTGGAGATTATCCATTAGCCCTGAATCATATACACAGTGGTTGAAACCAAAAATCTCAAATTTGGAATCATTAGCCTAGAGGAAAGACCTGTCCAATATCCATTTCTTTTGTGTGTTGGCTTCTTTTTGGTGTCCTTCAGTAGTGGTTTCTTTGCAATAATTCTATCATAAACACCTGATTCACTCAGTCTTCTTCAAACAATTGATGTTCAGATGTTCAGAGATCTGGGTCTGTTTGTGCTGCAATCTAAGGTTCAGTTAATTGCCTCTTTCTGAAGTTGGAGCAGAGGTAACTATGGGTCTTACTTTAATGTGTCAGTTCTCATGAGAGCCAGTTTTATCATAAGTTGCAGTTTTTGGAACAGCACTTAAAGAAACTTGCAATGTTCTCAAAATGTTCCAGATTCACTGAATGTCATAAAGTAATTATGGACTGTCGTTCCTCTTTGCTTATTTCAGCAGTTCTTGGCATAACATGGAGTACTACAGTACAAACGTTGAGAGCCTTCTGTATGCTAACTGATGAAACGCATTAAGGTGGAAAGACATTCCACAAATGTACTTAACTAACACATCTACTTAACAGGGCGCACCTGTTAATTGAAATCCACTCTACGCACCTACCTTATGAATCTAATTTAGCGAATGAAAGAAATGTTTAATCAAGGCAAAGGGCAAACTGAATAATCTACTATTTTAAATGTATATTGATCCGTTTTTTTTCTATACAACTTTTCAAAGGCACTGAAAGTAGGGAAAGAAGTCTATAGTAAGTGAAAAACGTCCAGTGGCCTACCAAATCCAAGTGTTTCTGTGTGTGATATAATTTCCCTGAATAATCTCATGGTCTAACTCTATACAATTATTTTTTTTAAAACATTAAAAACATATTTTAATGGATCGACTTAAATTCAAGTTTGGTTTGAAATAAAAAAACAACAGTTATGTACAGGCAGTAATGTAATACTTGTTTAAAACAAAAACGAAATGATTGCCTAGCAGATTATGCATATCCCCCATACTCATAAAAGGAGCCAGAGGTCGCTTCCAACCAACTTGATGTAATAATGCTCCCTCATGCCCCTAGTGGCTGGTATTGGAGTTTTATTAAATATCTTTAAGTACTGGGGATGTACGTGAAGTATTGCTTTTAATCTTGGTGCTAAACCTTCCCTATATGGTCTTAGCAAACAAAATTAATATGCACATGTTGACCAGGTTACCTTCCAATTTAACCAATTCAAAGTGTAATACCTCATCTTTTTATCAACGAGGCTGCATAGCTGACAAACTTGCCTGAGGGTCGCCTAATATTTCCCTGAATTTGCACGCTACATGGATGATTCTCTATCACGTATAGCGTAGTGGTAATCAGCTTGGTAATTGAGCCTAGCCGCAGGGCAGTGTACCATAAAAATAATGTAATGCTGACCATCAAACTCTGTCCGAGTTTGACATGTTACTTTGTCTCTCATTCTGTGTCATAGTGATGTTCCTCAATAGCGTGTCAATGTGTAGAGCACCGTGAAATAATACGTCAATACGACACTCCGTGTCAGCGGAACGCCTGTAAATAATGTGAAAACCGTGCTTGTCAGTAGGCATCAGTAAACACGATTTGAAAAAGGCAGATGCTGCATATGAAGTACATGTGTTGGGATTCCAGATTTGTATTTCTGTTTAAGAACATTTCTTAACCCTTTAGAGCCCAATAGAATTCTAGAATGCTGCTGTGTAATTCTGCAAACGAATCACATTTTCATACACATCTCAAACAACCAGACAGCTGACACACCATAAATATATTACAATTAGAACTTTATTGTGTTTTAAAGAGCACAACACTTCTTTAATTTGACGGCACATTCATGTATCATGGAGTAATGCTACTGGATTATCCCCCATGTATAGTCATTCCCGAACAAAAATTATATTTTGTCAAATCCGATAGTTAGCTAGATATGCTGTAAGCAGCTTGTCACGACTTGAGGTGTTATGGGGGATGGGAATCACTCTTAAGACATAAATACCTTCAAGGGTTTTATAACTAGACAACAAACGGAAAAGAATAGAACTTTGTTTAATACATAAATAAATTGATAGAAGAATAAAACAATCAACAACAAGTAGCTACATATACACACTATTTTTGTCCTAACATATTTTTACTGCCAAAAACTGCATTCTGTTAATACAAAAGATGAATGGCTTACATCTGATTCACAGGATTTTGTTCCACGCAGTAATTCTCTCATGGCGCAGCTAAACAAACACTCAAGGAACAATGACCAGATGTCAATTTCTCAGATTAACAGAGCAATGCCAAAAAGGGTCACATAGTTCTATAATACATTTTCTACTTTGTTGTTTAAATCAAACACATAAGCATACATTGGTTATACAGTATATAAAATGAAATATAATGGAGTAAACATTTGCCCCGAGACACAAAAATACAAAAATACTGGTTCAGTGATGTGTGGCAAGGCCTCCAGATCGGTCTGCCATTGAAACATGCCCAGCCAAGGTGACACGGCACCACACTAATTTATATCCAGGCTGCAGAACAGGATGTGTGGTTGGTCAGGGCCGAGCAAACCTCCGATTCAAGACCCATAACTGCTGTTCCTGGGCGTGCTACACATTGGCTGGCTGCGTGCAGACGGCACTCTACGGCTGAGCACGGGTATGTTGTCTGTTCTATATTTGATAACACCGTGGTTAATTAATAGGCTTCTATTAATAACAATAGGTGCTGTTTAAAATCTCTTTTCTACCAGCTCTTTTCCTGTGGAGTTGAACAGCCTGGTGGCTATTTGCACTTTCATTTTTGATTAGGGCAATAGGCCTCAAAGAACTGGTGGCTACCATTAGTTTTCTTGGTCATTTGATTTAATTCTAACGCACATTTGCATGCATTTTTTAAGACTTGTGATAAACCTGGTTACGTCACGGTGGTAGAACAGTTGTTATTGCTTTTTCTTGTCTATTCTGAATTGAAAATAGCCCCGAGGCTCTGGCTGAAGCTGTGATTTAGCAATGAATCTCAGTTGTCAGACTCGCCCGATTTAAGCCAATGGTGTGTGTGCAAGTTGAAGAGTCCGGGTCATTGGTTTATGGACACAGTCGATTTATTCGTAATACAAAAGGGATGGAATTTTAAGATATCTAGATATGACTTTAGCCTCCCCATTTTCACTCCACGATTGCCCCAGCATAAATCTCAGAGCTTGGTAAACAAAAAAACATTATCTCGGTCTAAATAATAAATGGCCAGTTTGGTTTTGTCTCTGGGGAGAACACATCTAGTACACACACACACATACGTGCACACATATTCCTTCTTCTTAGGAAAAAACTCTTGCCGGTGGTAAATGTCAGTGATTCCGTTCAGGTGACTGGTTTCACTTGACCTTTTGCAACCCATTGAGAAACCAGGAAAACTCAAGTGATCTGGGGCATTTCTGAATGAGCACGAGGAACGTTTCCTTATCCTATTTGCAAAATATATTCTCAGGGGGTAGGGGCATGCATGCGGTCGAATACCAAGTTCTTCTATGACAACTAGAGTATTTCGTCAGAGCCGAGTGGATTACGTGCGTAATGCTCACCTTGGTGATGATTCGGTTGCTTTCATTAAAAAAAAGAAACACACAAGTGTGATGGTCACGTACACAGATTAGAAGGACAAACAGCAAGTTCATAATGAAACGCACTCATTTTGAAGATTAGAAGAAGAACAACTTATTGTCAAAATATGCACATATACATGTAAAACAACCCACTGTACTAATGTGGTTTTATACACATTTCCATAAAACGACTGTTCTATCATTAAAATATGCCACTAAAGTTCCTCCACACCTCGCCGAACTATGTCTATAGACTACGCTTTGTGCATAGATCTGAAAAAGCCTTCCCCAAACTGGTGCCACAAAATTGTCTTGCAAAATTGACACCCAATTGTCTTTGTATCTTGTAGGATTCAAAGAGGTTAATGTCATTTAATTTAGTCTCGTGGTTTGGATGAGATTATTGGCGTTAGAGCCTCACAATAAAATCTCATCCCCTCACAGGCAATGTGGCTTAGTTGGTTAGAGTGCATCTCTCGTAAACAAGATATCCTGAGTTGTAATCTCTGTGGTGCCTTTTAATTAAGATGCATGTCCTGCAATAAAAGCTCTAATATAGCAACGGCTTAGTTGGATAGCGTGCCAGTCAGAGATTCTGAGTTCAAAACACTTTACTGCCTTTCTAAAAAAGGTAAGGTTTATAATATTTTCCCCCTCAAAGATTTATTTTAATTGAATTGTTGACATTATAGGTCACATTAAAGGTGTAATACGTCTATTTGTCTTTGTCTGATTTTTTCACATGACAACCTGGGTGTGTAGACTTTTCATACCCACTGGAGCTCTATGTTTATTTTGTGCCCTGCAAGTGTTAGAAAAGCTTTCCATATTGGTGCTGTCGCTTAGTATGTAGAGTACCTCTCTTGTATATTTGTATTTTATTTTACCTTTATTTTACCAGGTAGGACGATTGAGAACAAATTCTCATTTACAACGACGACCTGGCCAAGATAAGGCAAGAAAATGTGCAAGACAACATAGAGTTACGTAATACGTACACAGGACACAGGAGTGCAATTTACAAAGGTATATGTGGTTCTGTTGAGCAGCATAGATAAGGCACTAGCGAATATATTTGAATGCATTTTACTGGATATTCAAGGATTAAAGTGTGTCTAGCAGGTAGATCATTTGAGTGCATGGATTATATGACCGCGTTTATGGGAAAGAGCATTTGAGAAAAATCTGAGCAAATAAGAGTAATACAAGAAAGTGAACAGGTATGACACTAGTGCAGGTCAGAGATGTCCACTGTGCAAGGTGGGCATAGCATAAGGGAGAGAAGTTGAAGACAGTTAGCAGGTACATCGGACAGGTGTTCAGAAAGGAGTAGTTTAAAGGCAACTGGAGTTATGTAAACTGGAGATCCTGAGTTCAGATCTCTCTAGTGCCATTTAGAAGAGGTTCATGACCCTCAATTTTTTCTCCGGGTAGGGATTTGACACCTCTGGCATTTCTGACACGCAGTATACCTGTCTTGTAAAATGGAGTTCCAGTGTTCATATCTCAGCATTGCCTTCCTATAAGAAGTTCCTATTCTATGGGTACTGTGACTTAGTTGGTTACTGTGTCTCTCCTGAGTTCAAATTGATATTATAAAGATTATTAATCTTCTTCAATTTAGTCTCCTGGTTTGGATTTGACACATTTGGTTTATGAGCCCCATAATAAAGCTTGACCAGGACGAGTACTGTGGTGTGTTTCTTAGAGTGCCTCTCTTTTAAACAGGAGAAGCTGAGTTGAAACTGTGTCATTTTGAGGTGACTAGTGGAACTAGTCATCCACTTTTCGTTAATTTTGTGTTGCGCTCATCTTTTCCTTTAGGTTAGTTTAGGTAATTATGCACACCTGGGTTGAGTTGGTTTAATTACGAGGTGTGTGTAAGTCACTGGGTGTGGTTGCACTGAGCTGAGCAATGTATCTATGTCATGCTGATCTTTAGGTGAAGGGTAGTTATTGGTTTGTCTGCACTGTTTAGAATTTTTTATGGTAAAACGCTTGTTAGCAAGACGCTTGATAGCGCACTTTGATTAATTCAGTGTATGTTTTCCGTTCAGTGTTTTTGTATTTAGTTTTCCTAGTTGTTGTATGAGAATAAAATACCACAAACGTGTTTATGCCTCAGCGTTTGGCTCTCGACCTCACTTTACCATTGACTCGTGACACATTTAAATTTGGTTGCTGTGTTGGAACTTGCATGGTCTTGGCTTATCAATGCAGCTCAACGGAACTACATATACCTCATCCTTTATAACTTGACCCTGTATTGCCTTGTTGTCTCCCATTGCTATTTGCACTCTTGTGTTCTGTGTATTGATTGTATTACAGTATGTTGTGCTGCACATTTTTTCGCCTTTTCTTGGCCAGGTCGCCGTTGCAAATGAGAATTTGTTCTCAATCGGCCCACCGGGTTAAATAAAGGTTAAATAAAAAAACAAATAAAAATGGTTTTATTTGTATGGTTGGTTACCCAGCTGCTCTTGTAACCAGTCGATGCTGAGTTCAAATCTCAGTAGTGCCATTAAAAAGTGGTTCACATCCTAGAATTGAATCACCTGGATTATCTTTTGAGCCCCTGATGAAATTATCAATTGCTTAGTTAAACTTTCTGTTGGTTGCCCTGCTACTCTTGTAACCAGTAGACTCTGAGTTCAAATCTCAGAAGAGCCATTTAAAAAAGGTGTATGTCCTTTAATTTACTCTCCTTGCAATTGAAACATTTGTTTTTTGAGTTCTGCAAGTTCTTTACCTAAACACATCTTAGTTGGTAACGTAACGTATCTTACAAATTCATATTTGAAAGATTTACACAAAATAAGTTACATGTTCAGGCCAGTGCCTTTGTATTTTCAAAGAGTCTCCTGTGCTCTGCTTAGTTCCAGGTGTTTCTATTGTTTGTTTACACCAACCAGGGAAGTAATATAAAAAGGTAATCAAAATAGAATAAAATAACATATGAAATGAAAAAACACGATCGAAATTTCATTAAAAACGTACTTATTTCAGCCTTTCTATATTCACTCATGGAAATGAAATGGGTCCTATTTATTCAAATCAGACCTATTACCTCACTGGCAAATTTCCTCTCCCAGCCCCTCGCAGCCTGTATTAGTGAATGTGTGCTGACAGCAGAGGTTACCTTGAGCCGTCTACCGGACCCGGGGGCTGTATGTCTTCATTTACCCCAGTATCTGTAGATGCCAGGCAAAAGGGAAAGTTATTTTCTGTGTCTGGCCCACAGGGGGAACTGAGGCTAATGATCTTGGCCATGTTTATTGTTACCGGGCTCCTGGAATAGCAGATCCTTCAGAGGCGATGCCTGCGTGGAGATTGAAGGCAATTCTGTGATTTCTCCGCACCTGTGTGTGCCGCCAATTAATGTTCTGTCTGTTCTACTGAAATACTCAGGTCGTGCTTTACACGAAGGTAATGCTGACACATTTGTGTGATACGGCCCCAGTGCTGTACCAATAAGTCATTTTAGTTTTAAGAGTGAGGCCATTCTGAAGAAAATCACAGCATGATGACCGTTTTACCAAATTGTTCCATTTTGCGCTGTCCATTTCAGATTTACGCCTGTGTCGTTGCAAATTCCAACAGGCTCACCGTTCATATATGAACATCTGCATCCACTGGAGCATGTTCCTCCGAACTGTGCCTCTTCTAATCACACTGGTAACTTCTCTCATTCTCTACCGTTATTCCATAAAGTTTGATATTTTTTCTGGGTATTTTTTTCCTCTCGTTCCTTGGAGTTCCTCTGCTTATCCGGGTTTCCGCAGCAGCCACAGGTGCATTTAGGATATGAGGACTGCCAAGGGGACTGAATGGAGTCCTTCATAGGGCTTTTGAATGGCTCCCTGTTCATGGCGCCTTTGGAAACCCCTATCATGGCTGTTATGATCTAGAGCCATTGCATTTGCCTGCCATAGCGGGCTACACGATCCGGCGTACATCCCAAATTCAGGTGCAAACAAGGAATATATGTAAACTGCACCTCATGCACAATGACGGAATACAACGTAGTGGGGAAAACATGAGCACATTCTCATTGTTAGCTACTACACCAGGGTGGCCTGCATGAGCACCATTTTCCACACGTGGAACATATAGCTACTGCATATTCTAAATACAATACAATATCATTTGTCAATTTGCTTCGTTAACAACCAGATGGCGAGATGACTGGAAAGCCTTAATTACAGGCCCTGTAATTGCTAGTAATAGTGGCAGATTGGTAATGAACAGTATCAGCGTCTGTGTGTCCGTGTCTGTGTACGTACAGCGTTGCTTCAAAGTATTCCAACACCCAGTGTTATTATAGAATTTTTTAAGCGTTCACCAATGAACATTATCCGTTCGAAACTATTTTTTATCCGTTATTTCGTTTTCAATTCGATATGTTGCTTTAGAGGAAATCATGTGTGCTGGAGGAAACATTCTTTACAGAAAATGGTGAACCCTAGGTTGCATTCGTTAAATCAACTAGGTAAGTACAATGAGAAGGTTTGTGTCACAATGTCAAAGCTATAAGATATTAAATAGAACACGTTTATTACCTTGAATGATTTGTCAACTCCAATTCACTTCTTGTAGGAGTGCACCCAATTACAATGTGCGGGCTATTTAGCTAAATAGGCGTTTATACCATCTTGGTTTGAGCTACTATGTTGTCCTGTTAACATTGTCAGCTGGTACATGTTGAATGTGTTTCTTTTGCTAGCCAATTAATGGCACTGCACCAAAAAAGCAGACATGTGATTCACTACCAATCATGTTTAGAAAATGTTATTTTGGTTGGGAAACCACATCAGTCAAGTGTGTGCAGCTGGATTTTGAGATGGTGCAGGTGAATTACGAGAATATGCCGACAAGTTCCAGATGACACTCTGTGATCTTGCAATCTGTGTGTATTCTCACACAACGGTTTGTATGCTATCTCGATCTTCTCGAGCCTACTCTGCAGCTCAATAATTATTTTTAAAAAAAGTGAGTTTTTGCGGTCTTAACTACAGTTTTTGTTATCGAAGTGGCATCTGCATACTCGGATGATATATACTGATTTGATGACTAAGCTTACACCCCTGCTAGTGACACACTGGATGACTCGTCTCATAACCATGGATATATTCACTGTGCAGGTGGGGTGTGGGACCATAAAATATACAGTGAAGGAAGAAAGTATTTGACCCCCTGCTGATTTTGTACGTTTACCCGCTGACAAAGACATGATCAGGCTATCATTTTAATGGCAGGTTTATTTGAACAGTGACAGACAGAATAACAACACAATATCTGGAATAAAGCATTTCAAATACGTAATAAATTGATTTGCATTTTACTCAGTGAAATGGGTATTTGACCCCTTTGCAAAACATGACTTAGTACATGGTGGCAAATCCCTTGATGGCAATCACAGAGGTCAGCAGTTAACACCTGTTTAAATAGACAGACACTTCTCAGGCAACAAATCGTTCTGGGTGCAAATTTTACAAAAAAATGTTTGATGATCATTTGACCATTTGCTCCAACTCGCATGTTTTTTTTCACACATATGGCCTATCAATAAACAACTAATTTATTAACCTGTGTCAGAGGGACAGGGACTTAGTTGGCAATACTTGATTATTGATTATATGTTCTATTAGTTAACCCTTATTTGATACAACCTACCATGTTTCCATTCAACCTGTCCGATTGGTAATGTTTCTTGCAACGCTGGCTGCTACATTTATTTATAGTTTATACTTGGGTTTTGGGGGAAATACGCTATTACAATTTCTGAATTGTTACATCAGGGTAAAGTGGAAAGCGCCTTTTGATGTGTTTGAGTTGCCTGCAGGACTTACAACAGGCCCTGAATTAACACCTTGTGTCTATGTTTTTCATTGGATACAAAACCAAAATGCCATGACAAATGCTGTCCCTCAAGATGTTTGCCAAAGGCTCTGTAAAATCTCTTGTCTTTACAGACACGCCTGCAGGCCATTACGCTATAGAAGAACCGTGCTAGCCCTACACAGACTCATCCGGCACTCCCTTCTTTCACCATCAATTTAAAATTGACTTTAACCTTTATTTAACCAGGTCGGCCGATTGAGATCAAATTCTAATTTGCTCAATCTCAATTGATAAACAGTCAAAAGTTTGGGGTCACTTAGAAATGTACTCGTTGTCCATGTGAAACCAACATTACATGTGATTCAATAGGAATTACAGAAAACGTTTGAAAACATAATTTTAATATTACTATACAATAGTTATTTACCAGAGTAACAATGTCTACACTGTATTTATCATACATTTGATGTGATTTTTATTTACGCAACATTTCTTTAGAAAACAAGGACATTTCCTTAACCAACTTCTGTAGTTAAGAGCAATCTCTGATTAACTTAATTGAGTTCATTAACACACCTTTGGCAGCCATTACTGTATTCATACATTTGGATACGTTTCTGCCGGGTTTGAAAACCTGGATACTAACCTGGCCCTTTATATTTAGGTGACACATTGGCGAGCTGGATGCGGACAGTTGCAAACAAAAAGGGGTGCAAATGGTCCAGCACAGAATGTAGGTCGCTTGGCTGTACTCACCTCAACACCTTCCCTGGAAGCGCCAGGTTTCCCAGTGTAGCCTCGCGCTACAGGACCAGAGAAGGGACCATTAATGACTCTTAAAGAAGATCCTGACTGGCGGATATGTCTTTAATAGTCAACACACCTCACGGGTTGGCGAGCACTGTGTAACAGTGATCCTGTCAAGGCAATTGGCATGGTGTTGCAGAGATCACACCAGATGAATTACCTGGAGCTCCAATTATTTTTGCTTCCATCAACCATGTTGCCCCAGCATGTCCTATGTCAACAGGCAAGATGGGCCCCATTGCTTCAAATTTAAGAGTGTCTCGCTTCATGCTGCTTTGGAACTATTCCCAAGGCACATCTAGATCTCTAGTATTGCAATAAAATCAAAGTGGCTAAAGCTTTTTCTGTACTCATTTTCTCCAAAATACCTGATCTGGCCGACACTGTTTTCTTTACACTGGTACAGATTTTATTTATAGGAATCTGGAATTCAGGAAACTTAATCAGCTTTTTCTAGGCACATCTAGATCTCTAGTATTGCAATAAAGTATGCTTTAGTGGCTAATGATTCTTCTATACAAATGTTCCACAGTATACCTGATCCAGCCGACACTGGACATGGCAATCTGGGAGTGTCAGAGACAGATTTGTGTTCAACCTGTATGTACATAGCCCTTGGCCCCAAGATGGAACATTTGGAATAGAATGTAATCTTTAGCCCCGAGAGCGGGTCAATCTCTTGGGCACATTCTATGTCTAAAAATGAAAGGCCTTTGAGTCTTGGTTCAGAGACCGGGATTCCCCTTCTATGGAACGTAGTTGTAAACGCTCTCCAAGACAACCTAGAGCAGGTCCAGTTTCCGTTTTAAACCAGGAGCGCTCCCATGTCAGCACCCCCAAAGGTTAAGTTGTCTGGCGTCTCAAATCACTGGGACATCCTAATATCAGACAAATGAACCCATTAGCTTCCTCAGAGTGGTTAGGCCCACCCGCTCAGACACACCAGCTGTGAGGACAGACAAACCAACAGATTAATGAAATAGCATAAGATGGATTCATTAGACTGTCGTTTAGACTTTTAGTGTGTGTCCAAGGCTCCAACTATAATATACGTTTCAAACATGTACATCTATCGTTTGTTACAGTTAATTGTTTGCTTGGTCTAGAATTCAGCAAGACCAAATGTAGAGACATGTTTAGAGTGGAGGGACATGACTTAAAAATTGGCAGAGTCATTTCAATATTGAATTAAGTTGAATTGAAAATGACTTTCTTGGCCCTTCTTGGGTTATGGGTGAGAAGCCTCATTATATCTGCTTTGGCCAATTCACTCAGTCATTCACGTACAGCCTTCAACGTGCGTGCACTTCAAGCCTTCCTTCCTGCCTACTTTACATCAGCATTAACAAAGAGCAAGTAATGAATCCAGCCATTTCACTCGCCTGCAGCCTGTTCAGTATGGATTGCTTCATTGATAGCCCGATATACCGGCGGTAAGAGACTTTAATAAGGCATTGCAGGTCTTTGGCAGGATCAGTAACTATAGAAAATCCATAGAGGCACTTGTGATTGTGGTGGTAAAGCCAGTTGGGAGTGATAAGAAAAAGCATCTTGTCGGGGGCAACTGTTTCTTTTGTTTTGTTATGTATTTGTTGATATATTGTTTAGGCATTTATGTTGCCAACATAACATTCCAATTTGGAACGCTTGAGACATTCGTTAAGCAAATCTCTCCAAGACAATTCGATTCTTATTACATTGCCTACTCAACCTGGTAGCCTGTGGCTGTTACACGTTCGCTACATAACACAATTCCCAACTATACATACACATTTGAGGTGCCTTCAACAAAGGCTCATTAAATAATATTTTGTATGCTTGTGTTCAGATTGATTTCATACTCAATATATGAGGTTTCCCATTAGTGTGTACAGTAATATGGTCACTTCCTTACATTGTCAGAGACATAGCTGAAACGGATCCTTTTGCTGTAATTCCTGAATGGCTATCATCCTCTTTGTGGCGCGTAAGGGTTTGTCAATTAATAATTAATAAATACATTTCATATTCAATAACAGCATTGGCAATGAGGAAGACAACCTTGTAGTTATACTATATATGGATGAACATATAAACTACTGTAGGTGACTGACTGAAAGCTCATAATTCCACCAGTGTTCATCCAGACGAAGTATACTTTAGGTGAGGTCAGATCAAAAAGATGTACTTAACATGATCTTGAGGATCGAAATTCATCAATTGCTGCAGTCACTGTCCAAATCAATAATTGACTGGGGTCTCATGGGGTCAAAAGCGCTCATGGTCACTAAATCATCTTAGCTACTGGTAAAAAGAGTTTGCACACTAAAGGAGGACATTACTGCTGAGACCATAACACAATTTGTTTCCGGAATGAACAGCCGATGACTTACAAGCAATTCATCAATTTTGTCATTTTCTATGTTTCAATTCAGTATAATTGACATGTTTACCATAGCATTCAGCCTAATTTGTTATAAATCTCTTTATTATGTCATTGACCGTATATACGTAAGTGATCCGGAAGGCTCATATGTATTAAAAGACAGATGAGTTCGTCAGGGCCGCTGCATTCAAGGAGCTTAGAATAAATCCAGACGCCTCCAAGAAATCGTGCTCTATCATAAAAATCTTATTTTGCCCTCAAGTCTATAACCATCGAAATATTGCACACGACTGTTAAAACAAGTCTGACAAACGGAAGGTAATGTCAATGATTAACAAGATGTCTGCTGTTGCACTACTTCTTCAGTATTGACCGTATTGAAAGACTCTGCCCACACACTTGACATACATGACATGACACTAAATATGTCGCACACACTTACAGTGCTGATCGAAAGTTTGCAGACCCTCATTATTTCATTATTTCTTTAACAAACCCACAGTGCCAGCTCCGATGTCCATTGGATTTTCTATGAATGGACAGGCCATAGTGATGGAAAAGAATGTGATTGGTAGACAAGCTCTACATGTCGTTCACTCGGAGAATAAACGATCGGCGTAATCAATAAATACCGGGTTTGGTTCAGAGCATTTGTTGATATGGTTTCTGATCATACTGTCCGGCTATCTCTCTGGAGCTGAAAAGTCAGTTTACTCAAGTTCTGGTTTGGCAGATGTAACTAATCCAGCTTTCTGAAATATCTTTCTGGTCTTCATTGTTCATGAAAATGGGTCCTCAGTTGGCATACCTAGTCGAATAAAGGATAAATAAAAAACAAGATTGTTACTTTTTCCAAATATACATATCAAAACACTACATCCCTACTTAAATAAACCTTAAATTCTGCAAATTCTGTGGTTCTCACTTTACTCTATATAACCTGTTGCTGATAATACACAACGTGTAACTACTAAAACCCTGGGATACTGACTATTGTCTTGTCTAGACTGCTATGGCCTCCAGAGGTTTCGCCATTAAGATCTGACATTTCCGACCTTACATGAATGATATCACTACATTTTTTTCCATTAAAGTGTGACCAGCTACAACACCACAGTATGAGATTTATTATATGGTTATACGATGACCCATTTGATCTAGCATCTTTGGAACAGCAGGCATATACATTTTTTAAAACTGCATACTGGAGATGTAGACATTATAGCCGTTAAGATAGCTGAAGTGACAGCCATTATGGAGCACGGGGCTGGGGGAGGGATTGCATCCACCTCTCTTTCTCCCACCCTTCTTCTTCTTCATCTTCTTCTTCTTCTAGCTGACAGCAGCCGAGTTCCTTTGGGAGGTAATTAGGAAAACCTCAACAGACACACACACAGCAGCTGCTGAAAACAAGACTCTCAACACTTTCTCCCTACACATAACAATTGCAAAAGAATGCAGGAAGGGGTGCTGAGGGTGTAGAGGGGAACACTGAGGTCTTCTTTGGGGACTGATGAAAAAAAATTGCATTTGTAATCCCAAACTTTTAGATGGGGCTGTTCCAAAGCAAATTTTTAATAAGTTTCTTTATTTGCTATTCGCCCAAAAGTAGGTAACAATTGATTTTTCAATGTGATGTGATGTAAGTCTAGGGACATAACATGAATAGGAATTAGCCAACAGAATACCTACGTGATGCATTTTACAATAACAACAACCTTAATTAATACATAAACAGTAACAGTGTAGTATTTGTCTAATAGTAATTACATATATAATGTTTCATATATATTATTTGCGTAATTATATAGTTTTATGGTTACATTAATGGTAACAAAACATTCACCCTTGATAAGTTACAACTTTTTAAAACTTGGGACGGAATACAACTTCAACGGCACTTACGATTAGTCTTAACCACATTAAATCTGGCCCCAGTCTTAACCACATTAAATCTGGCCCCAGTCTTAACCACATTAAATCTGGCCCCAGCTGCTTAATTTATCTGACCAGGATTAGTGGAAAGTTGTTCACCCACGGTTTACGGTTAAACTTTTATAAACAGTTTGCTTTTTTTATCTCACCTGACGTCACTATGGGATTTGAGTGGATACTGTAAATAGTAACTGCCTAATATTTGCATCAAAAAGTAAGTCCAACATTAATTTGCTATTCTCAAAATGTCAATGTCTAAATGAGATCAACAATAATTATTGTGGTTGTTGTAGCCCATCTGCTTCAAAGTTTGTGCATTCAGAGATACTCTTCTGTATTCCTTGGTTGCAATGTGTGTTGTGTGAGTTACCGTTGCCTTTCTATCAGCTCAAAGCAGTCTGGCCATTCTTCTCTGACCTCTGACATCAAAAAGCTATTTTACCCAGAGAACTGCCGCTCAATGGATTGTTTCTCTTCTCTTTTTTTGGACTATTTTCTGTAAACTCTAGAGATGGTTATGCGGGAATATCCCAGTGTAGTTTTCTGAAATACTCAAACCAGCCCATCTGGCCGTTGCAAAGAATAATTTGTTCTCAATCAGCCTACCTGGTTAAATAAATATTTTTTTTTAGCCTACTTTCAGGAAAGTACAAACCACCAGAGTTGGTGAGTAACGAATCGCAAATAACGGATTGCAAAAAACTGTAACATTACCAACAAAGATATAAGTTGATAACAGATACTTAAAAAAAACAATTGTGTGCCTTGTTGTGTGTAATCATCATGCGCACAAATGTGGCCGAGCATGACCAGATAAGTGACAGATGAAGCGCTAGATACATTTCTCTGGTTTTGGTAGGTTGGACGGCTGGTAAAAGTAGTATGTATACAATAATATAAACTGACCCATATAAATTGTGATATGGTTCGCATCTATCTCAGAACAATGATAAATTATTGGCCTTCTTGGTTTTACATATTTTTCAGGCAATAATTGTTTGATAACGCCACTATTTTATTGTTGTATCATGGCGCTGCCTTTAAGAAAAAACATTGTATGGAATTTATCATGATACTTGAGGAGAAAAACGTGTGTTGGGAAGTACTCTGGTAAAGGATGAGGATTTGCATTTGATGTAGACACCTCAACTCCATACAGGTAGGCCATCTGCGAAAGCGACCATGAGATGACCCATGTTTTATTTTTATAATTTTTTACTGTGAGAAAAATTTACTTCAAATCGTCTTCGCTTAAAGCTGACAAAAACATTTTGGGTAAATGGAATGCAAACATTTTGCAAAAATATATTTTTGAAAGAAATTCGGCTGCAAACATTAGCTTTATCGTTTCATTTTATTGTTTCGCTCCTGACCTTAAACCTGTTCTAGACAGCTCTCCCGTCTGCGGGATTTTGCAGTATCCTTTTACAACCACTAGGGATATTTGCAAAACCCTATACAACCACTACAACTTCTACACAAATATCGTGAAATTCTAAAACGCATAAGCTCCCCTGAATATTGCACAGCCCTTTAGCGTACAATGTAGAGATGTAGCCCAATCATTTTAAAGCAGAAAGCAATGTTTTAGAAACCCTTTCCCAAAGCACAGTACATAACCCATAGGGTAAAGTGCAAATTCCATTTATGGCCAGCTTTGTAAACTCAAACATTGATTGATCCCGCAAAAGGTGTTCAACTTGTTATAGGCAATTCCCCTTTGTCTTTCAATGCTTTCCCAATATTAAAGTAAAATTAAAGTAAAGTAGTACAACTAAAAGCAATTCAAAGTAATCAGATTACGTTACTGAGTTTGAGTAATCAGAAAGTATCCTTACTGATTACAAGTGTGGACAGGTAACTTGTAACTGCAACGGATAACATTAATAAAGTAACCTAGCAACCCTACAAACAACTATAACTATCATTTGATTTTCTCTAACCAATAGACACTTAACAATAATCGTATCACGATGCGATACGATTTGCGGTTCTGATGTCACGATACGATTTTCTCATGATTTGTTTTTACAAAATGAGATTTAGGACAAATTACGTTAGTAATTAAGTTAGTGTCCTTTCATTATTTCTCTCTATCTTTCATGTCAAATAACAAAACTACATTTACTCAACTTTCACTGGGGACAGAGGTGATTTTTCTATGACAGTGAGTTGCTTTGATATTCATGTTCGTACACTTTATGTTTGTTGTGCTATTATTGAATATTGGCATCTTTGTGCAGTATCTGTAACAGTTTTTGTTTTGTCTGTTACCACCCCACTGCTTTTGTTTTTAGTCTTCGGAAAGCCAAAATGCCAACACAGCTTTGGTTTGAATGCCATGTATGCTACAGTTTGACGCTACAACTTGCTCGCTGCTATCCTGCCTGTAAAGCGAGGTCGAAGTATAGAGCTTCAACGCCCCAACTGGTCAGAATGTATAAAGCAGTTTGTTTAAGATCTTTATCAACTTGAACCTGCACAAATTTTCATTGATTTTCAACTGGCTGTGATTGCATCGTTACATCCCTACTAACAAATGTCGGAGCCATATTTGGTATTTAATCTCTACAGAAGGGAACGACATCTCCTACAACTGTTCCACAGACTGTATGTTTAAATTAAACCAGAAACACCTTAGATGCAAGCAGCTGAGAAAGACAGAACAACGTTGGAATTGTATTGACAGATATTGTTTTTCTTTTCAAAGCAATGTTTGGTAATGTCAATGTTGCATTGATTATTTAGTAGCTGGAAGTCTGTGGTGTCTGATGTTTGTGAGATTAGTTATGAGAGTTTGGTGTACGGCTCTACACATATGTTTTGTATGCTACTCATAAATGGGCAGTAAGTTAAGCAGTGTGATCAACCTGTCGGAGACCCCTGGTCACTTAATACTCACAATCAACTTTTTAATTGACATGAGATTTTCGATGCCAGATAAATGTTACTGTATTTGTAAATCTGACTCAGTTCCTGGTGGAATGCTATCATTCATTCATAGTTTTCTCTTTCTTCAAATCAATTACAGATACAGGACGATATTTAGAATCTCATGATCTTTGTGATAGACGAGTACAAAAAGATTTTGGTTCATATCTACCAAGTATTTAAAATGTAAATTACTTTTGATATAAATCACTGTGTATTTACACACGAATGATGAAACTCCCTACACTATATTTCACCCAAAGTAATATAAAGAAGCCATATCACCCTATAGCCCGAAACGGGTTGCCCACTGAAGCTAAGCAGGGCTGAGCCTGGTCAGTACCTGAATGGGAGACCTCCTGGAAATACCAGGTTGCTGCTGGAAGAGGTGTTAGTGAGGCCAGAGTGGCTGCATTCTGGTCTGTGAGGGTCCTAATGCCCCAGCATAGTGACGGGGACACTATACTGTCAAAAAGCACCGTCCTTCGGATGAGACGTTAAACCGAGGCCTTGACTCTCTGTGGTCATTAAAAACCCCAGGATGTCTGTCGTAAGAGTAGGGGTGTAACCCCGGCATCCTGGCCCAATCTCCCCCTTGTCCTCTGTCAATCATGGCCACCTAATCATCCCCATATATATATACTAATTGGCTTTATCATCACCGTCCCCTCTCCACCAGTAAGCTGGTGTGTGGTGTGCGTTCTGGCGCAATATGGCTGCCGTCGCGTCATCCAGGTGGATGCTACACATTGGTGATTATTATTATTATATAATCAATTTGGACATTTTCACTTAGGGGGGTGTACTCACCTTTGTTGCCAGCGGTTTAGGCATTAAAGGCTGTGTGTTGAGTTATTTTGAGGGGGACTACGGTGGCCCTGAAGTGCAAAACACACACAAAAATATGAGTGCATCCCCCAAATGAACATGCTCCCCCAATATAAAAAATATTTCCCCAATAATTAACACACTTTCCCCCAAATACGACTAACCTTCCCCAACACATGAACAAATTTCCCCCAAAAATGAACCCACTCCCCCCGAATACGAGTGAACTCCCCCTGAATAGGATGACATATTTACCCTATTACTACTCGCCTCCCCCAAATACACAGAAACGCTCCCCCACAAGTGAAACGACATTACATTAACTCAAAACGGAAAGGGCGGGTACAACATCTTAGTGCTGTATATGTTGAACATCCCATTCCAAAACCATGGGCATTAATATGGAGTTGGACCCCCTTTGAAGCTATAACAGCTGCCACTTATCTGGGAAGGGTTTCTACAAGATTCTGGAGCGTCTCTGTGGGAATTTGTGTCCATTCGGCCAAAAGAGCATTTGTGAGGTCAGACACTGATATTGGATAAGAAGTCCTGGCTCACAATCCCCATTCCAATTCATCCCAAGGCTGTTTAATGGGGTTGAGGTCAGGTCTCTGTACAGGCCACTCCACACCAACCTTATGTGAACATTTCTTTATGGATCCACTCTACCTCACACAAACTGTTGCTACATAGTTGGAAGCACTCAATTGTCTAAAATGTCTATGCACCCTGTAGCATTACAATGACACTTGACTGGAACTAAATAGTCTACCCTAAAAAACAGAATCATCAATGTATTAGTCAAATCTGTTTACACATACAAGTAATGCTCTGACCACTAGCTGCAGAATTTGGAACACAATTTTAAGACATACACAAACAGAGCAAAACGTACAACACGAACAGTCAAGAGAGCCTGCCTAGTTGGCATATGTACTGGTAAATATAGAATGTGAAATATGGATGAATGACTAGTGTAAAGGAGTCTAGATGTGTGAGCAGAAAATGAAGAGCAATGTCCAGGTTTAAGTATCAAATTGTGCAAAAGAGCAATAACTGGTTATTTATATATAGTAGTGCAAAATAGTGCAATGTATCATCAGTAAGCACAATGCATTCCAGTTACAATGGCATCAATCAACACCTTTCCTGAAGCTACTATTAGACTTTCTATGCTGAAGAGGGAATGTTAACAGACTATTCAAGAGTCAAAACCCAAGGAAGACAGCTGGTCCTGATGGAGTCTCTGCCTCCACCCTCAAGCCCTGTGCTGACCAGCTATCTGCAGTGTTCACAGACATGTTCAATAAATAATTGGAGTCATGCAGCGTCCCAGCTTGCTTCAAATCATCCACCATCATCCCAGTCCCCAAGAAACCAAGGATCACAGGGCTAAATGACCACAGCTCAGAGGCCCTGACGTCTGTGGTTATGAATTCTTTTGAGTGCCTGGTGCTGTCATACCTCAAGACCATCACTTATTCATTACTAGACCCATGGCAGTTTGCCTACAGAACCAACAGGTCTGTGGACAACACAATCAACATGGCTCTGCGCTTCATTCTCCAGCATCTTGACTCCCCGGGAATCCTGTTTTTGGACTTCAGCTCTGCTTTCAACACCATAATCCCGGCCCTCCTCCAGAATAAGCTATCTACTATGGGAGTGCCCATGTCAACATGTAAATGTATAACATACGTTCTATCCAACAGGGTGCAGCACGTGGGGTTAGGTAAAAACCATCAGCACTGGCTCCCCTCAAGGTTGCGTCCTGTCCCCTCTTCTCTTTGCAAACAAACAACTGCACCTCCAGTCACTATTCTGTCTAACTTCTGAAGTTTGCAGATGACACCACCCTCATTGGTCTGTGATGGGGAATCGACCAAGTGGTGTCCTGGAGCAGTGTCAAAAACTTGGAACTCAATGTTATAAAGACAGTGGAAATGAGAGTGAACTCCAGCTGACCTTCGTCCCATTGTCCTGGAGGGCTCCCGCTTCAATACAGTGGAGTCCTTTTTCTTCCTGGGCAACACCATCACATAGGACCTCAAGTGGGAGCTGAACAACAAATCTCTTACGAAGAAAGCACAACAAAAATGTTCTGCCTAGGCAGCTCAAAAAGTTCAAACTGTCAACGTCGATGATTAATGACACAGACATCATTGATTCCATCCTGACCTTCTCCATCATTGTTTGGCATGCTGCTGCAACTGTCAACGATAAAGACAAACTCCAATGCATCATCCGTTCTGCAAGGTGGACCATTGGTTGTAAGCTGCCGTCCCTCAATGATCTGTTCAAAGTCAGGTCACTGAGGTGGGCAGCGAAGATTGAGGCAGACCCCTCCCATCCGGTTAACGGACTGTTCAGAACTCTCCCCTCTGGCAGACGGCTACGGTCTATCATGACCTAAATCATTCCGCCACAAGAACAGCTTCTTCCCCATGGCGGTGAGTCTAAGGAATATGCCTCCAGGACTAGACTGCCCTTACTCGAATTCTGATTCAATAGGCAGCAATCTCCAGACATCTGCCACACCTAGATTTGTCCATCAGACTGCCAGATGTGAAGTGTGGTTCATCCTTCCAAAGAACAAGTTTCCACTGCTCCAGAGTCCAGCGGTGACGGCGTAACACCACTCCAGCCGACACTTGGCATTATGCATGTTGACGTGAGACTTGTGCACAGCTTCTTTTCCTTGCAATATAGACTTTGCAATTCCGTTGTCACAGTCTTTTGAAAACAGTAGATTGTGACAGCTTCAATCCAGCATTTTGGAGGTGATCCCTAATTTTGATGCTACTTATTTTATGGTTGTTTTTCTGTCATCATCAGCTGTTGTTCTAATTGGCCGACCTTGCCAATTGTTGAAGACATCATTAGCTTCTCTCTGTCAGAACATTTCAAACTGTACAACTTTTGTGCTTAAGGTTCTAATTAAGTTCCTCTTTTTGTTTTGCATTCTAACAACTTGCTTTTCTTTCATAGAAAGCGTCTTGGTTTCATAGATTACGCATTCTGACACCAAACGCAGACTCCGAAACAAAAGACAGAATGAGAATGCAGACTCCATTACAGTTTTAATGCAACAGGAAATACCTGATCAATTAGAAAAACCTGTGAGACAAAATACTTCTGCTCATAAAATCATGGATGAAACAGATAGAAATGAAAGAAGACATTTTGTTCTTTTGCCTTATAATTAGCCATTATGCAATTTTGTTTTCACTGTCCCAATGGATAGCGAGGCCACTATACACCTTTTCTTGGCTTAGAATAATATACATGAAATTATGTATTTATCCTACAGTAAGCGTAGCAGTTCTGCTCCAATTTATTTTCACAGGTGCATGATATTTTAGAATGAAACAAAGTGCTCGATACACACACGCATAAAAAGCTAACTGATTTTCACTTCTGGTCACCTTATTATAATTGTCAGTCAAAAGCAGACAGATTCTACACAGGACAGGCAAACGCTAATCAACTCTGACTGGAGTGTCTGGGCTGGCAGTGGAACCTCCTTTGACAGGCACAGGTTGCAGTGGGTACTATATCTTACCGCACTAAAGCGTCTCGCTGGCAGCTGTTGGCATGTGCTGTCGACCTCATTGATCCAGGCGTCTGTGTGGGGCTGCATAATTCTGTTTAATGTATGAGGACCAAGGGGCTCAGGGGCTGTCAGGGAGAGTAGAGACTGATCTGCCCTGCCTCATACTAATGCTGCCTGGCAGGCCTCCCTGAGGGTAGAAATGGGAGAGAAAACCAGAAAGCAGTAGGACTCACTCTGCCTCTGTACATTCATCAAAGTGCAGCCGGAGAGAGGTGGTTATGCCCTGGAAGTGAACGACTATGTCTCCGGGTGTTGCCCAATTTACAATGGCCTTTAAAATAATCAGCCCATTGGGTGTCATTTAAGCAGCAGAAGTGGTAGACTGTTAGTCAGAATTGGAGAACAACATTGGGTTGAAGGTATGACTAAAATAAAAATGTTGTGCGCACATGGAATACACAAGTCAGGTGCTACTTCGATGGTTAACTCTTATTACACCTCGTTCTACTCGTATTATGTAAAACTGTTTCACAGAATATATTGTTCATATTTGGCCTCACAAGTCTAAAACACTTGAATACATTTTTATTTCAGGCAAGCATGTGTTTACGAAAGAAAAAAACAAGATGGCTCAGAATGACAGCTTTGATTTATTCATGGAAACAAGCCTGTCCAGCTATGTACAGTATCATTCAAATGTTTAGGGTCACTTGAATATCCTTGTTGTAACAAAAAAATACTACTGTAGCTGAAAATGGCAGATTTTCCAATGGAATATCTAAATTAAATATACTTTTTGAAACTAGACAAGTGTCATGAATGCCTTTTATTTGCTAATCATAGTTCACTCGACACTCCCTCCTTTTTTGGTTTCTTCCTAAATTCTACCTGTTTTTCCAACCTACTGTGTATCAACCTGTTGATGCATGCTCTGTTGGTTGTCAGGCTGGGGGTTTGTAAAAGCATTTGTGACAATCGTCGTTTATGAAATACATTTGATTTAAATAAAGAAAGGCGATAAGGTGGGTGCTGGATGTTTGTGTATCACTAATGTGAATCACAGAAAAGAAATATGACCCTGGATCAAGCACAAACAAAGACATTTGTAACTTAAAAACGATCCTTGACGATGGACCAGGAAACAGAGAGCTACAAATAGGAATGTCAATCACGGTAATTACGTTTGGGTGTACTGGTGATTACGAAGAACATAATAAAAACACAGAACGTAAACACTTAAGACTTAAAAACAATGTTTGACAATAGACTCAGAAAAGAGGGTTACAAATAGGAATGTCAATCAAGGTCATTAAGTGTGGGTGTACTGGTGATGACGAAGGTGGAGACCAGGTGATGACCAGGTGGTGACCAGCTGGAGACCAGGTGTATATGCACAATGGCCTGATACGACGCAGAAAATTGTAATCCATTGCAAGCCGGTGCCACTAAGAACTGCAAAGGGAAGGCAGGTGTAACAATTACTATGTATTTCCCTCTCATTTGTAATTAAATAAGAATCTAAATGAACTTGAATTGAAATACAATGTAGTCATCAATCAAAAATACTTGATTGACTAAAACAACGTTGCCTTCATGTTATTAGAATTATTTAGACAGTTGGCATTGTTGTCATTAGCTAAGTTAACAACAACGTGGTCATTTGCTAAACGTTAACATTATCTAGCTCAAATTTGGTGGACAACAGAGCAATCATAGTAAGTTCAGTTAGTTTAGTTAGTTTATCTCTTTTGAAAGAGTTTTCTTCACCAGTGAGATAACTACCACATTTTTAAGTGGGTAGCTAGTCTTTCTCGAGGAGGCCATTAGCTTACTAGCTTATTTATTTAATTTGATTATTAAGTTCGCTAGAAAGCAAGACATTATTCTTTATCAGTTTTATGGCAATGGGGAAAGTTCTGCTTCCATTTGGAGAGCATGTAGAAATGCAGAATGCATGTATTCTGTTGCTCCTTGCATAACTGAAGCTCTAAGAGTACAGTAATCATACTGTAACGTCTCTCGTTGGACCACCCGTCAGGCCCTTCTTTGTAAGATCTACGGTGTCTGTATATTTACCAGCGATCTGCAACAATGTAGCCTACAAACGCTCCGCATCTGCTCACATGTACTCCACTTAACGTATCAACATTACCCAGGACACTATATACTGTATATCACTGTGTTTCTCATGCTATTTGTCAGAGCTGTAGTACTCGAGACCGGTCTCGGTCTCGAGACCGGTCTCGAGACCACTTTTTAAGGTCTCGGTCTCGTCTCGGTCTCGGTTACATTTGGACTCGGTCTCGACTCGGTCTCGGACAGTAAGGACTCGTAAATTCTTCCGAGACCAGCCGAGACCAGCGTAGAAATTATCGCCCACAATTTTTTTCTAGAAAAATATTTAAGTATGTCATGTAGAGGCTGTATTTCCATTGGCTGTATTTCGTCCAGAGTCAGACTGTTTTTTTCTGATGTGGCTTATCCCGCCAATGGCTATCTACTTTTGAAGAAAAGCCCACCCCCAGCGTCGCTAGAGGGTGCACCCATTCACGTAAATACTTCAATCTTAAACATATGCTCGATCATGTCTGCACAATCTGCCAATATATTCGTTTTGCCTATATTCAGTACATTGAGCACAAATAAATAATTTGTCCGAAAACACACAGCGGTTAGTAATTAAAAAACATACATAATGTTGAAAAGCTACAGCCGACGTCCTTCCATTACTTTTCCTAAATACGTGCATTTTACCTTGTCCCGTTTTCAGAATTGCAAAATCACAAACCGAACAATATATAAAACTACTATTTACATGTTTTTTGATACCTAAACTGCCTTCCTGTCGCCAAAATCCCACGCCGCTGGGCGTTGGTACCCTAATTGCGGTACCCAGACACCGATCACACTTCACTGAGCCTATATGGCAATGGTTGAATGGGCGATACACAGACAAATACTACGAGAACACATATAGACAATAGTCTGATTGGCTTGGTTGAACTACAAAAAAAAGAGGTACGTTTATAAAGAAATATGTTTCACTAAATAAACAGAACGAATTCCTCCAAATACATACAGCCCCATTCATGTGTCATGCGCCTATTGCACTCAATAATTAATAACGAATGAACCACAGTGTATTCATATAGCCTACAAGAGACTTCAACAAAATATTGTTTTGTATCGAAATTAAACGAATATAAACAATAATTATTAATAGGCTAACTACAAATGGGCGATAAATGAAATTACTCATGCACACAGAAGGACGTGGGACATACATAAGTCCGGGGGCATACGGCAGAAAGAGCATAAAACTGGAACGGTTATGGTCCGATCTATATGAAACTGAACCCGTTTTGGTCCGATCTTTATTAAACTGGAAGGGTTTTGGTCTGATCTATATGAACACTGTGCGCAGTTCAACCGGGTTAGTTTGCTGCTGTCTCATGTGCACTCGTAACAATAATGAACACTGTGCGCAGTGCAACCGGTTCGTTTGCGTGTCCTGCTCAAGCAGACAAACAACTGAAGCTGCGTGCCTGTGGACGGATAAATAATTATAAATAGATTTGTTTATCGGCCAATCATGCGCAAATCATTTGATTGCAAGTCGCTTGTGATCTAAAATGTGTTAGCATTTACTACATCAACATAGGACATACAGTTTGATGGATTTTCATTTATTCGATTTTTAGAAATTTTAATATCATAGCCTGTGCATTTTAAAATCATGGTTTTATTTTCGTATTTTATGTTTACATAAGACAATAAATAGGCCTACATACTCTTTTAATAAAATTCATTTCATTCAGGATGACAACACAGTAATGATCTGATGCTGTTGGTCAAGTGTTTTTTTTTACATTGGTCATTGGACCAAAAACATGTCATATTATTTAGTGTTGATATGACTGGTCTCGGTCTCGGCCCCCTTTGGTATCGGTCTCGACTCGGTCTCGGCCACCTTCGGTCTCGGTCTCGTCTCGGTCTCGGCCCCCTTCGGTCTTGGTCTCGTCTCGGTCTCGGCCCCCTTCGGTCTCGGTCTCGTCTCGGTCTCGCTTTAGGTGGTCTCGAGCACAGCTCTGCTATTTGTAGATTATTGTAATTTTAGGATTGTCTATGTGATATGGTCTCCTGATAATCGGTACTTGGTTTTGTAGTTTTGTAGTCTTGCCTTGCTAAAATCCTGGTGTCTTTGGCAAACATACAATTACACCTAATCGGAGAAGTGCATTTTGAAAGACATTCCTAAAGACTTGGATGAGATATTGCAATGTGTTCCTTCACTTATTTATTGCATCTTGCTTAGCAAATTGACCTTATTAGTTCTGGCCATGTGTTCTCATCATTTATTTAGTGCTAGTACTCAGGCTATTATGACCACGCACATGACATTGTACCCTGAGATGGAGAGCCATAAATCACAACAACCAACAGTAGTGTACATCGAACAACAGCAATCAAACAAACTGAATGACTTCAGACTATATTCTTTCTTTTACCTTTTATTAATACCAACATCAGAGTACTAAATGTACAGAGAACGAATCCAATGAGAATCGCATTTACAGTGCTTGCAAATACAAAGCTTAGAAGAACAAGAGTAACCAAAATCAAAATCACCTGGAAATTTAAACATTACCAATACCTACAAAAAGAAGAGAGATGTGATCCATAAGATACAAAATAAAATAATACAACATTTATCTGACACAGAAATGGACTGTTTATACAGTCCTTCTGTGCGTATGTGTGTACTATATTATAGAACTTATACAAAAGTAACAGAGGTACTCATTGATATATTAAACACAAATATAAAAAGTTTAAGAGTCACAAAGTACAAATGTTTCCTTTTTATGGCACCGACAAGACTTCAGTCAGGTTCTGTGTAGTATGAATTATTGTGATTGTATCGCTTAATAAACCGTTCTTGTTTGCACCCAAGTAAAACACCAGAAAGAAAACTCCCAGGGACACATCTTTGTGCGTCTATCGTTTTGCTTTGTGAATGGTTGATTTCAATACCTGAAGAAACGTCATCCCAGTAACTTCCTGATATACGATATATCAGCTTGGCTTCCTCTACTCTGAGAAAGTGACCAGACAATGCCTCACTGTCAGGGCCGACTGTCTGTTCCATTCTGATAACCCATCCAGTGATAACCACATATTGATTGTGTCATGCTACCTCAAATATCGGCATTATACCAGTCTCGATCAATACACACTCTATTTTCAAGGCATCATACCGAGTGTCAGTCTGTGGCTCTCAATTTGTGCAGTAGCAGATTTGTTTCATGCTAACAGACTCTGCTTGACCCCAAAAAAAACCAAAAAAAAACAAATAGGAAATGGTGATGTCATTAAACAATAGTTCAAGTAATTGACACTACTGTTATTCATTGGTGATTATGCAACCACAATAGCTCACATGAATACAGAAATAATGACATGATCTGTGTGGGGAATTGCAGCCCTCCGCTTTAGATAGATTTAAGCACGCAATACATAAACCCGTAAAAACAGTGAGGAAGCAGGTGTGTGAACGAATGAACCTTCGTAAATTGGCATTCCTCACCCAAAAACATCCCAAACATCCAACCTCATTCTCGAAACATTTCAGGGCAGGAGAACAAGCATCCTCCTGTACGGTAATTAGCCAGTGGCCAGAAGAAATCTAATGAAATATATCAATTGTTTGCTAGGCTACTCACAATACTCGTTATCCTAATGTCCTCCCTCATCAGTGTATTGCCATATTGAAATGCATTAAGCCTAAACCCCCTGGCCTGTGATTAGACTGAGAAACAAGAAAGATTTATTATTGTAGTTCTGGACTGTTTCATCATATCTCATAGATAGAAAAATCATCTGGGGCCATTGAGACAAGCATTGAATTGAGTATGGAAATGTCTTGCCATCACTAAGACTTACAAATTATGAACATAATGAAAAATACACCACACCTTCGTTCCCTTTGCACATGCCGGTAACTGCATCCATTAATCTATTGATACGTTATTCTGTGTCATACATAAATGACACATTAAGGGGAAATGTTCTGTAAGTGTCAGGGATTACTGAAGAGGCAACTACAGAAGATATATCTCACAGATGTGTTTTCTTGCAACAGGTGTCGAGACATTGGTGTCAACCGGCCATCAAGGATTTGTGGCAGGTGTCAGATGTGTTAATCCGTTTTGTGTGTAATTTAGAATTGCAAGTCGTGACTTGTGCATCCTGATCCGTATTCGGCTCAATGGGAAAACAGTAGCAGGCGTGGGGGGCCTAAATAAATCAAATGGATCTCTGTGGGGCCCTCAAGATAGGAAATAGACCATGTGTTTGAATTACTGCACATTCCATTGTGAACATATTACATAGGCCATGTACACAGTTAACAAAGCTCTGTGAAGAATGTGTTCACCACTCGGATGCGAGGTTAATTGCAACTGTTGGTTTTCAAACCACGTCTAACATGCTTCTCAGTCCTGCTTGCGTTTAACTTACCTTTGGACAACAAGCTTAAAAAAGTAGACTATTAGTCAACAAATGTCTACATTTTATAATGTGCTTTTGCATGGATCCAACATTATTTCAGAGTGAATACATATTGTGAAGCTGTCATTCAATTTTTACTACAGATATCACAAGGTAACAATTCTTCATGTTATTTTAGTAAACTGCCTAAACTAAGACTATGTGCTATCTGTAAATGAAGCCGATAAGACATGGATTGTTAATATACAATATGTTATGTGGTCTGAAATTTCCACATGGTGAAAAAAATGGTTTTCAATATGTTGTCCTTTTTTCTGAATTTGAAATCACAGTGTTGCAATTACCATCCCAAAACATTTCCTCAAGCACTACTTTCCAAAAAGGGTATAAGCTTCTTGGAAAACCGATACAAAGATATTGCGGTCAAATGTTGAGGACGAACACTGTGAACACATTAGTGGACTATAGCACAAAATAATGTCATATTTCAGCAGCTATCAAACTATTTTGGTTTGGATTCTGGATCCCTTTTCTAATATCAAACTCATCATGGACCAAATTCTAACCCACCTCCACTGAGATACATATCATGTGTATTACCACGACTTTGGGACTGAATTAACTTATCTTGGGCCTGTTACATTTGAAATTCCAACCTCCTAGAACATTTAGCTGTTCCAGCTGTTGCAACTTTGTAGTTTATATTGTGCACTTCTACACATCTTTCAATGATTCAAAGGAACGCATCTTCTCTATGTAGTTTAAACCTTGATTGGTAAAATGCAGTAGATAGCAATAACATGTCAGCCTTCTAGGCCCATCATGTTGCCCGAGCCTAAAAACATTAGGTGAGACATTATTTGTCATTTGAAATGTTACCATGATAATGGGGTTAAAGATTGGATCAACTGTCAGCGTTATTTGCTGTGAATTCAGAAATTACAACACATTTGGTACATAGTCCTCCCATTGTAGTGTGCCTAAAGAATTTCCAAAAAAAATTCATATCTGTTTCTTAATAGGCTGGGGTATTTTTTGGAACATTAGTTCATGCCCAATATGGTCTATAGTTGTCTATTCCTGATTCTAGGCTTTAATCCAGCGCCTGGTGATGATTTCTGACAACATATAGTCCAAAGAAGTGTCAGTCCATCATGAGGCGGTAAAATAAGAATGAATTGGTCGAAGAAATACGAAATATAACTTCGAGAAAATCCATTTCAGCACATTATGATGAAACCGAGTTTTTATGATTTGACATTTCTTGACTGGTCAAGTCAATGACCCAATGAGAATTTGACTTGCCGACAGAAGGAGACCAGTACAGGCCTATCAAAGCATCGCTATGAAAAATACCCAGCATCCGGTGTTATCTATGGATCCAATACATCTGGCAGTCTTTTCGTCAAGGTAATTCTAAAAATTCTTAATTTATTCAAAATATGTTAGAAAACTTCTGGCACACTATAAAAGGTGGGCTATGTTTAAAATGTTCAGTTTTTTTTCCAAATGGATCATCTGAAATAGAAGTAAAATCTCCTAATTTTAACCCCATAGTCGTTTTGTTGTTTTAACATTTAAAGTACTGAAATACTTTAGTGTAAATGGTTGACTTTTTAAGAACGCTTGCGCCTGAGATGGTCGCCGTCACGCCAGCGTTCACGATGGTTCCTGCCGTCCCGCCAGCGCCCAAGATGGCTACCGTCGTTTCTAATTTTTAGTCGTTTTGTTGTTTTAACATTTAAAGTACTGAAATACTTTAGTGTAAATGGTTGACTTTTTAATATAACACCGTCGTCCCGCCGGCGCTCAAGAACACCCCCTTGCCGCATCGCCGCCCACAGAGATCTTTGTTCTGTCGTTACCAGAACTGAGTTTTAGAACCACTGGTCCAAATAACATATCTGAGTATTATAGTTGGCATTTTTATTTCACATTGAAAAACTGAAATCCTGTGTGTTGGTTATGGAACGTTAAATCAGTCATTCTGCTAGTACATACACTCAAGTGACAACATTAAAGCCAGTAACACTATTTTTTTAGTCTTATGGGCATATTCATATTTCAAGACACTTGAGCGAGTTCTGATACCGCAAGATGCTAGGATTTTACATGTAACAATTTCACAGCATATCTGGAATTAAGGTAATGTGCATTTGGTGCCATTGTAATATTACATGTTCTGATATATGATTGGAAGGATATACAAACATCTGCGGCTCATAGACAGCACTTGAAGAACCATTCACATTAAAGGAATTGTGCCCCTGATACTCGTATGACGACCAGAATTTCAGTTAGAATATTGAGGCAAATATACATTTACAAAAATGTATGTAACTGGCTTTAGGCTGGGTATGTTTTTAGCACTGTGACAACTGCTTTATAAAATCATTGATTCGGTAAATAACTTTAACAATCATATCTAAACATCTGATCAGAAGATGTTCATTTAGTGGCAAAAAACCTGTAAACCCTTTGTCTTTGTTGTCCTCGTGACTCAACTTGTTGTTTTGATTACCTTCTCACATTCTAATAATTTATCTGTGGTTTAGACTCACGCCAAATAGTTGTCCCTGCCGTTAAAGAGAAAATAACATGTCTGCTCTCTACAGTGGTTACATGTAGTTAGAAATATTACAACAAAAATTTACAAAAAGAAACTCTCAGTCTCAGTGTCTGACTTTCATCATAATTATTCTTGGATTTACAATACTTTCCTTTATCACCATGACTAATCACATTTCCAGAAGCAAATATCATTCCACCGATCCAACAACAAAAAGCAACATTCCCATTCCAACATATACAAACAAAATACCTTCTCACATCAGTGTTGATTTTTTTCAAAACCATAGCTCGGTTAGTTCTCTAAACCCCATTTTTCAGTATGTGAAATATTGCAGCGTCTATTTAAGTATTGTATTGGTTAGCTAAATATATAATACAAGTACTGCTTGAAAGTGCAGGTAGGAAGCTTGGCACAAGGTTAGTTTGTGTTATGAAAGGAATACTGTAGTTACACATGTAAACAAAGACAATATCCCCGACCTAGCAGAACCGTTTCCAAAAAGGAAATGGTCTTTAAAAATAGAACACAGTTGTACACAAATAGAAGTAAATATATAGAAAATACATTTACACATGTATAATATACAGTAAATTTGTAACCCACTTACTATTAGGATAATACTTTTCATTCAAAAAATATATGTTGACACAACTCCAACTCAACGTACATGTTGGGCTAGATTGGCATGGTCATTCATGGTATTTTGGTGTGTGTGGGAAGAATGATGTACTAGAAGTCACAGTTGCACCAACACTACTGAAAGTTCAGTTCTACTCCCCTCCAGTTACGTAAGAATCTGTTCACTGGTTTTGGACAGGTCACATGAGGACACCTTTGCCTAAAGCTCAAAGGTTCGCCACAGGCTAAATCTTGTATATGTAATGTATTTTGCAAATGTCAAATATAGATCGCAACCCACATTCCATCTTTAAATCTGAAGGTAATATTGCTGTGAACACAATATTTGCAATTGCATGTTTTTTGTGCTTTCTACCGACCTACTAGTGTAATAATATGTTTTGTGTTGTCCAGACACACCAACTGAGGAATTTAACTAATCATTTAATGTATACTTGTCTTCCCTATCCTCTATGATGGGGGTCAGCCTCAAGGGGTTCAGCATCAAATTAGTTATGGGGTTTGACGTGGCACACTGATATTCCACAAGTTCAAACCGGAAAAGGACATCCTTGTTGTTTATGTGTTACACTTGACCTTAAAAAGGGAGAGTGTATTACTTGATTAATTGAGTATTACACAGTAAATGGTTGTGCATTTACTGGGCATTATATACAGTCACCATTCTTTTTTTTTGACTTGAGTATGCTCACAATTCCATTGCTGTGTAGATATTCCTATTTATTGTACATACAGTCACCTCCAGAACTGTATGGCATATACAACACAGGTCATGAGCTACATTTTAGGGAAAAGAAATAAGGGAAATCTAGTCTATAAAATATGATTTATCACATAATTTTGCTTCCACTTGTCCTGGGGGATCTGGTTAAGATGAACAACATCATGAAGTTTACAAAGTTCATGGATTATAGCAAAAATTCTGGTTCTTTTCAAGAAGACAATGACTCCAATCACACATGGAAATTTCCAAAGAATTTTCAAGAGTTTTCAATCTAAGAGTTTGCCGGAATTGAAACCAATCATCATATGGGGGCAGCCTGTATAACCAAAGACTGAATGGTCTTGTCCCTTGAATTATCTGGAATTATATGGAAATCAACAAAATAACTCATTACCTGTGTTATTTATTTAAAAAAATGTCTCATCTTTATCAAGGGTGCTAATCATTTTGTAGATGTCTGTACAGCTTTTCTAGATGGATACCTCAGGATAAATTTGCTGTAGTGGATGATCGGAAATTTGTTTACATACGTTCCATACTATTTATTGAAAGTCAAACCGCAATAAACTTCCTATCCACATAAATAAACATTACGGGTTATCATGCTTTAAAAGTGTCAGTGCTTTAAAAAACTCTAAATATTATATTTATCTAAATATAATATTTCAATGAATGGGACAACACTAATATACTGTATTTGTACCTGTCCAACGTTTGGAAGTACAATCAACCGCAATGTTTTTTAGCATTGTTTTCGGAAAGCGGGGCGGAGCATGGGAAACCGTAACCATGGCTCAGGATTTTTCTTTGGCGCCAGAGTGACTGGATACAGCCCTTCGTATTCAGGCCGTACACACAAATCCCAGAGGTACACTACCTTAATTGCTATTATAAACTGATTACCAACATAATTACTACAGAAGCAAGAAATTTCAAGTCATACCCATGGTATGTTTAAGCAATGAGACATGCGGGTGTGTGGTGTAAGGCCACAGCAAAGGCCTGTCCCCTGGGGGAAACTGAGTGCCTGGATGCAGCCCTTAGCCATGAAATATTTTCCATATACCATAAACCCAGAAGTGCCTTACTGCTGTCCAAAACTGGTTACTAACGCAATTAGAATCGTTAAATGTGGTATGTTTGTCACAACTGTAGCTAACGGTGCGATCAGTATCACATCTTTTTGCCAATTATCTGGCAGGGCTGAAATAACTCATTTTATAATGTCTGATATAGCATGGCCTTTGGCCAATAAAATTCCAAGACCCAATATATATATCTGGTCAGACCGTCATGTCTTATCTCACATGGGTAATGCTTGCGATGGAGAATGGAGTGAATGCTATTTTATTAGACAGTGGCCTAAGGCGGTATACTCACGAATATGTAAACATACTGCTAATCCTGACTTTTTGTTAGTTATTCTGATCCAGTAGAACTGACCAGAGCAGGACATAGGATACTTAGTGTTCGTCAGCAATCAAGGATTGGAGTAAAGTAGTAAGCACTAGTAAGCACAAAAAAAATGTAAGCGTAATTCAAATCCTCTACAAAGTAGAAATAACAAATTAGATGGGAATTTGGACTTGAATTCAATGAGTGTTCTGATATTGTCCACTTTGCTTTGATCTCTGATTGGACAGCAAAACGTCATTAACAGTCCAAACAATGTGTGGCATGAGAACTGCACTGTTTAGGTTGTGACTGACCTCATTTTGTGTATAAAAATAGAGAAAGACTACTCTGGCTTTAAAATGGGACCTAGTTAGAATGCCTTAAATGTACTGTTGGTGTTGACTAAAGCATTTATCGTTCTCTTTTGTTTCCTTCCTTGCCCTCAATGAATAGTGCTTCATATTATACATATTTTTTGGACTCTGCAACACAATTCTCAAAACTATTTAAAAAAAAACAATATTTTAATTACATTTTTTCTTTTTTTCAACAATGTAGTTGTGTTGATACAGGGTTAATATAGAACTCTGTCTTTTGTTGTCCATTACTTGTTGAACGTTCCTTCTGTACAGACTGTGGCACATAGTGGCATAATTGGCACATTGTTCAGTAATTCAGCTCAGTTTCTTCCACGGAGTATCCTAGCTCTCCAAGGTAGTTAGTCCTCATCAAGGTTTCGCTGACGTTGATGGTATTTTCCCGCTAATCCAGTTATTAAGCTATACCGTATTAATCGTAACTAGAAATGACCACAGGTCTATGGAAAATATTATGGACTGGCAGCGGTATGGCGGCTTGGTTTGTCATCATTTTTAGAAAAATAAATATCTTCATCGGTGACAAGAGAGTCCCCACTATATTACAAAATTGGCTGTTTTAAGTCATTTCTTTCGCAAACATGTTCCTTAGGAGCCTGTAAAGAAAAATCATGACATTAGTCCAATAAAAGAATACTTTTGAAGTTGGAAGTTTGTAGTTTAACAGAAATAAGCATGTACTTGGCATATAATAAATTGCCCGCAGTCAGTGACATAACTGCCAGTTATAGTAACAATGTGACAATGTGCCCCGTCAATACAATTATATTGTCATGTATATGCCTAACTACCATGGTCTTTTGAAGTGCAGTGCCAGAAGTAATAACTGGGGCATTTTAGTTCGTTCTGAGACCAGTGTCTGTGAAGAACATGTTCTTGGCCCTCTTCCTCCTGCGACGATACCTGCAGGCATTCTATTCCTTTTCAAATCTGGGTCAATAACAGACGCATGGCCTCCAGGGCAGGAGACTGGGCTAGAGCATGTATTTAACTTTCACACGTTGAATTTGAAATAGAGGCAGCGCAGACTATTAGTGATGAATAACAAATGTAGAAAATTCAATTGAATATGGTTCTTTCCCATAACAAAATAAAACTGTCATGAATGAGGGCCACAAGCTCATGAATGTGTAATGTTTAATAAAGGCAAGATTGTCGAAGAACATAAATTCAACAATTGTACATTATACTTTTAGATGTCAAATAAAGCTGTAGAAATTAAATTAGAATGCTATTCAATGACAATTGGCATTATTAATTTTCATAAACTGCCCTCCAACGTGTAAAGTAACAGCCAACATTGCACGTTAGAGGGCAGTTTATTAAATTCACACCAAGCAAAAACCAAGCATATGCCAACGTCCTTTCTATTCCCAAATTGGGACATTATCACTGTGGGGATCAAGGTTTGTTGGCATGTGTGTGTGTGTGTGTGTGTGCGCGCACGCGTGTGCGCGTGTGTGTAGGGGGACGGGGGTGCTTTCTAGCACTTACCAGAGCATACGTTCCAAAAGTATGTCCCATCCTTGTGACATACTGCAAAAAAGCCTTCAGTTGGTCAGCAAGAAATTTCAAACCACTTCTCTGACACAAAGGCCACAGGAATCAGCTGCCTTTCAGTTGGAGATGGTCTGTAGGACAAATAATTGGGACACAAGCGTTGAGGACATTACACTTTATAACGGTTATGATTGCTTAACAAATGCTAACTTATTAATACGAAGAGTGAGACACACATTACACAATTATTTTACACTGTGACGCAAAAACAATGCTATGATAATGTCATTATACTGCATGACAGCCGACAGATGTACACTTTTTCTTGGAAATATCAGAGCTGTAAACATTTCACGAAAACCAACTACTACGCCTGAGTCTGTGGCAAACAATTATGAGCAGAGGAGGATTAAAGTGTAGTTGCATCTAAAAATACCCTCTCCTGAGCAAAGGAGAGAGGGGGGATGTGATGTGGGTGGGCATATCACATAGAACATTCTGTATTCTGTGATGACTAAAATGGCTAGTCGTTGTCTTTTCGTACTTTCTGTTTAAAACAGGTTTCCTTGGCCCATGAACACGGACGGTCTCGTTCTATCACGCACACCTGGTAATCATCGTCATTCATTATCATTATCAGGTATATATGTTCCCTGATAGTTTGTGGTTCATTGTTAATGCCCGTCGCCAAAGTGATTGCAATATATGTTTTGAACCGTTTTGTATGTTTAGAAGTAATTGTCATTTCAACTAGTGTATATGTTTTTGACCGTTTGTTGTTTATTTTATTTAAAAATCCTGCAACACACTTTCCCACATGGTTTGTGGCATATTCACTATTGGGCTTCTCAGCATTGAGTTCAGTCCACTTCACCCTTAGTGTTTCAATACTTTTTTCCTACACAGAAGAGCTAAAACATTATGACCAAATATGCTGTTGGTCCTCTGCGTGCCGCCAAAACAGAGCCGACCCACCGAAGCATGGACCACACAAGACCCCTGAAGTTGTCGTCTGGTATTTGGCACCACAACATAATCATCAGATCCCAATTCAAGCATACATACCTATTTCCATTGTAGGTGGTCTTGTATATAGGAGTCTGTTGGATCATCTCGTCAGTGTAGATGGGCACAGCAGTGCGCACACACTCATGAGAGCACTGTAGGCTGTCGTTGTACGCAGTGAAGATGTCCACCTTGCTGGGCACCCGGGCTGGGGTGAAGTCAGTCAGATTCTGACAGCTCTCCTCCTGCTGGTGGATCTTCCGCTGATGGCTACTGTGACGGCCATTCCCCGACTGTGCACAGCTACAAAAACACGTACCAAAGACAAAAAACAAACATAAAATCATACCTTGTACCACTGTAGTTTAATGGTTCTGTTTAATGTTTATATGGCTATTTCACCCAAATTGGTCCTCACCCCGCATGCAGTCTATGGACAACCACAGGAAATTATGCTTTGGTTTAGTTGCCCCAGGACTGTTTGTATTTTAGCACTTGTTGCACTAATCCATGATTTTTTTTGCATTATTGAAAAAATCACTGTCTCAATATTAGCATATTTCACGCCAATCAAGGTCTTTGTTGAATTTTAATAACGTTTGTAGGCGTGGGACATGATGTGTGAAAGATTCGAATTGCGACCTATTGACTTGTAAGGTATTTGCGCCACCCATGCTAAAATATTAGGTAAACAAAATAATTGATTGTTGTCTATAGACTGCTTAAAAGGTAAGGACATCGGTGTGCAGTTTTGTGTTTTATGTATGGAATGGAAAGTAAAGGAATCTTTCCTACCAGTTTTTAAGGACAAGTGTAGTTATCAAGGCTGCAATGACCATAATGAGAGACACAGTGATTGTAATAATCTGGTGAACTGCCAGACCTGCAAAGAGATAACACAAAAACAGTTAATCTCCACAAAGTTGTCACTTTAATATCCACTAACTCAAAATTACCTCTAGTTTCTTACAAAAGTACATATTTTTATCCTTGTTGTTTTTTAGTGATGTTTCAACAGCCACCGGCGGCAATATCATGTTTGAATATTGAACTTTGTATCTAAATTAGTTTTTATTGCAAATGATGCTAGTTCCTTTTTTACATGAAAGATGTTTCAAATGTATTTTTGAACATTTAAACTTTTCTGTGCCTTATTTACAAATTTTATTGTGATTTATGATTATGATTACAAAATATAAATTATATGCCTAATTTAGCCTCTCTTCTGGCTAGCCATTTTATGTAAGCATAGGTTTTATGTTCTGGGCCAATGTTCTTTCCACTTGCCATTAAGATGTGCTAACAATTTCATGTCTGCTGCTGCTAATATTTGCATTTTGAAATGGCGGATTCCAAAAAATCGGCAGGGTTGCTATAAACTGGGTGGAGTATCTTAAACATGATCCTGAGGGGCAGCAGTGCTAAAATGACTGATTATATTAGAAGGTATGAGCCTTCTGAATTAGCAGATGGTGCTAACATGCTAAACAGCGTTATCACAGATCAGGGGAGAGAAATCACAGAATGCAAGGCCATGCTCCAAATCTCTTGGAGAGAGAGAGAGAGAGAGAGAGAGAGAGAGAGAGAGAGAGAGAGAGAGAGAGAGATCTAGTCTGTCTCACCACAGCCAGCAGAAACCAGAAAAGATTAAAAACAATTGATCCACCGATCCTTAAACATTTTAATTGATTGTATTTAAACTAATGTTGTTGGCCAATAGAATTACAAAAAATAAATGTCCACAAGATATCAGACCAATACGAGACGTGACAACAAATCCTCGGATCACAGAGGTGTGAGAAGGTTTTGTGTGGTTTGTTGAGATTACTGAACCACAAAGTAATCAATGGATATACTTGATAAGAGTCATGGGGCTTTGAACAATCCCTACGTGGACCCATACATCCAAACTGTCTAATCAACCAGCTGACTAGCTGCTGATCCAGACACATTTGTCTTCAGTATAGCTCAATAAGAACTGTAAGTTAAAAGGATGTGCAAGAGCTCGTGATGTGCCAGGACGCCAGCGCTAATCTAGACCCTTCATTGTGCATATACATCTGGATAACAAACGTCTGTGGGGCAGGGAACAAATCAGTCAGGTCAACCTTGGATTAATGATAATCCTGACCATTTCAGACCTCCTTTTCTCCTCCGCAAACACAGTTTTTCTGCAGCATAATTACATTCACAAATCTGGCAGTTATTTGCATTTTCTTGCTCTTGCTAGGTTCACTCGAGTTCCAGAAATGAACTGAATAATAAAGCTTTGTCTACACCTTGATCAATATTCCACCTGAATATGTGATGTGAAAGGGTTCTGTCAAAGAGCCACACAGACACGGCCCTAGGTCTCATTATGACCTCAATTCAGGGAAGTGCATTAAGAGGAACCGATCAGATAATGCTTACAATTTACTCGACCCTCTTCCAGAACTGCCAGCTGAACGGGGAAATGTTTGGCCCTGATATCTCAAATTCATTGTGCTCTGGCAGTGATGCTGAACAATCTCAGTTGGCAGTCACCTTGGTATAAAGGTGTTGGGTTATGTATTGTTTAGACAAAACAGTGCCAAGTAAAAGAGTGGGAGAGAAAATGTAAAATACAATTCTGGGATAGAGAGCAACTGATTTCTCTGCCACCAGATTTGAACCACAAAAAGGCTCCCGGATATAAATAAATGTTTTCACCATCATGGTTTGATCAACATGCCATCACCAAGCATTTTAGGAAAACCTGCATTTATAATAAATGACTACCACTCTGTGCAGCCACAACAAACTATTTAATTCCATTATATCTGTTGTTAATATTATTCTAATAAAAACATTCACCTAAATATACATTACAGAGCTGTAAGGATGTAAATCCACGCCCTGATTAATAGCGGATAAAGATAAAATATATATATTTTTTATATATACAGGTGCTGGTCATATAATTAGAATATCATCAAAAAGTTGATTTATTTCTGTAATTCCATTCAAAAAGTGAAACTTGTATAATGTATACATTCATTCCACACAGAGTGATATATTTGAAGTGTTCATTCCTTTTAATTTCGATGATTATAACTGACAACTAATGAAAACCCCAAAATCAGTATCTCAGAGAATTAGAATATTGTGAAAAGGTTCAATATTGAAGACACCTGTTGCCACACTCTAATCATCTAATTAACTCAAAGCACCTGCAAAGGCCTTTAAATGGTCTCTCAGTCTAGTTCTGTAGGCTACACAATCATGGGGAAGACTTCTGACTTGACAGCTGTCCAAAAGATGACCATTGACGCCTTGCACAAGGAGGGCAAGACACAAAAGGTCATTGCTAAAGAGACTGGCCAAGCACACTAATAGAGAGGTGAAGGAAAGGAAAATATGTTGTAGAAAAAAGTGTACAAGCAATAGGGATAACGGCACCCTGGAGAGGATTGTAAAACAAAACCCATTCAAAAATGCAGGGGAGATTCACAAAGACTGGACTGCAGCTGGAGTCAGTGCTTCAAGAACCACCACGCACAGACGTATGCAAGACATGGGTTTCAGCTGTCGCATTCCTTGTGTCAAGCCACTCTTGGACAGGACACAGCGTCAGAAGCGTCTCGTCTGGGCTAAAGACAAAAAGGACTGGACTGCTGCTAAGTGGTCCAAATTTATGTTCTCGGATGAAAGTACATTTTGCATTTCCTTTGGAAATCAAGGTCCCAAAGAGGAAGAGAGGAGAGACACAGAATCCACGTTGCTTAAAGTCCAGTGTAAAGTTTCCACAGTCAGTGATGGTTTGGGGTGCCATGTCATCTGCTGGTGTTGGTCCACTGTGTTTTCTGAGGTCCAAGGTCAACACAGCCGTCTACCAGGAAGTTTTAGAGCACTTCATGCTTCCTGCTGCTGACCAACTTTATGCAGATGCAGATTTCATTTTCCAACAGGACTTGGCACCTGCACACAGTGCCAAAGCTACCAGTACCTGGTTTCAGGACCATGGTATCCCTGTTCTTAATTGGCCAGCAAACTCGCCTGACCTTAACCCCTATAGACAATCTATAGGGTATTGTGAAGAGGAAGATGCGATACACCAGACCCAACAATGCAGAAGAGCTGAAGGCCCCTATCAGAGCAACCTGGGCTCTCATAACACCTGAGCAGTGCCACAGACTGATCGACACCATGCCACGCCACATTGCTGCAGTAATTCAGGCAAAAGGACAACTAAGTATTGGCAGCTAAGTATTGAGTGCTGCACATGCTCATACTTTTCATGTTCATACTTTTCAGTTGGCCAACTTTTCTAAAACTCCTTGTTTTGTATTGGTCTTAAGTAATATTCAAATTTTCGGATATATTGAATTTGGGATTTTCATTAGTTGTCAGTTTTAATCATCAAAATTAAATGAAATAAACATTTGAAATATATCAGTCTGTGTGTAATGAATGAATATAATAACCAAGTTTCACTTTTTGAATGAAATTAAGTAAATAAACTTTTTGATGATATTCTAATTATATGACCAGCACCTGTATATATATATATATATATATTATAATATTTTGAAAATATAGATGAATATAAGATCAAGATAAGTAAACAAATCACAAGTTAACAAATTAACTTTGCAGTCCTATTTACACAAAAATCTACCAATATTCTATGTCCCTAGGTAAAAAGAAATAGGACTCCCTACATTGACAGATAATTGACTTCAATTATTTAGTTTCTGTCCTACAGTGACTTTAATTCTCCTTCAGCATTTCAATAAGAATGTAATCCTTATTCAACTTGACTCTGTTTATCACAGTGCCCTGTATTTTTGTTTCCATGTGTCAATTTAAAATAAATTATGTAAAAAAAAAAAATTCATTGACTGAAATAATTAATGTTATGTCATTGTATCTGTTAATTGTCTGTATTTGTCCTTATTGTTTTTCTCAGGGCACACTTGCAAATGAGACCAAAGTCTCAATCTGTCTCCATAGATAAATACAATTTAAATACAGTATATACATATTTTTAGCTTTGTCAGAATGGATTTTTTGAGCGTCAGTGAATTGCAATCTTCAGGTGTCACATGTGTGTTCAATATACTTCAAATCTGGGTTTGGCTGAACTACTCAAGGACATTCCCGGTCCCAAAGCTATTCCAGCATTTTCTTGGCTGTGTGCTTTGGGTTGTTGTCATGCTGAAATATTAACATTTGCCCGAGTCTGAGGTCCTGTGCGCTCAATTAGGTTTTCTTCAAGGACCTCTGTATTTCGCTGCATTTGACTTTCCACTTAATCGAGTCTCCTCTTCCTTCCATCTGAGAATCATCCCCATAGGATGATGCTCCTACTACCATGCTTCCCCATTGCGATGGTGTTGGTCAGGTAATGAGAAGTGACTAGTTATCGCCCAACATACTGCTTGGCATTCAGGCCAAATAGTTCGATTCTGTTCTCATCCGACCTGAGATTCTTTTGTGTCAGAAGTGTGTGCGGTGACACATTCCTCCAGTAACCATCATTAACATTATCTCTGAATTTTGCCACAATATATTTTTTGTCACATCAGACCAGATGAGCTCTGTGCGCCCAACACCCTGTTACTCACCACTGGAAGCACCCAACAAGCCGTGCCATATCAGATATGCTCTGACCATAATCATTTGGCCCTTGTCAACGTTACTACGGTCTTTACTCCGGCACATTTCTCCTGCATTTAACAAGTCGGCAACAAGAACTGTTTTTTAGCTCACCATCTAATCTACCCAGAACTTGACGTGTGCCTGGTTAGGAGATGATCAACATTATTTGCTTCACCTGTGAGTGCTTATGTTTTGACTGATCAATGTATGCACAAGTGTGTGCTTTTCTAAATCATGTCGACTAAAATCAATTTCTCGATGAGCACAATTTGGAGTGTCACGGATAATTGTAAATGCCGCCAGATGTCTTGCTCATGGACACCTCGACAATTTCCCAGGCTCTATTCGAGTGAATACTCATGTAAATTAGACATTTCAATTTTCCATTTTCTAAATTGGCATTGATGGGAAAAACACATGTTATGAATTAAAGGGATAACAAAATAAAATCTGTAAAGTGAGTAAGAAGAACATAGTTTTTAGATGGTTACGGTAGTCCAAAAGTGTGATGCTATGAAACAGTCCGTCTAATGCATAATGCTGCTGTACGGCCTACATCCGCAAGCAGCTTAAAAGCTCGTGAAAAGTGTGGGAACAGTGCCCATTTGTGAACAAAGCTATTGTGGAGAGTGAGCCAGCCAGCTAACTCCCACTGCAAATGTCCAGAATCTGTCCCTCATTTATAATGTATTCAAGTTCATGGAGGGCGTAAGGGAAGACTCGCATTGAGACTTACACACGCACAAATCATTCTCCTATGCATGTTAACTGAGCAGGAACAGTATTGGGGAACTTTCTATTGAAGCCGGGATGACTGCAATTGCCAATTAAAGCTGATGTCAAAGTGTCAATATGGCCTGATTTCCACAGAGTCACACAGCGATCTAAAACTTACAGAAGATGAGCAGAAGAGAAGAGAGCTTTTGAAGAGAGACAGTGGAGAGAGAGAAAACTAGACGGAGAGATCAGAGACAATTATTCAACACACCTTATCTTCCAATGTCAAAGGCATCACTGAATTATTCAGTCAATCTGGATAGCAGACTATGACAGGAGAACACTGGCCCATTTTCCAGTGTTAGCTACTGGAAGTGGATATCCACCAATAAATGTGACTATAGTAGAGAAAGGTTTAATGTATTCAACCATACTTCCTTAGCCTACAAACTATATGTTCTGACTTGACATGGATGCTACCTGGCACGGTTTGAATTTGCGGCTGAAGAAAAGCGAGATGTGTTTGCAGCTTGCAAGAACCGCATATATTCCTCTCAGAGATGATGTTGGCCATGACAAATATGATTGCCATGGCAACCAGTGGGGAAAGCGTGTCTCTTTTATTTCTTTTCTTCTATTTTTCTTCTTTCTTTTTCTCTCCGTGCAAGAAAAACAACTCTCCGTCACTTGCATGACTTTCACCTCTATAATACTGTCCAAGTTCGTAAGGTGTTTGGCAAATGTGCTCATTCAATGAATCGTAAAAAAGCATTCAAACTCCCGAGCAAATATGTGATATCACTGAATTGGAACTGGTACACTGACATTTTGTTCTGTTTGATAGAAATAATTTGTTATTATTGGATAGTGCCACCTTTTACTCCGAATACAACTTCATGTCTTTTGGTTAGTATTTACCAGATTTGTACAGTGTCTGAGTGATTTTGGCCAATTCTTCAAAACAGAGGTGATCCAGAGGTTTGTTAGAACAATGCTTGTGGACCACAAATTGTATAAATTCACCATATGTAAATCAGTAAAATAATGGTCAGGCACTTTTGCAATGTGCTGTATGTAAATAAGGTGCACATCATTTTCTATGGTCTATTACTGTTATAATTGTTGTTGATAATATATAAGGATAACATGTTAATAAAGCGTTAACATGTGCATGTTATTTTTTCACAGTATTTTGTGTTAACTGTGTGGGAGAAAATTATGGTCTGTGACATTCCTGGTTAAATGAACCAACTTGGATAAATCTCCAGCACATATATTACACATATTTGTTATGTCTTTAACTTAATGCACTGCTTATTAAACAGAAAGGTGTTTAGATAATAAATCATTAACCAAATTTGATAACTTTCATGAACTATGATTAATCACAATAACTACAGTAAATATACAATTATATTCAAATATACAATAAATCACAAATAATTGTTTGAATCATTTGACATAAATAGTGCAGTGGTCAGCATGTTTAAGTGTGACCCTTTGGTTGCCACCCTGTAGTGAGAACATCATTGTATGACATTTATGTCAATCTACCAAACGGGAAAAGTCATTTCACATAGTGCTGCCTCATACATCATTAAACAAGACTGGTTTTATGACCACATGTCCTATACATATAGGAACCTGAGCCAACTTGTTAATTTAATGAAATGGTACATTTTAAGTGCAGAGCCAGTCAACTACTGTGCCCTCCACTAATATTGGTACCATTTGTAAATGTGAGCCATACGGGCGTTGAAAAAAATATCTTGATCTTGTGTTTAAATATCTTTTATAAAACGTTGTTTAGTGTAAAACATTTGAAGAAAAAATAATTACTTATTATAAAACAAATATTTTTAATAAATTATAAACCACCGTTCAAAAGTTTGGGGTACCTTACAAATGTAATTGTTTTCCATGAAAACATCTATGAAATTAGATTGAAAAGAAAAGTTAGCAAAATCCCTGGAAAATATTTTTTATTTAAACTGCGTGCTTCAAGCATTGCTGTGTGGGACCGTGCTTTGGGTCATAGTCCTGTTGTAGAAGGCAATTGGCCCCAGTTAAGTGCAGTTCACAGGGTATGGCATGGCATTGCAAAATCAAGTGTCCTGTCCAACTTAAGCACCACCAGAGCAAACACAGACCTTTACATTGCCTCCACCAATGCTTTTACAGTTACCCAGCCTGATCCCGACAGATCTGCATCAACGGGTTGATACACAGCGGCTAGGAAAAACTCACCACCGGATGGGTCGAATTTAGAAAGAAGAGAGGAACCAGGCTCTGAGGGGTGGCCAGTCCACTTCTGGCTGTGCTAACTTATAATAGTGTTGACAGATGGCTGCACGCACTCCTCCAGCATCTTGTGATTTGGTCTGGTTCTCAGGTTTTTTCTTCTTTGTGATCCAAGCACCTCAAACTTATTTGCCTGTCCATAACACTTTATTCCAGTGTTTATTCGTCTAGTGTCTGTTCTTTTGCCCATCTTAATCTTTTCTTTTTATTGGCCAGTCTGAGACATGACAACTCTGAAGCTTTTGTTTCGGGGGTTTATTTAATGAAGCTGCTAGTTGAGGACTTGTGAGGCGTCTGCCATTTTGAGCCTGAAATGCGGATGCTCCAAATACTCCTGTCTAATTGCTTTCTCAAACAGCACACCCGATTTCAGCTGTGGCAGGTTAAATGCAGACGGGTTGTCTAATCAATTAGCCTTTGTTGTAATAAACTTACACGCTTATGTAGATATTCCATAATAAATCTGCAGTTTCCAGCTGCAATAGTAAGTTACAACATTAACAATGTCTACACCATAATTCTGATCAATTTGATGTTATTTTGATGGACAAAAAATTGATTTTCCTTAAAAACAAGGACAATTCTAAGTGACCCCAAACTTTTAACGTGTGCCACAATAATTAGGACCTCTTTATATAATACTATCAGCATGAACAGGGGCATTTTAGAATCCTCCAGCAGGACAATGATCCAAAGCACAATACCTAAAATCCACCAAAATATTCACTGTCCTTAGAAATTGAGGTTTTGCCATGGCCATCTCAGTCCCGTGATATAAACCCCATATAAAATCTATGGGTATATGTGTTGAAGACGAGAGTCTATAAGCGTGGACCTTGGAACCTGAAGAATCTGGAGAGATTCTGCATAGAGGAAATGTCTAAAATCTTTTGTCATATGTTTTTTTCCAACTACATTAACCATTATAGGAGAAAACTCAGAGCTATTATATTAGCAAAGGAAGGTGGCACAAAATGTACAAAATACTTGTGCCATATATAGCTTAGATTTGTTTTATTATGATAAGCATTTTTTTTTAAAGGTTAGATTTTGTTATTATTTTAAATGAAATCTCCAGAGGATAAACAAAGGAAATATTTTTTTCACAGCCCGTTTTGCTCGTGTTTACCAAGAGGGAATATATTAATGGAGGGTACTGTAGATGCCTGCCTACCAGGACCTACTGTTAGCTGGCGCTAGTCTAACATGACGAACAATGTGGCCTATTTTGCAAAATAGATACAATTTAAAAAAAAAAGAAAAAAAGCCTGCTACTCTATTAAAAATACACTGAACTACCAACTTTGTAAAACAACTTTTTAGGTCGTTGCTAACAGCTTAAAAATAACACATACCAGTGAAAAACTGAAAATATGATTACAAATCAAAAGGGTTAAATTAAACAGTGATGATTAGTCTTCATGTCTCTTCAGAGAACTATAAATAACAGCATGTGAGGCAGGGAAGCACCTGTCAGACCCCCTGACCATCACCACTGGCTCCCCTCAAGGTTGCGTCCTGTCCCCTCTTCTCTTTTCCCTGTACACCAAAAATTGCACCTCTAATCAACACTCTGTCAAACTTCTAGAGTTTTCAGATGACACCACCCTCATTGGTCTAATCTCGGAAGAGGACGAGACCACCTACAGGGGGCAAATTGACTGGGTTGTGTCCTAGTGCAGTCTCAACCACTTGGAGCTCAATGCTCTAAAGACAGTGGAGATGAGAATGGACTTTAGGAGAAACACGGCTGATCTTTCTTCCGTTGTCCTGGGAGCTCCCCTGTCAACTTAGTCGACTCCTATCGCTTCCTGGTCAACACCATCGGCCAGGACCTCAAGTGGAAGCTAATCATCACCTCTCTCACTAAGAAAGCACAACAAAAACTTTACTGCCTGCCGCAGCTCAAAAAGTACAAACTAACAACGTCCATGATGAATAATGCCTACACTGCCTTTATTGAGTCCATCCTGACCTCTGCAGTCACTGACAAGGATAAAGACAGACTGCAGCGCATCCTCCACTCTGCAGAGAGGACCAATGATTGTAAGTTGCCGTCTCTCAAAGTACTGTTCAAAGCCAGGTCAATGAGGTGGGCAGCAAAGATGGAGGCAGACCCCTCCCATCCGGGACACAGACTATTCAGAACTCTCCCCTCTAGCAGACGGCTGAGGTCAATCAAGGCCAAGATTGGCACTGACACAAAATCTCAATGGACATATGTGAACTATAACTAGACATTGTTCTTCTTTTGCACCACTGTATATACATGTAGATATTGTTTTTTTTTTACAATATACATATAACTCATCCTATATTTTTCCAGTACATTTGCCAGCTATGCATGGTCTCTCTTGTCAGATTGTTCATGTCTTGCTATGTTTGCACTGATTGTATATTTTAAAATGTGTGTTTTGAATGTTGCAGCTAGGGGTCAGAACAAATTCCTTGTGTGTGTGTAAACAGACTTGGTAAATACACCTGATTCTGATTCTAAAAAGCACATATTCTGCAAGAAGTTGAAGCAAAGTACAAGAAGTATTTCCACAGAAATCCCACTTCAGGGAATACGTGTCTTGTGTACTGGGGAGCAACAAAAAGACCAGCTGTGCTGTCTACAACAGTTTTTCTCAATCCTGTGTCTTGGGACCAAAACGGGTAGACATTTTAATCCCCCAGGAACAGAATGGAGAACCAGTGATCTCCTTAGTCTCACATACCCCTGACCCAATGGAAATGGTATGAGGCAGTACTTTGGTCCACTAATACAATTTATTGTATTGGTGGAATTGACACCATATATTCTCCCCAGTATTGAAATAATGACGCGGCATAATGTGAAAACCAATTTTAGATATCTGTGTAAAAGTGTAGAAAATGTAAAATTTCTGTATTTCCCCTTTACCACAGTATGGAAGTACCTTTTGCTTCCTTACTGCTTTTTTTTTACTTCGTATTGCTAAACAAAATAGCTGATTCTGTTTAAATTTAAAAATAACGCAAAAATTAAAATATATTGCAAATGTTGATAGAAGACCAGTAAGTTAATTATACTTGGGAAGCAAAAGGTACTTCCACTGTGTGGTACTTTGGATAATAAGTCCTCACATTTTAGTGAAGAGATCTGTTGGGAATGCTTGGCTGATATGCTGGAAAATGCATCTTTTTTTGTGTTGAACCCGTCAATAGCATTTGGCACTTATTTTGAATTTGTCTTGAGCTTCATGCGAGCCTTAGCTAGCATGGTATGAGGCAGTTTGCTGTATCCCGCCATGTGGTGCTTTAGAGTCTCGTCTGCAGTTTTTGTGCCTCTGATATTTAGCTAATCCCCATTTCTATGTATACTGCAAAAGATGTAAATAAACATATTTGGTCTTTTCTACAAAAAATGTTGGCACTGACTGTCCTACGTGACTTTGTAGAACTCCATCTAACCAGACGTTAGTGAATTATATTTCACCTTACAGAGAAAGGCAATAAATCCCAGAATGTTCCTTCCTGCATATAATGCTACTCTCCTATAGGGCTGTCATGATTATGGAATTTTAGCTGATGACTAATTGTCTATTAGGGGTTGCCTGAAATACTTTGACTATTCGATTATTCGTTCATGAAGTTGGTATTCAAATCTTAATTCAGTATTTGGAAGCTTTGTTGTCATTCTTTTGCAAAAAAACTTTGCAATAGTAGGCTACACAACAATACATTTCATCAGCCAAAGCCTTAAAAAAAGATATTAGATATCTTTGAGGTGATTTTGTTAATATTTAGAATATATAAACATCTGGCTGGTTTTAATGTATCAGTGAGGACCCTGCATCCACATCGCCTAATTCGCTGATTCGCCTCACAGAGCACTTCACTTTCCACATGTGTAGAGAAGATTCCACATGTCGGGAAAAGATGATGCAAAATAAATCTCTGGACTGGAAACATTTCACATTATCAGATAATAAAATAATGTTCATTGCTAAATATGCAACCGGAAATTGATATACCATGGAGGCATGACAAATTAGTAGAATCATATCAAACAGTATATTGATTCTTAAGCGGGCATCGCTTGCTAAGTGGGCTTTCACGCAATACACATTATGTCTGACCTATTAGCATCCATTTGATAGATAGTTTAATATTATATGATAGGTGCATCCCCACCTGTATATCATATTGAATCTCTTGCATTTTTAAACTTAGAAATAGACAACTATATAGGCAGGCTAGTAGGCTACCATCGGCACTTTGCCTAACATTTTCTTCCAATTTGTTTATTTGTCCAAGAATGTCAGAGCATTTCCGATATGCCTAATTTTTGTTTGGTTTGTCATGCACTTTATCCTTTTATATGCCTATCATGTTTTCAAAGCCATAATTGTGGTTATTATTGGCCTACCATTCTGTTAAATATTGCATAATTTGTAGACAATAAAAACAAGTTAATAAATAACTGGTGTTGTTATTTAATCTTTGCGCTCAATCCCGGACTGCCCGGACAGTGTCTTCACTAAGTTTTGCGTGTAAAAAATGTACATGGCCGATTCATTTCATTATCAAACGTTAATATGCAGTGGGACAACAGGTATTTTTCTATGTATTTGGATCTGCATTAGCTAATTAAAAAGTGTGGATGGAAATGACAAATTCGTAAAAAATTCGTAAATTAGATTTTAACATGACTCAGTAAATGTTCTGTGAAACTAAACTGAGCTGTCAAACATTCATCTGCATCTCTGCACCCCTAGATATCCTAAAACATAATTGTCATAAAAATAACTCTGATCTGGCTCAAATAAATGCAATCAGGCAATGATGTAATTTCCCCACTGTCTCCCTCACTACTCTAGCCTCAACATACCAAACAACATCTACTTTTTCAAAATTCTAATTATTACAGGGTTAGGGTTTTATCTATTCATTGTATTATTTACAGGATATAAATACAGATGAAAGAGATTACAAATAGCATGCTGCAAAACAGAAAGCAGTGGTACCTGGTGTGTCTCCATATGGCTTTGGTGGTTTGACAGTGTCCCCTAAGCTGATGCTGGCCTTGGTGGTAGTTGACCTTCTGGGGTTTGGGGTGGTCATCACTGCAAACGTCCTCTGGGGGCTCTTTGTGGTAGTGGTGGCCACAGTAGTGGTCAAGGCCTTTGTAGACAGCGTCGAGTTCATTGCGGTTTTCCCCTCACTGTCATCAACGTTGTCCTCTGTCCCTGTGGGTCCCCAGTCAATAAATCCAGCCACGGTGGTGGTTCTGCCATCCTGAGATTTGTTGTCATTGTCCCATTTCAGCTGTCTCCTCACTCTCAATAACAACCTCACCATGTCCGTTTTGCTCCCCCGAGAAAGACCTACGTCAGCAAAATCCTCGGCTTCAGTAGAAGCGTATTTCAACTGGCACTCCTCACATGGCTTTCCTTTATGAGCCGGCCTCCTGTACTTTATTCCACTAGCGTTCGGGCCCGGCCCTCCCCTGCTGTCTGTCGGTGAGACGGGGTTCAAAAGCCGGCGCACCAGTGGGCTCACAGTCCTCCAGTGGTGCATGCTGGGAGTGTCCCAGAAGGGTGACGAGCGGGGCCGGGGGCGACTCACAGGTTTGGGGATGAGCTTAAAGCCCATGCCTTGACCGAGAGGGCTGCACAGGGAGAAGTCCAGGGTGAGGTGGGTAATGGCCAGGAATATCCACACCCGACAGCCTAGACAGCTCCCCGGCCGTACTGCAGACATTGGACTGTGGAGAAAAGGAGAGATCATTTTACATCTTTGTATTGAAACACAATTTTAATAGGGATATTGAGGTATTGTGGTTTTGAAATTGATGAAAGATTCGGGGTTTTTTGAGTGCCATGTGTTTGGGGTTGTGGTTCTGCTGGACGACCCAAAACCTTTGATGGAGACCCAGTTTCTGTGTACTAGGTTGCACACATTGTGCTCCAAAACACCATTGCAATTAGCTGATTTTATGATCCCTTTCATAACTTCCACTGCCCCAGTTTCAAGGACAGCATATCAACCCACCAGCAACATCAAACCTCCCCCACATTTGACTATACATTGGGAGTTCTTTCTTTGAATGCTTCATTTGGTCGTCTGTAAACATAGTGCTGATCGGATTTACCAGAAAGGTCATGTGTTCAGTGTTTAATCAGGCTTCCATTTCCCTATGTCCCTCTTTTAACACCGGGGTGTCTTTGGGTTTCCTTCCGGTTACCCATGATTTAGTCTTTGGTGGATGTAGCGGTCTAAAACTGTTCTTCAGGTCAGCTTCTAGATCTTTAGCAGTCGTGAGAGCTGCTTTGTCAACCAATCAAAATTTGTATTTTCTAGATGGCTGACCACTGTTCTACGCACCACAGACTGTTTGATAATACGGTTAAATGTGCTAACAACAATATATGTTCTCGGTAGATGGACTTGTAACCTTGGAAGAGTCTGTTTATCATCATCTTGACAGTTGTACAAAGAGTAGAATGTTGTTTGCTCTTGAGTGGCAATGACTACCCTTAAGACATCTGCAACTTACCACAGTAGAGGAAAAAAATCAGAGTAAAGAAGGTTTATAGTGTATTAATATAGTGTATGTTATATTTTTCTAGTATTTCCCAACAAAATTGGGAAATTTTCGCACCTTTTAAAACATTATTCATAGTGTCACGGTTAAAAATAAAATATCAAACATTTAAATAAAAATTGATTATTGTACCACTTCTAATTTAGTATGATGAGAAAATTGGCTAGGAGTTTGCAAGGCGCATTATATATCACTATTAATATTACAATTTTGTAAATGTTGAAATGATATGGTGGACAGAAAAAAATCGAAATAAATGAAATACCAAAATACTTTTTACTTGTCGATGTGATAAATCAGATTAGCTCATTGTATTTCCTCATGGCTTTCTGATTACAAGATTTATTTCACAATGGTCTTTCACAATGGAATGCCCTTGCAGTGTTATGGTCGTTTTCATGCTTACAAGGGATATGTCAAGTGGGTGGTCCTTGCTAGTGATTGGTTAACCTTAGTCACATAGAGCCGGGATAGAACTTATGATAATGACAGAGATCTCTGCTACAGAGCAAATTAAAAAGTAATGTTGTCTACCTAGCACAATCCACCCTGAGGTAGTTCAAAAGTGTTTGATTACAAAATATATTATTATTGAGGCATGCGCAATATAAAACCTGAAATACTGACATGACAATTAACTAATTTGGCTCCCGGGATACATTTTGACAGTCCATTGTAAATTACTAATGCACCGTTGCTCTACTTTACTACAGTTCTTAGGTCCTTTAACGTGATTGCTGTCTTTGGCTTTTCTCTTACATGTCACCTTCTTGTTTGAGTGCTGGGTTTTGAAAGACTCTTTTTTCAATGTTGGGTTGGGTAGTCACTGTATATTATAACATACGAAGGAGTATATACATTTTCGCTACCTCTGGGTGCCAATTAAAGATAGATCACTATGCAGAAAATGCAGCTCTGAACAGCACAGATCAGGGCCATATGATTTCATTTTATAAAAGTAATCCTGTTATCAGGCAATAATTCACTTCACTTCCAATAACCAAAATAGACCTTGTAAGGGTTGTTAAACTATCAAATCATTGCCTTTGTTTGCCATAAATAAGACGTACAAACTGACTTCAGTATAAATCTGTTAGTGGATTAGCCTTTTACAATCCTAAATAGAATTTAGAGAATAACCGATCTGCTGAGTGCCACCTTCCATAGCCCCTATAATGACAAAGCACACGGCTCGTTCCAGAAGGAAAAATAAATACTATATTGAAGTGATTACATTTGTAATTAATAAACAACTTTCAGGACCATGTGAGCCATAGCTTACAACATATATTGTTTGTCATTTTTATTAAGACCGCATTTTAACGAGCCACATTTTCAGAGGAATCTGGAAGAGATTAGCTAATAACGGAATCTGTTCATACCTGTACCAATGTATTGATTATAGACAATAGAGAATAACTCTTTTGCCTATTTAAAAAGGAAATGTTTAAATACCACATTCGTTCCAAATCTCCCAAATAATTCCAAATGAGCCACATGGAATAGTTCCAAAGTGTCAAGGCTATCGTATAACACACCTAAATAAATTTAACAGTTAACATGAGACCATCTAATGTGTGTCGTAATCAGAAAAACATAATGTCTTGAAGATTTCAAAGAAATCCACTGGCACTACCAATCCACTACTACACACCTAGCAATTGCCATAATACATTTAAATGGTTCTGTGAGTTCGTATAGGTCATCATGGTTGGCGTAGCCTTATTGATCTTCACACACTCAGTAATACAGGAAGAATCACAAAATGAGTCAGAGTCTACATACCACATTCATATAGACCTCTTAGTGCCAAGAGACGGCCACTCGACACGTTGACTGTATAGCCACTCTTTTGAAATCAGGCAGATGATAAAAATTTTATCTATTCTGCAGCTGACGACATACAAGGAATAACATTGAAAGGAAAAACAACTTTGAAATAGCTGCATACACGACCATGGAGTACTGGGACTTGAAGGTGAAGTAAACATTCTGAATGGAAATGTCAGTCATGAGTGTATGAAAAGAATGTAAAACAAAAAACCGAAGCGATCTGAGAAATATTGTTTTTTATTTGTATTTAATCTTTATTTTAGCAGGAGAGGTCATGCTGAGACTATAGGTCGGTTTTGAGGATGAGCCCTGCATCAACACAATTATAAAACAGTATGGAGAACCGAGAACACCCCAAAAAGAAAAACATCAACACACAATTCATAAGATACAAACACATTATTCATTGCAATATCCCTCCAATGTCCTTTTGAAGTGCCCTGGAGGCATTCAATTTAAAATTATCTTGAAATGTATTCCAAATGTAAGAGGAATGTGTTGAAAAACTAAAAACGTGTCTACCTTACTTCGCACAAACACAGGCTTACACACAGACAGGGACACACACACACAAGCTTACAAACACATTGGCTTACACACAAACAGTGGCACACACAAAACGTGCATACAGTGCCTGTTTATTCATTTAATGGTTCTCTCTCCTTGTGTCTATTTTCCTTGCCTTATGAATACAAAGTATTCTAATGCTCAGAACCAAAATGCTGTTTTGGAAAAAGACACCACCAAAATCGAAAAACCATTCAAAAGCAAGTCTCCTGTTAAATCCAGTTTTCCTGGTTCACCCAACCTTGATCAACAGTGCCAGCAAGGATCTGTAGGACAACCCTCCGCAGGACAGGTGCAATCAAACCTCCAATGTAAATTACGAATAACCCGATATGCAAGGGTCATATTCATAAATGCAATTTTCATTTAAAAAAAAATAATTATCAATGATTTGCTTTTTTAATATAACACTAATTTACAGATGTATTGGTCACTGCTTCCAATGTGCTTTTGTATGAGGCAGAAAATATATCTGCGTGGGTGTAAGAGAAGAAACCCAGACTGATGAATGGTTAAAAGCAGCAGGAAAGCAGCAGGTGGCTCTGGTGTGTCAGTGATCTCCTGCTGGGTGGTAACAAAACAATGGCAATTTACCATGTAGAGACGAACAGAAATGGGTGGCCAACATTCTGGTCAGAGGTGACCTACATTATGCCACCTGTTCAGCTGTTACCCAACGCTTCGGTGTGTTCCCTCAATTCAGTAAATAGGTTTGAATTCCAGACATTTAAAATAACTGTTTCAATTACCTAGTTAGATTTTGGATAGCACACCTAAACATCTGATGAAGGAATGTTTTCAGGTGAAATTCCCCAAACATTCGCCTGCCAATAGAGATTACATATACTGTGACATCAATTTGCACATCCTTCTAAGATTTTCAGGACGGTTAGAACTAGTCCTAGACAGATTTTACATTAACTCAGTCTAATCGATGAGGTACAAATGTCACAAAACATACAGGAGGTAGGCAAAATAATGGCACCTCACAATATATTAGTAACGCATACATAAGCAGGAGTAGGGCCGTCCTTTGGCTTCAGAATAGTTCTAATCCTCCTTGAAATGATGTCATAAAAGTCTTATACTGTGTATGTTGGGACATTATACCATTAATCAAAAACAATAGCCTCCAATTATTATTTTTAGGGGTACACCGAAGAAGGAACCCTATTGTAATTATTAGTATTATGGGGTACTCTGAAGGAAGACCTTATCGCTGTGTAATTGACCATACATGCTATGCTTGGGCCCCAACATTTACTATTGACTCTTTTGTAAAGGTTTGACTGTAATCCTGTGTTATTTACCCTAACCCTGCAATGTTGAAACCCTAAACTTTTTTATTAAGTTCCTGTAATGTTCTGACTGTAACTCTGTGATATTGACCGTGCCTGCAACTCTACCTTCTGTTATTGACTGTGCTTGTCATCTTTGACTGTAATCCTGTGTTATTGACCATGCTTTTTATTTACAGTGCTTGTCATGTTTGGAGTACACTGGCTCATTGTTGCTATGCAACTACTTATTGTTGATTCTATGTAGCTCGGTTGGTCGAATATGGCTCTTACATCACCAGGGATGTGGGTTGGAGTGTAAGTATGAGAAAATGTATGCACTTAACACAGTATATTTTACTAAGTAAGAGTGCCTGTTAAATTAGGCAAATATGAAATGTAAATTATTATTTATCAAATCCACAATCGTTATGGATGTTGCAAATATCATGAACAACAAACTGACAATGGTAATGTGAAATTACTGAGAGATAGCATTTGATCCTGTGTCAATCAGCAATATTTCTGGCTCCCAGGTGTCTTTTATACAGATAACGAGCTGAGATTAGAAGCACCCTGTGTGCTGCTAATCTCAGTTTGTTACCTGTATAAATGACACCTTTCCACAGAAGCAATCAATCAATCAAATTCAAAACTCACCACCATGGCCAAGACCAACGTGCTGTCCAAGGATGTCTGGGACATGATTGTAGACCTACACAAGGCTGGAATGGGCTACAATACCGTTTCCAAGCAGCTTGGTGAGAAAGGGACAAAAGTTGGTGCGATTATTCGCTGGAACCATAGTCACCAAGAAAACAATTGGTAACACACAAAGCCATGAAGGACTGAAATCCTGCAGCGCCTGGAATGTCACTCTGCTCAAGAAAGCACCTGTACAGGCCCTCCTGAAATTGCCAATGTACATCTGAATGATTCAGAGGAGAACTGTGTAAAAGTGTTGTGGTCAGCAGAGACCAAAATTATTTGGCATCAACTCAATTCGCCGTGTTTGGAGAAGGAAGGATGCTATGACCCCAAGAACACCATCCCCACCAAACATGGAGGTGGAAACATAATGCTTTGTGGGTGTTTTTCTGCTAAGGGGACAGGACAACATCACCACATCAAAGGGATGATGGATGGGGCCATGTACCGTCTAACCGTGGGTGAGAACCTCCTTCCCTCAGCATTTAAAATGGGTCGTGGATGGGTATTCCAGCATGACAATGACCCAAAACACACGGCCAAGGCAACAAAGAAGTGGCTCAAGAAAAAAGAAAATGAGGGTCCTGGAGTGACCTAGCTGCTAGGTCTCCAGACCTTAATCCCATAGAAAATCTGTGGAAGGAGCGGAAGGGTCAAGTTGCCAAACGTCAGCCTGGAACCTTAACCCAGGTAGACAACTAACCCGGTAGACAACTACAAGTAAAATTAGACACCTGTGATTGCCAACAAGAGTTTTGCCATGGGGTCAAATACTTATTGCACAGTGTAAAATGCAAACCAGGTTATAACTCATCTGAAATGCGTTATTCTGGATTTTTGTGTTGACCAACAAAAAATGACGAAATTAACTCTGCACTCACAAATATCAACCGAATGATAATGAGGACCGTAGTTCATATTTGAATGCTCAGAATGACTGTGCATTACGTGTTTCATCATGTTGTTTTGTTCTCATAGTTTACTGTACATACGGCTTATATGCCTGGTCAGCTAAAAGTGAAAATTGCAAACTGAGGTATGTTTCCTATGATTTAAGCATATAGCTTAAGCGCTCAGTGATATATGCATTTGAATAGGGCAAAGAGGGTTCAATGGTCCTCTTGTTTAGTGCTAGGATCACCAGGACACTTGACTCCCCTCGTCCTGCTTTTGACAGTTCACAGACTGTTTCTGCATTTGAGTTTGCCTTCAAGGATCTACTCACCAGCCACTGATGAACAAACACTTTAGTTTAGTGTCAGCCTCAGGGTTGGCATCAAACATGAATTTGCTAACGTTTCCTGAAAGGTCAAGCACCTCAGGTAGGACACCAGCCCTGCTAGATGGATCCCAAGTGAAACACTTGGAGGGTCAGTATGATTTAACCGGGTTGTTTTGTTTAACTGCAGTGGTAAAATGTTTAAAAGTGGTAAGTTACTACTAAATGACAGACATTGTGATGGCAGTGTCATTGTTTGTGAATGATTTGCTGTATCAGGACCTAGACAACTTACCACCATTGAAAGAACCATGGATTCTGTTTCGTACCAGATAATTCTACAAAACAAATGTCAGGCCATCCAGCTGTAGCTGATGTGCAGCTGGGTCATGCAGAAAGACTATGATCCAAAATAGACAAGCAAGTCAGTGGTTGAATAAAAGCAAGTGAACCACATTTAGAAGTTGTGGCAAGACCTTAACATATTTCTCATCTCATCTTCAACCGCTTATCCGGGGTCGGGTCGCGGGGGTAGCAGCTCTAGCAGGGGACCCCAAACTTCCCTTTCCCGGGCAACATTAGCCAGCTCTGACTGGGGAATCCCGAGGCGTTCCCAGGCCAGTGTGGAGATATAATCTCTCCACCTAGTCCTGGGTCTTCCCCGAGGTCTCTTCCCAGCTGGACGTGCCTGGAACACCTCTCTAGGGACGAAATAAAAATATATTGATCGTTTGTGAAAAAAAATTCTATGACAAAAATCAGTGGGACTAACTGGTTGTTGAATCAATCAACAGGACATTCTACTGAATTGATTTATTCATACTATCAGGACCCGAACAATGAACCCAAGCGAAGGCACAGATACAGAGACCAAGAAAGGTAAAAGCCAGGTATTTATTGGTCAGCAATGTTCGCTAAACGGTGGTCAGATGGCTGAAGTTACTAAGGGGTAGACTGGTTCTTGTCAATGGGCAGGCAATGGTCAAGGCTGGTTTGTGGTCATGAACAGTCAACACTTGCCCAGGGAATAATCAACACATAGGGAACATCTGGTGACAAGCCAGGTAAAACAGATCAGGTTGTGACACATATCAGAGAATTTTGGAGATATGTATATACAGTGTTGGGAAAGTTCACTTTCTACATGAACTAGTTCAAAGTTCAGTTCACACATTTTAAAATGAACTAGTTCAGTTCATAGTTCATAGTTCAATTTTTGAACTAGTTCATTTATAGTTCTTTTTTCCATATTATTGCCAGAGCGCATATAGAACCACAGACACGAAGAACAAGAAATATTAACATCATGATTATCATGGCAAAAATGATCACAGTAATATCTATTAAAGCAATTGTGAGCTGAGGCAATCACTGAAATAATTGGACATGTTTATATTGAAAACCAGAACTATAATAATATCACCAATAACTATTGATTGAGACTGGGTATTTACTGTAATTATTACCAAAGAATAATACTATTGTAATATAATCACTGTTTATTCCTGAATATTAGACAACCGATGCTGAAGAGCCTCTCTACTGGAGCGCTTGAGGGCAGGGCAGTGTTGTGTTTTATGAACAGCCTTCTGAGCTTTGAATTTCTGGTTTAACAGTGTCTGTACCTTCTTTCTTGATGGCACGTTTTTGGATGGCTGCAACCCCTTAATTAAGTTAACGAAAGCTGGACTTTCCACTTTACTCAAAGGCTGCAGGTCTCCGACAATATACTGCACCACCAGGTTGTCCAGCTGCGGCTGGGAGATGACAACGGGGCCGCTACTGTAGGCAGTTATCGGGATCTGGGTTGATTGGGTCGAGGATCTGTCTTTGTTTTTTGTTGTTGATTGTACTTTAATTCAATATGCCGTTTCAGGTTGCTTTGGATGATATTGATGTGCGGATTTTATTTTTAAAACCCGGCGGGCAAAGTTTGCACAAAGCGTCTGATTTTGCCCATCCTCACCGACCTTGTCATAAAACTCATTAAAAGTACAATTCGACGCCTCCTTGCTCCTTTGTCGCTCATAGATACTTTTGGTTTTTGTTTTGATAATGATGCGGCGGTGCGACACTAGTGGCTGATGTTGCCAGATTGGGTGTTTTTTCCGATACATATTAATATCTGTTGTAGCCGGGTTTGCGCAAGGAAGTCACTATAGAAATCTGGCATCCTATTAAACGAGGGTAAACTAAGAGAACGTGCGGTTCAAAGACGAACGAACGAGTTCACAGGAACGTTCATCAGCCAGTAAAGCAGTACGTTCAGTTCACGTTCGCCCAAAATATGAACGCGTTCATGAACTATCGTTCAATGAACGCGTTCAGGCACAACACTGTGTATATATACCTTGTGAATCCATTCCCTTGCACTGCTACTAGAAATGAATGCATATAAAAGTACAGACAGCTATCTGTACTTTCGATCCCGATGGGTTAATAATCAAGTTGTTTGAGAGGTGAAGGACAAGAAATTCTTCCTTTTCAAAGCGATGGTGAGTGCTAATTCATCTACTGAACTGTTGGTTCAATGGTTGATCAGTGTATTCAGTACAGCCAGTATAACACAGAATCTTGTGACATCTACTGGTAATATCTATGTTTTACCCGATGTCAGGTTAATCACACCAAATAACTTCTTTGTTCTTCATTTAACTAACTCCATTTGATAAACTAGAGGTTTGCTCAAATCCATAACTTACTCCTCTGGAGTTTCCTTTTCGGATGGGAATCTGTAGAAAGACAACCCAGCATTGTCTCCTCCATTAGCATCCAATATAACAGCAACTATCTGGCATTTTAAAGTAAAATAAGTTGGGTATCAATGGCGGGAAATGGAAGGAGTTTATTGTGCCCGCCGAGCAGGACGTATCCATATGCCGTTGACGTCAGGTGTAAACTATGAATTTGCTATAGGTGCGTAAAGGACACTCCCTTGAATGTCACAGTACACTGAATATTCTGGAACCCCACACACCATTAGACAGCACTGCTTTCCTGTAATTGTGCGTCAACTGATTGAATGTGGTCCAGTAATGCTGCATTACAGGTACATTTTATATGGACACTGTATCTCAATCATAATATCATCATACTCACATACCTGGGATCAATAAAATACAATGTATGGCAGGACAACATGCCATACTGCGGCTATTATGATGTATTATGGTCGCTCAAGTTGGGTCTGCCATAGTCACTGAACAGTATGCGTGTGTTTAATGTGCATTGTAATTAGAGCTGATACTGGGAGTTAGTATGAAGCAGAAGGCAGTTTCAGGTCACGCACCAGGAGCAGGCACGTGTATATTATGTAGTTCACCTCTCCCACCTCATTGCCAGCTCCCCAGCACCATACCCCCCCCCCTCCTCCCCGACCCCAAGCCCTCCATAAACTGAGCACACATCATTTTCCTGTCAGACGACAATCCAATGGTGCTTTGGTGGGGGTGACTCACGCAAGAAATTTTTTGTGATCAGTGTAAACTAATCATCAATCCCTTATCTAATCGAATCAGTCGAACTAGTTTAAAGTTAAAATGAATCATTTTGAATGTCTGGACGGCCATGGAAAGCCATGAGAGAACCTTATGGTAGGTTAACGTAGTTTTCTGAATTTAAATTAGTTTTCAAAATTAAGCCTTTTGCTTCCAACACCATGAATTTAAGAAATTAAATTTCAATTACCTTGAGACTGTTTTATAACACCAAATGGAATTACATACATATTTTATAAAGTCCTTTAGTGCAGCTGCCAGCATTTCCAAATGGCCTATAAAACCTTCATTTCAACTCTAACATTGTAGTATACTTTAATATTTTTTATATTGCACTACTTTGTGAATTGGAATTGACATTGGAGTTAACAGTTGTTGTGTAATGTCCTCACCTTTACCTAGCATGTCAACATTTTTCAGGTAAGTGGCTCTGAATAACATCTGTTAAATGACACAAATTAATGTTCACTCTCCCATTTGAAACACTACTACAATGATCGCTGATGGGTTTTTAAACACAATGAAAATAGAATACATGTTGCAACTCAATGTTTTCATTACATGTCATATGCCTTTACATGTCAAATGCCCTTTACATGTCATATGCCCTTTACATGTCATGTGCCCTTTACATGTCATATGCCCTTTACATGTCATGTGCCCTTTACATGTCATATGCCCTTTACATGTCATATATTTTTACATGTCATATTCCCTTTACATGTCAGGTGCCCTTTACATGTCATATGCCCTTTACATGTCATGTGCCCTTTAAATGTCATGTGCCCTTTACATATCATGTGCCCTTTACATGTCATGTGCCCTTTACATGTCATGTGCCCTTTACATGTCATGTGCCCTTTACATGTCATATGCCTTTACATGTCATGTGCCCTTTACATGTCATATGCCCTTTACATGTCATGTGCCCTTTACATGTCATATGCCTTTACATGTCATGTGCCCTTTACATGTCACGTGCCCTTTACATGTCATGTGCCCTTTACATGTCATGTGCCCTTTACATGTCATGTGCCCTTTACAAGTAATATGCCCTTTACATGTCATATGCCTTTACATGTCATGTGCCCTTTACATGTAATATGCCCTTTACATGTCATATGCCCTTTACATGTCATATGCCCTTTACCTGTCATATGCATTTACATGTCATGTGCCCTTTACATGTCATGTGCCCTTTACATGTCATGTGCCCTTTACATGTAATATGCCTTTACATGTCATATGCCCTTTACATGTCATGTGCCCTTTACATGTCATGTGCCCTTTACATGTCATATGCCTTTACATGTCATGTGCCCTTTACATGTCATATACCTTTACATGTCATATACCTTTACATGTCATGTGCCCTTTACATGTCATATGCCCTTTACATGTCATGTGCCCTTTACATGTCATATGCCCTTACATGTCATGTGCCCTTTACATGTAATATGCCCTTTACATGTCATGTGCCTTTTACTTGCAGGGTTCATTGATAGAGTGCAGCAAAGATGGTTGTATTTCTCCAGGCTCTCTCATCTCTACTGAGAAAATCGGAGGCTTTGTTAGAAGGCCATTGGGTTCTTGGTCAGTTTCCTGACCAAGGTCCTTCTTCCCAGTTGACCAAGGTTTATTAATACGTCTTTGAATCGAATTTGCTACAGGTGGACTATATAATTGAGTTGCAGAGATATCCAAAGCATGATCAAACGACATAGGATTCTCCTGAGCTCAATTTTGAAATGTATGGCAACATTTAAAAATCTATTATGAATATAAATGGCCTTATGTATTATTTTTCATATGCCATGGTTGCGTCATTTAAAATACTTTTACAATTGGGCAAAATACTGTGTTTTGGGAGACCCAATTCTCTAATCTGGAAATGTAGCGTGAGGTATTGAGGCATGCCATTCGTGTCAGTGTCCTGAAAAGCAAAGAGAAAGCAGAGCAACAGGTTCAGAAAGATGGTGTGTGCACACCGGGAACGAACAAGCACGTTCTGGATCAGTGAGGACAAGCATCAGGGAATTATGGAAGATTCCGGAACATTCGTGAGTCTACTGGGAGGGCCTGCTCCGCCCCTTACCACCTGCTGATCGTTAGGAATAATTGGGGGCGGCTATGAAGGAAGGACTAGCAGCAGCCCTGGGGTAAACTTGCAATAATAGATCCTAACAGCCTGTTTTATGCATTTCTACAGTCCCAAACAGAGAGGTCTGAGGATGCTAACGAGTTAGCCTGGAGGCAAACCAGACTGAGATAAAGCCGCCGGAGTTTGTTCTTCTTTTTTGTTATTTACACGGTTCAGTTCAGCAGCATGTAATAAAATGCCTACAGGTTGAAACTCTCCGCCTGTCTCTGTGTCCTCACTTGGCTTACATTTAAACATTACAGGTTGTTACCTCACCATGGCCGTGGGGATATACAATTTGGCAGAGATTCAGACATAATCTTAAGCTTATAGTCAGTAGTCACCTAAAACCCTATCAATGGTGTTCAAGAACCATGATCAGAAGTGTTATAATTTATATAAGTGGTGCGCAACTCAGACCCCGACCTTTGATTGATAGGACTTTGCTATAAAGCAAAGTGCATTTCTTTATTGTTGCTATTCAAAGAGGGAAAGGGTTCAAGTTTAGTATATTAAAGAAACACATAAAACAATTGCACAGTGACTTATGAGAGGTGGAATGAAAGGGTTGTATTGGGAGCTTCGTAGAGACACAAGTTCAGTTGAGTTTGTACTTGCAAGCGTTACAGATCTCTACTCACCCGCACCAGCAGGCCTAGGAACAGTTTCCTCCCTGCTGCTGTTAACCAGCTGAACTCTAAAACCCTTTGGTAAACTTGCATTCACACTGCTACCTAATTTATGTTATCTGCCATTTGACAATGCATATTGTTGTAGCCCCTTTGCTACCTCTTGTTTACACACTGTGAGTGTTACATAGAAAGTTGTATTTTAAACTTGCCCATTTATGTTTGGAATGGGAAGAAATAGTTTAAGTTAGTTTTATTGTCAAGATTGAGGCTTACAGGTTTACAACCTCACATTAATATAATGTAATGCTTTTTATTTGTTATTTTTTTCAGCCCAGTAACGGTGTTTTATATCGTGTGCCTAGTGAATATGTTTGCTGTCTCTTTGGGCCTCCAGCTGTTACATATCTTATGGGGAACTATCCGCTGTGTCCATTGTGGTTCCTGGTCTTCCTGGAACATTTGAATGAGATGGACAGGACATGCACGGGGATAACGGAGGGTTTATTAAAAAGAAACTCAAAAGAACAAAAGAAAAGACTAGAATGAACGTAAATACACAACATAATAATATAACCAGCCAACACCTGAGGGAATGACAAACTAAATAGAAACAGTAAACAAGGTAACAGGGCAATGATGATGAGAAATATCGTTAAAGTTTGGGCTCACTTAGAAAAATAACTATTTAAAGTAAATAACATCAAGTTGATTAAACACAGTGTAGACATTGGTATATTGTTAATTACTTTTGTAGCTGGAAAAGGCACATTTTCAATTGAATATCTACATAGGTGCCCAGAGGCACATTTCAGTAACCAGCTCTCCTGTTTTCCAATGGCAACTTGTGTTTGCTAATCCAAGTGTATCAGTTAAAGGGTAATTGATCTTTATAGTTTTAAATCAACAGTGATGGACAGAGAGCAGTTGATAAAACACTGACTTGTCACCACTGCCAAATAGCCTAAGCAATACCTCAAATATGTTAACACATAAATGTGAACATTACCCCAGCATCAATTTTGCTGAAGCAAAAAAAAAACCCACTGCATTCACCTTACTGCATTCCAGCAAGAGATCTAAGTGTCAATCAAGCAAATGGATAAGTGTGTCCTAACTTTTGACTGGAATTAGACACTTAAGCGGAATGTCAGCAGAAGCTCATACAATGTGAGTCCATTAATTTTACCACTCCTATCCAGAAATTGAAAGCCCTGAGCGTCAGCACACATGGGGGTTATGATACTTAAAATAGAACAGAGGCGAGGGTGGGAGGGAGGACAGTTAGCTTGAAAGGAAGTCTTTAACAGTTGAACATTAGCGGAGCAGTCCTGCTGCTCAGAGAGAAACTGTGATTGCATGCAGGCCATAGAAAAGGGACCGTCCTTTTCATTGGAATCGCAGCAGCCAGCCAGCCAGCGCAAGCAGAGACAGAGACTGAAAGCCCACTGACAGCCAGGCAAATTTGACTGCTTCATCAAATTACAACAATGGTCGCATGAGAGTAGTTAAGAAAAGCTAAGGCCCAGGTTTCTATGAATAGCTTCAAGCATGCGAGCAGAGGGATGAAGGGACAGAGGCGCTGCCATTGTTTTTAAATGTGGAGGTAGAATGTGATATAATAGGAGAAGATCATGTTGGCGCATAACGAATAACCATTTTTGAATGCACCTCGACGGCAGAATAGAATTCGCCGGTCATTATTCAACAAATTCCGCTAGCGGAATCTCCATAATCCACTGAACATGCCTCACTGCCACTGTTAATTTTTGTATACGTATTTTTTTTTGCTGACTTTGATTGGAATTTAAAAACGAAATGTTAACATTTTGGCAGACTAGAACATGTTGTATTAACACTGCGATTAACAACAGAAGTGTGAAAATCCCACAAAGTCTAATTAAGCCCACTAACAACACACAAAGCAAATTCCACAAAAATACATCTGAAACGTAACCAAAATAGCCACAGCATGTGGTTGTATCTGTGGTTTATGTACAGTGGAAATGAATAGTCTACACATCCCTATTAAGTGCCAAGTGTTTGTGAAATGAAATAAATAGACAAAGATATATCATGTCCGATCATTTTCCACCGTTAAATGTGACCTATACCCAGCCCAATATCACATGAATTACGTACCCTGGGAACTATTGTAGGAATACACGATTATGTTAGTAGTGAACAAATCTACCATGCATTTATGTTAAAAAATAGCATGTGGAATGGAACCACTGCCTACAGCTCCGCAGCCGAGCGCCCTACCCACATCTCCACCAGGGTCGCTGAACTATGTCTAAATATTTATGCAATGTAATCGCAGTTCTTACAATTGTTCACAGGATATTAACCCAAACCCTAACCCTAACATTACAAAACTAACCCTAACCTTAAACCTAACATTACGAAACTAGACCAAACCTTAACCCTAACCCTAACATTACGAAACTAGCCCTAACCTTAACCCTAACCCTAACATTACAAAACTAACCTTAACCCTAACCCTATTCCCCCCACATGATTTGACTTTTTGCTTTTTACGTCTTAATTACGTGTCACTAGTAACGTAATCTCGTGTTTCTACAATAGTTCCCAGGAAACGTAATTGTTGTGATATAGGGTTGCCTATAACACGAACAATTCAATTGAAAAACAAACTGGAACCTTTGTGGAACCGGAAAAAAACATACATTATCCTGGTTGCAGGATGTGCACATCTTTAAATGAATACTTTTAGATTTTATTACATTACTCAGTCATTTTGGATAGGAGTCTATTCACATGGTACATCTTAACTTGGCAATATTTGCGCACTCCAAACCTGTCAGATTGCGAGGACATCTCTTGTGCACAGCCCTCTTCAGATCACCCCACAGATGTTCAATTGGATTCAGATCTGGGATCTGGCAGGCCCATTCCAAAGCGTTAATCATCTTCTGGTAAAGCCATGCTTTTTTGGATTTGAATGTTTGCTTTGGGTCGTTGTTGTGCTGAAAGGTAAACTTCCTCTTCATGTTCACCTTTTTAACAGAAACCTGGAGGTTTTGTGCCAAAATTGACTTGTATTTGGAAAAGTTCATGATTCCCTCCACCCTGACTAAGGCCCCGGTTCCAGCTGAAGATACAGCTGGAACTGCCCCAAAGCATAATGCTGCCAAAACAATGCTTCACTGGGTATGGTGTGCTTTGGGTGATGTGCAGTGTTGTTTGTGTCAAACATACTTTTTGTTGAGTTATAGCCAAAAAGTTTATGGTTGGTTTCATCAAACCATAAAACATTTTCCCACATGTTTTTGGAAGACTTGAAGTTCGTTTTTGCAAACTTCAGCCAAGCTTACATGTTTTTCTTCGTAAGAAAAGGCTTTCGTCTTACCCCATAGCCCATACATAGAAGAATATGGGAGAATGTTGTCACTTAGAACACAGCCAGTACTTGCCAGAAATGTTATGTAGCTGTAGGCCTCTTGGAAGCCTCCATGACCAGTTTTCTTCTTGTCTTTTGATCAATTTTGGAGGGACGTCCAGTTCTTTGGAATGTCTCTGTTGTGCCATATTTTCTCCACTTGATGTTCCATGGTATATCTAATGTTTTGTAAATTATTGTGTTCCCTTCTCCTGACTGATATCTTTCAACAATTAGATCCCTCTGATGCTTTGGAAGCTCTCTGCGGACCGTGGCTTTTGCTCGGAGATGCAAATAACAAAATGTCAGGAATGGAAGGATAATTTTTTCACATCACAAAAAATATTTATATCCACTAATACAGTTTTTTATACATATTGGTAATTGCTTGTTTTGGTAGTTAGGTCTCACTGGGACATTATTTTGGAATATCTAAGTAGGGAAGCAGGTCACACAGTTTCCAGCCACCTCTATTGAGGGATAAGGCACAACAAGAGTTTGAGAGCAATCCTTCCTTGCCCTTCCCACTTCCATTGATATAAGCATTGCAGCTTTAATAGAAACTAAAGACGAATAATAACAGTTTTCAAGACAAGGTCAACGCCTACACTAAAGATCACATGTTATTTAAACGTTTTATCAAGCATAATGTCAACACCATGGTCATCATGAACAAGTTCTGGGAGCCTTTTTAGCATTTGTCACATATTATGCTTGTGTCATAACTAACTTTATTTCACATTCAATTGGACAGTTTGGACTGACAATTGGACTTAAAAAATGTTTTGCCACTGTCACGTGCACGTGTAGTAAGTAGAAGGATGGAGCCACGGCACAGGAACAGATTGTGTTTAGGGTTTTTTAATATACCATGTCCCGAAAATCCAACACAAATGCATTCAATGGATGTACTCTTAGTACTTAATAATATACAGCTTAACTGTGCGACACAGCGTGTAAGTAGCAGATGCACGTCTTCAAAGTAGAAGCACAGCAAATATCGATCACAGAGAACAGCACATGTAACAATACAACATAAAACAATACAACACGAAGACATGACCAACACAGGGCACCTATATATGCAACTAATGAGGGAATGAGCACCAGGTGTGAGTGATGACGAGACCAGACAATAATGTAATGGAAGAAGGAACACAGAAGCCTGCCCAAAGGTGGCGGTAGAATGTCTTCTCTGACAGGCAGTCTTGAGAAATTCTCAAGTTATGCATTTCGTAACACTGACAGGTAAACCAAATCAAAAGAAGCGTTCCTTTCAAACCTTGATGATAAGTTAAGTAAATTGGGTAACTTACCCCTTTAGACAGTCCTGCTCCAAACTATGGATGTAACTAACAACTCTTTTAATAATCCATTTATTTGTTAATTGCTAATTCAAATAATCAGATCTAGTAAAGGGGTGATCTGGGGTGCTCCACTGATATGCCAGCCAACCCTGTGCACATTGAACAAAAGTGTGCAGAGAAAATGAAATACTTGTCGACATTGATACTCTCATTGTGTGGGTTACTTAGCACAGTTCCAGCTACATTAATGTCAGCTTGTAAAACACTCGTGACAGATCAAAAGACATCCCGCCCTTAATGCCTGGGTCTAGTGATGAGGAACCACAGTTGGTTAGTAAAACAACAATAAGGTTTTTCAAAATCAGCAAACAAGAGGTCGGATGTAATATCACATAACCCAGTAATCATTGTTTAATCAGGAAGTACTGGGGAAAAACGAACGGTCGTCTTGTGCCCATCGGCCTCCGTAATGCACGTCTGGCAGATGGTCGAAGTGTGCTCATTGGCCATAATGACTCAAGCCTCGTTGGCGGATGGATGATGAGAGCCCATTGGCTGTTGCAACGCACGTTACATTAATCAACACTGGCAGAATGGGATGCTTTCCTGTGTCAGGACTTGGAAAGCTTGTGAAGTTGGAGGCCTCAATGAATGCAGCGTGAGCAGAGAAAATCCAGACGGAAAACCTTCAGAATTCCACAAGAGACCTTGGATTTCGGTGTTCTGAGTCAAAAGTCGCTGTAATGAAAGTCTCAAATAAGGACTAATGTCTAAATTGATGTTACTTAACATTAAACCCTATATAGAAAAGACACATGTGTGCCAATTTATTTATGGACCTAAATTGTCTCATTGAATCTCCAACGCAACATTATTTTTCTAAACAGGCATTACAGAAGTTTCAAAACATTACCAAAGCCATGTGTACTTCCTTTGATTATTCTCGGTCAGGTGAGACTGTACAGGCTCCTTTAAACCCATCCTTTACTCCTTGTACACCAATGACCCCACACCATCGTCACGTTTGTGGCCAGACCCTCGACAACTGACAAATGGCTAACCGATTATCAACATCTCTCCCTTTTTTTTTTGCACTATCCATTTAGCATTTACTTTATGCACACATTCTCCATTAAACACACCATCAAACACAAACAAAAGAGACCTACATAATATTTACACATGTACTGAATCTTCTGTCAGCCACATATACCCACTTTGTGCTGCTGTTTATTAATTATCCACTGCTACTCTTACCGATATTTACATAAACCTAAATTACCTTGTATGCCCTCGTATCAAATCAGTTGTTATACTTGTAAATAGCCATGTTATTATTATTCCAAAAACATTGTATTTTCACATAGAATAAACGTAATAGCACTGTAATATGAAGCTTAGACATCCTTCCAATGTTAAGGAGGGCCTAGCTACTATGCCATGTATAAGGAATGTGCTTATAAAATACACTCATTATTGCAGTCGTTTCTCTCTCCCTCGTAGACAGAAACACGCCAAAAGGAAACAATTCCTTGATCTCTATTCACATCTGTTTTGCATGACTAGTACAAGTAAATGCTTGTGTCTTTACTACTTACATTTATTTACCTGCGTTAATACAGAGAGAGTAACTGAGACCAAGGTCTTTCACAGCTAAGCCCTGCGACACAAAAATAAAACACAAACAGGGAATTCGATGAATAAGGGACCAATTGCAAAAGACAGGCAACTTCAAAGTAACCTGGACAGAGATACGTATCTACAAATGTTAATCCGGGGAGAAAGGCTGTTTATGCGCATCATCAAAGACATTCCCTAATTCATTTGTAAAAATGTTTTCTGTGGAAATGCAACTGCCGATGACATCAATGCTTAGCTAATGCTTGAAAAGATTAGAATAACATGTGCTACAAGCTTAGCGATAGAATCTAGTCTATTGTCTATCATTCGTTTTTCAGTCTAGAATTCTTTCTGATGCCATGTGGGGTTTTTTCTCTTCGAGGCGCATCTGTTATTCTCCATTGCTGGGTTTTGGGAAGGGAAGGGGGAGGCAGGGAGAAATTTCTAATTTCCAACAACTTGGAACAGTGCCTCGCAGTCTCTCTGTGTTCTAGCGCCCTGTCTGGTCAGGTAACAGACACGTGGAAGGAAATCAGAATTCACAACATGAGTGCCTGAGACATTAACGTGGGTAGGGCAAATGCCGAACCGTATAGAGCAAATAATCAAATGGAGAGGGTTAATGAAGGTGCAGTGTCCTGTGACGTTCATGGCAGGTAGTGGATTTAATGTTGGACAGACTGACCCCTTTTTCAAAATGATGAAGGCCAGCATTACGTGGGGTTCTGTAACACAGACTCAAACCAAAATAACAAGGCTTCAATGAAGACTTCACTGAAAAGTACTCAGCTGAAATCTATCCACCCACCTATCTAACCCTGATACTTGAACTACTTTCTTCATAAACACTTCAAACAAAGAAAGATTTAATCATTCTGAATATATCGCTAAGTTACAGTATTAATTAATCTAATTGCACTTAATCATTGATATTAATAGACAGCGAACTGTTGTAACTGCCCATAGATGCTGCCAGGGCACAGCTAAAACAAGTATCTGGCGCTTAAAGGGATTGCCCCTGAACTCTAGCTGGCTCCATTAAATAAAGCTGGTCCCCTAACTTTTCACTCCGCTAATGAAGGGATTTCTTCACATGGCCTGTCTTCTTTATTTGCAATGATGCAAAAGGTTTTCGACGTGAGAAAAATACACAACCAGGAGATTCACGTTTGATGCTGTGAAATTTTGGTAAAATCGTTTAGGTCGCAATAGCAACCTTGTCGTGGTGACTTGAAGAACGAGAACCTAAGATGTGGAGTTTGAATGATGGCTTCAATTACATTAAGTATTGCATTAAGAGTTGCAATGTTTACTTGTACAAAACAAAGCTGTTGGATGTTTTTTCTTGTTTCTACTCATGCATGTGATAGCGAGTAAATTAGCCGTCTAAATGTCGGGTTAGTCTCTCAGTCTACCTAGAAAGTTGTGTGGCGGTAAATATGAGACGCACTCGCAAAGCATCAGGCTGTTACTTTCAATTGGCATAAATGGAGGGTGTAAATACTGTGATTTGCACACAGTGTTTTCACTTGATCTTAATGATATGATGAATCAGTCATCAGAATGAGGGTCTTGATGTGTGTTCAAGAGAGGAGGTAGAAGGGACCGCAGCAGACGAGTACAGACGAGGAAGAGGGAGAGGCTGAGGGAGAGGCTGAGGAAGAGGCTGAGGGAAAGGGGCAAAGGAGCACACCAGAAATAGGAACCTGTCCCCAGGCACGACATTTAACCTTGTACTACACAGCCTGGCCTTAAAGTAACTCTGCGAGGGGTTTGGACTGCTAACTGTCTGCTCTTTTTCTTTCGGTTTCATGATTCATTCGAGCCTTCAAATATGCCTTCTCTGACTCCTCCTTTTTATTTTTTTTATTAACCTTTTTGAGAACAAATTCACATTTGCAACAGCATACCTGAGGAGAAGCTGGGGATTGAACCCAGGACATCATAAATACAAAGCATGTACACTACCACGAGATACACCAACTCCTCCCATAGGAACCCAGGACACCATACATACAAAGCATGTACTCTACCACGAGCTACACCAACTCCTCCCATAGGAACCCAGGACACCATACATACAAAGCATGTACACTACCACGAGATACACCAACTCCTCCCATAGGAACCCAGGACACCATACATACAAAGCATGTACTCTACCACGAGCTACACCAACTCCTCCTTAATTGGCTACTGTCTATGTTTCAGTGTGTGTGTAGCTCAGGGATTAGGGATGAAGCAACTGAGCTTAGCTATGCCTATAGTGTTCTTATAAAGCTTATCATGGATATCTCTCGTCACATCCATTCTATGCAGGCAACATCTGTTCATTCACACCTCTTTATGTAAATAATATGTTTTAATGACATGTTATAATTTTTGAGGGAGTATCCCTGTTTTATTATGGGGTGTAAAAGCTGTTTAATTCCAAATTAATTATTCTGAATATGGTGTAATATTAAAGAAGAAACTATTCTCTTTAAAACGAAGTGAACTTGTCATTGTAAACGGTCCTTTGATTGTGTTTATTTGAAATATATTGTATGAGGAAATACTTTTTATCCAAAATACTCAGTAATCACTGCAAAAAATGCACATTTTCACTCATCAATGTCTGTCCGCTTGCTATTATTCACCTTACATTTGCCCAAGGCTACAGGCCAAAAGCTGTCTACTGATGTTTTCTGCTGAAGAAATTGTTCACATCTCTTGCAAGATAACACTGGTTATATGCCAGCTATCTGTTACATAAATATATTTGACATACCTACTCATAAATCAGCTGGCATCATCTCTTCATTTCTCAACTTTTATTAATTAAGCTCTCAATATTTAACTGAATTTAAACTAAAATATAATTAGTTTGACATTTTGTTTTTGTTTGTTGCAAGCGGGTGGACAATGTTTGCTATCTGAGCAGAGACTCTTGCATTTAGTCTGTAGATTTGATGACGGAGATGGATGACAACACAAAATGGATACACATTTCAAGAAAATGTTTGTTAAACGGTGAATATCTACAGGCAAGTAATACATAGATCTACAAGAAGCAATCGTCAAATCTTAACTCATTTGGATTTCAAACAGAGTCAATATACAAACAACGACAAGACAGAATATACTACTTCTGTCAACTTAAAAGTTGCAATGCTGACAATACTTAGATACCTGTAAAAAACATTCATCAAAAGCGTTCTCACAATTTTTCGAACACCAACAGAATTCACGGAAAAAAGTCTAAATTGTAAGTAAGTGTCAAAGCATCCGATCCCTCTACAAATCCAGACGTATGTCACAAAGCCAAAGAGATCAATGAAAACATCACAAATCCACTACATGACCAGTGTCAACTGCTACATTCCAGCAGAAGACTCAAAATCCAACGAAACAAAACAATCGCAGATGTCTTTTGTTCAACCATCATCAGATTTCTAAAAACTGACAGACTATAAATCATAACCCCTCACTAAGAAAGTAGTATGTCTTGTCAACGTAGATCTTGTGCTCTGTGTTGTATAAATAAGCAAGATGTTATGTTCATCATTTCTTTGATTTTGTGTACCATCTTCATAACAGAGATGGTAATAAATATAGCCAATGTCAAAACAAACAATACAATGCTACTTTGCATTCAATTGCTAGCTTCTAAGATATTATGAAAATGCTTTCTTCAATGCAAAGTTAAGAACTCACTCTTCTGACAACATAGATTTTTTTATGCTAAAACACAGAAGTCATGTGGGTGCGTGAGGGAGTCAACATGAAATTAATTAAAGCTTGATGTATGCACTTGTGACTTTGCTTATTAAAGTTTTTTCAACCAGCATGAATTCCTTTTAAGTCCATGTATACCAGGGCATAATAAGGTATTATTAATTCATCAATAGCTCTTAAACATTAATAAATTAAAATGCATCAATAATGCTGTTTTCTGTTTATTTTGGTTGTTTTAAAACTTATGAATGGTTTTCTTAAAATTGTAAATAATTCAAATAAAGTTACATAAATAATTATGATAATGAATCTTGTTTGCCATGCAAACAACCACCATTTATTTCTCCCTGTGTTTTTCTACTTCTTCTATTTTTGACGGGGGTTACCGAATCTGTGTTTCAATCACATGCTCACAGTTCTCACACGAGAAGCAGTAAAACGTAGACACATAAGCAAACACAAACCCAGACACGCACGAACACTGTCATGTATGCATGCACACACAAATACCATTATTGTAGGACAATTACTATGGCGAAATTAAGTAACGTTTTGTCACTGATAGCAATAGAATCTTACGCCTGGAAACCCCAAAGTGTTGAAGATTCAATATGCAGCCGCACATTTTCAGTTCCACTAGTTAATCCCTCACACACGTCCTCCAGTGCTATGGACGACCCTCATCTGAAAAAATAAGGGAGGGAAGGCATGACAAGAGGAACGGGGACGCCTGTACAATCCACCACTCCAAGTCACCTGACTGGACTAATGTGACAGCGACATCTAAATAACCGTATTTTTATGGAAACGGCAAAAGTGAAAACAACTACCACAAATCCCTGTCGTTCATTTATTCAGAATGTTTATAAAACAGGCCACTGAAACAGGCCTCTGAAACAGGCCACTGAAACAGGCTACTGAAACAGGCCACTGAAACAGGCCTCTGAAACAGGCCACTGAAACAGGCCACTGAAACAGGCCACTGAAACAGGCCACTGAGGAGCGACCTCCATGCCTGAAACAGGCCAGTTACTGGAAGTGCTGTGACGGATAGATCTGATCCTTTGCAGAGGCAGTATTGATTGGACAAAAGCTCACTACATGAATCAAGCACGAGCTCCAACACTCCCTCTCCCAGGCTTGGCTCAATGCGATTGATGTGCTTCAGTAAATTAATAGCACAAATCCTCCTTCACATGTGCAATGCTTGGCTTCAGCAGTGGTCATTAAAACCACTGGCAATCAAGCTCTTCTCTACAATTAGCATATTGTGGTTGTTGGGTGTTTGTAATGCATGGAATTTGTAAAACGGTCCTACAACTTGAACAAGATAGAATATGTTGGATGATCTAAAAGATGAATTTTTGTTCCAACTTGTAGAAGCTAACCTAAGGGACATTTTATGGTAAATAAAAAATACACACTGATGAGCCAAAACATTCTGACCAAGTGAATCGAATAACAATGACCATCTCCTAACATTGGCATAAGTCATTGTCTGGGAAGATTAGATAGTACGCAATGGTCAACATGTTGAATACCAAAGGACTTAAATGGCAAGGCGTGTTGAGTGCTGCCAGTCAGCAGTGGCGATTACCTACCGACAGTGGTCCAAGAAGGAAAAAAAATACAAGCTGGTGACAGGTTCTGGGGTGCCCAAGATTCATTGACGCACAAAGGCAATAGTTCTAAATCAGACAGGTCTACTGGGGCACAGTCACAGAAAATGTTCATCATGCTTAACAGTAGAAACAGTGAGGCATTGACATCTACTTGTTTCGCCATGATGGGTCATTTGACCCATGCATGTTTTGATTGGGAGAGAGTTGCTGACACACAATGACCAGCAGATGGCGCATCTTGTTCGTCTTTGCGTCAGAAGGACCAGGCTGTTGTCAAATCACAGTGGCAAATAAAGTGAAACCAAATTGTTAAAGCCTACTTGCAAATGAATATAGATGGCCTAAAAGTGTACACAACCATGTAATAAGTGCATATAGAGATAAGCATTTATAGTACAATTTTACCACAATAATAATTTTTAATTATACCTAATTAATCTCAAAATATTTTTTCAAATATTGACAGGAAAAACAAACGGTTAAAATTATTGCAACCGAAAAATACTTTCCTGCTTCTTTCAATGGAGTTGTATAGCCTAAGACTCAGTTTGTACAATAAGCTATTGATAATAGTTGATACATGAAAGAAAAAGAAAATATATTATGATTAGACTTCAGCGTGTAAGGTGACCCCGGAATAGAGCCTGTCTGAATGGTGGAATTTTGTGACTTTCTATGGACTCGCGAATTGTCTGCTTTTGGCAAGACTTGGCGCCGTGAACATTGACGCCTACAGTTTTCACGTGAGGCACACATGGTGAAAGATTTATGTTATATTTCTGGAGGCGTTATACTTATTCTGTGAGGATGCCAGCAATTTCAGGTGTTTATATCTGATTTGCATGTGTGCTGACATCTAACAAACTTTCTGTCCCTCCACTCTAGCCAAAGGTTTTTAAATGACCTAGACAGACTTTGAGTCTACAAGGCTGGCCAAGCTGGCCGAGTGTTCTCAACTCTCTCAGTCTCATCATCCGAAACAAGAAGATATAAACATTGTATTCTGTTTACTACTGAACACAGACACGCGCACACAGTATCTAAGTTCTATCCCCTTCTCCTGCCTTCATTGATCCACCACATTAGCTACAGACAGTAGTTCTAGATACAATCCAATATATACCAACAATCCCCTGCTGTTACAGTTACGTTAATGATAACGTTAATGCTACATTAAATCAGTTTGTTGAACTTCTCTGATGCGGTTTTGGCCCACACACACATTAGACAGAAGCAACAGGACCATATTAATATAATGTTATACATGTTAACTCAATCATGTCTACAATACGTAATTATTTATTTGGTTAGTTATTAAAATAAAATTATCAGTGTGGTAATATCAGTGTGTTAATATTACGTAATCTTTAGGTCATTGATATTCATTTTCAGTCTACAATGCACCTTGAACGTTTTGGTTTCTCTGTTTTATGTGCCACCTGGTGACAGACAAGGGGATTTACAGATGGAAAAAAATACAATCAAAATGCCGGATAACGCATTAGCACGTTATTTGGGCAAAATTTATTTAAATTCAAAATTGCATAAAATTTTGTTTTGATTTAACTTTTCTTAGGGATTACTTTGACAGAAGAAAATATGAGGGGATAAAGCATGCATATCTAGGAGCATTCCTAAAAGAAGCTTTCTGTAAGTTTATTACAGAAATGTCTTTTTTTAAGTGCCTTTGGGTCAAATGACTCGTATCCGGCGCTATTAGTGTTAAGGGAACGAATGTGTCACAACAGTGCATTGCACCCTGCTGCCGATGGGGTTGCATAGCCCCAGACCCGTCAGAGGGATCATGATGTCCCTGGTCCACCATGAAAGTGCCTACAATGGGCATACGAGCGTTAGCACTGGACCTTGGAGCAGTGGAAGAATGATGCCTGGTCCGATGAGTCCTGTTAGCATTTACCTCACACGGAAGGCAATGTAGGTGTGTGTGCCGATTACTTGCGGGAGTGATGGCACCATAATGCACTGTGGGAAGTCAACATGACAGTTGAGGTAGTGTGGTGCTCTGGGCATTCAAATGGACATAAAGTTGACATGTGCCACCTACCTGAACCTTGTTGTAGACCAGGTACCCCTATTCTTGTATCTCTGATTAGAGTGGCCTCTTTCTGCACCCTGCCACACTGCATGCGTTTTTCTGGAACGGTTTGAGGAACATGATAAAGTGTTCAAGGTGCTGCCCTGGCCACCGATTTCCCCAGATATTAATCTGATTGAGCATCCGCGGGATAAGTCAGATCCGCTGCGGCTCCACCTCGCAATGTACAGGACTTGAAAAATCTGCTGCTAAGTATACATTTCTTTTCGTCGCCTCAACTGTGCCATTTTCCTGCACTAGAGGAAGTCGTTGCCACTTCTGTAGGTTCAGTGCACTAAAGGTAGAAATGCACTTTGACTACACTTCCGCCTTTTGTTGTAAGCATTTATTTCAAAGTAAAAGTTGAGTGAAATTATCATTTTACCACAATTTTACAATATAATTAACTCCTCCCCCTCCATGTTAGGGTGAAGGTTGACATGAGGGTAGTATCTTCATTATTCAATAGCAATTTAGCTTTTTGAGGTCGTTCAGTTAATTTAATTATTAAAGTATGGTTGTTTGGATTGTTTTTTAAACACTCAAATCCTTATAATATCAATATTATATATTACTTACAATATTAAATATTACTTAAGTGGTGGCGCTGTATTCCTCTTGGTGTAATGAGAGGCAAACAGAAAAACTGAATATTTCTATGTTTTTTCCCACGCTGCCCACAGTTCACACCATCAAGCATCAGAGCCAAGTAAAACATCCTGCACCCATTTGGAGTATCAAACTCTTCTGGCAACCTCTCTAACATCCTCCATGGCCTCTAGCACCTCACTTAGCTGTTCTTCATCTGCACTTAAAGCTGCCTCAACTTGTGCCACAACTGGAGCCTTAACAAAGTGAGATTTTTTATTAAATTATTTTTTTAGACATTGTTTTTGTGTCAGTATGTACTGTAACTACTTATTGTCGACAAGAGAGTTACAATGTCCCTTGATAGTCTTAATAGCCAGTGGATGAGACAAATTCATAACAGTTATATTGGTGAATTTACTGTAAGTGTAAAACGATGTCCATGTTGTAATAAGTTGCCCTCTTATGTGTTTAGAGTATTAGGTGGAGGAATGTACCAGAAACTACAAGCAGGGTTTAAAAAGTTCTCTAACCAAGCCTTTATGCTTGTGCAAGTTATTTTAGTAAGAGAGCAGTGACGGAGGTTATTGAAAAAGGTAGAATGCTGTTTAGTTTGGGGGCAATAGCGAAGTTATGAGGGTTGAAGCCTCAGTTGAAACTCCCAGTTACCCAAGGGACTGTGGGTTTTAGCAAATGTTGCCACTGTAGGCGCTGTGCTGTATTTCGAGGTATGATCAACTGCAATTCACATTGTGGATTGCAAAGTTATTGAACCTAATCAGATTTCAATGACCAGGCTGTTTCATGAGGTGTTATTGTGGTCTGAGCTGTCAGTGCCACACAGTTTGTTCCTGTCACTGCTGTGTGTGACATGGAACAGATTACCCCTCCCTCCTCCTGAGTTTAGCAGACTGCTGAGTGCAGGGTGTTTATAAGCCTACTCACACCCACAAACACACACACGCACACACACACACACACACACACACACTACTCCTCAGAAAGAAACCTCAGAGATGCAACACAGTCTTGTTCATCGTTAATGAGGTTAATCACGCTCTAGAGGCTGCAGTTATTAACCCCCATAAAGGCTATTAAAACAACACTGAAATTGCCAGAATATTTGAACATCAGATTGAGGCAGCGCCGCTGTCAGATGGGAGAACCTGTAGTGCTGTCCGGAGCCCTGGGAGTTGAGGGAGACTCAATTTAGTTGGCCTCGATTGTAATACAGTTTTGCCCAGTAGTAAGAAAAGCACCATATTGGGCGGGCAATATTGCGTGCATATTTGAAATCATTCCACCATTCCTTTATCTAAAAATACTTTGATCAACGGAAAGCCAATCCATTTACTCCACTGGTGACTGCAGGCCATGTTCCAGATTGATACGTTAGCAAGCTAAGCCTAAGATGCCGAACACAAACCATTAATCAGGCACTCTAAACCATATAGAATAATTATCTGTTCAATCTACTGCTAACGCTTTAAATTGATAGGTCAATAAATAGACTTCCACATTTTAAACATTGATACCTATTTAGCTCCAACCACCATATCATGTCACCCTATATTTACGGAAAACACAAACATTATTGCATTAATAAAGTTCCTGGTTTGTCGAAGAATTCTTGTAATCCTTGGCACCTGTCTTTTTCCTTGGCTCTCTCCTTAATAAAGAAAAACAACAACAATATCTGAGATGATCAACAGATCAACAGGTTTACTATGTTTAACAAACCATTATTGTATACTTCTAATTTTAGATCTTTCTAATTTTGGTTGAAATTGGTTTCATGTTGGCAAATGAGAGCAATGATTTCAAAAAACCCAGGAAGCTATTTTAAAAAAGGGAAAGACTTCAACGTTTAGGGAAAGGGTTAGTAGAAGAGAATATTTACGTCAAATTATATGTTTTCATGAGCTTGGATCCCTGGAAAAACTGAAATAAATCCTCTAAGTGTGCCAGGTTGACAACGTTTAGGAACCCATGCTCTGGAAACATTTCTGAAGAGAGATCCAATGGTCCATGTTGTCAAACTGTTGCACCTCATGATCATACATTCATCATCCACCAACTGATGAATTAATTAAGGGTATCACGTAATTGGGTAGTTAGCTAAACCCCATATCATGTTCTAATGTTGACCCTAATATCTTATATTTCCCAGCAGACTTGACTATAATCCAGAAGTACAGAGCAGCAGTATCAGCAATAGGAGAGGCAGATTAAAGCTACGTCTCCAGCTGGAGTCTCAGTCATGGACTCTGACAGCAGCAGCTACAGACGTACACCTTCAGCAGGAAACAATACTGACGGTGATGACATTTCTAAATAAATATTATATAGCAATTAAAGATTAGTTCTTCTCATCAGGAGAATATTGTGTGTGTTTCATGTAACACTCCATTTAGTCAATGAATATAGCCTGCACAAGCCATACAAACCAAACAGATGACCCTTGTAATAGTCCATCCACAGATCATCCACAGATCTGATTGAGATCTTGACTAAACATAACATGAGATTGTCATGAAATACAATTATTGAATTAATCATCTAACCGGGGAGCACCAAGAAAAGCAGACCCTTTGCCAATAAACTGATGGCGAAAACAATTTAATGGAATTATATACACAGATCTTGGTGAAAGAAATTAGGCCACATACTGTTCTGTAATGTCATTGTACCGAGTTAGGTGCCCATTGTCGAAGAGAAAAGGAAAATACAGAAATATTTTTGTAAGATTGCGAATTAAATTGCGTGAGATTATAGCATATACAGAAATGATTACAGGTTGCATGGTTATGAAAATGGAGCTAATATGGACAACATACCAGCATGTATAAGAACTCACTCGTAACATTCTCCACTTCTGCCTCCCACACTCTCAATCTGGATGAGGTCCTACTGCCCAATCTAGCAGATATTAACACAATTTTTAGGAAATCATCTATACAATCTGGTCATTCTTCACACAAGCCAAATGCGCAAATCATTTTATTCCTACTTTAAGAGTAATGTAAACCACTTCTGGAAAATATGCAGCACAACATAAGACAGCAACTCCTAGAACTAATAAACACAATCTATAGAAGGCAAGTCCAGAGCATCTATGGTGATGTGTATGTTTAACTGTGCTTAGTAACTCAAGTTCCACCAATCTTAAACTCAGTGTGGGTGTCCACTTACTTGTTCAAAGTGTAATAGTGTAATTGCTTAATTGGTTATTTATTTAATTTTTACTAAGTACAGGTCAATGTGTATAAATAAAAGCCGGTATAAGGCGTATCCTTCTCCGGCTGTAAGGATATCAAATATAAACATTTTGAAAGGAAAGTGGGTGACTTTCCCCATATGAGTTGGGAAAACTTGTCAAAAACCACACACGGTGTTCATTTGTCCCGATGAAAATGTTCTTCTTCATCTGGTGTCCCGTTGCATGTTTTGGATGAGTATGTATCCAGTAATTTTTGCGTCTCAATGTACTCTAATCTTCGCCATGTTTTCTTATCTTCAGCCTGCACAGCTAACAGAAGACTGGCCATCATAGAGTGCTCCGCACCTCTGAGGTGGGAAGTGACCTAGCACTTAAAGTCTCTGAACAGTAACTAAATGGTTGCTAGTTCCTGGTCCGCACCTCTTCAAATCGGCGAAGTTTGTTTAATGGCAAAGCCAAATCTTGTTTGGACCTTGTGTACAAACTGACATATCTACTGACAGATCCTCTAGGTTTCTTCCTAGGGTTTTGCATTGATAGGGATTTTGTGCTTCAAAGTTTTTGGAGCATGCTCTTTGGGGTTTTTGGTTGGTATCTGTATCAGCACTTTGTAAAATATGCCTTTGTAATAAAGGCTCTATTAAATTAATGTGATGGATTTGCATAGTAAGTACCCTTGTCCAATCAAAACATATCCATGGGGAAGCAGCCCTTCACCTTTTTATGTATCTTGGGGGAACTTGATCTACAAGGTTATTGCGTAAAATTAATATGTTGTTTCATCAATCATATTATTTGAGTGCATAATGAAAAATAGGATTATTATTATATATATACCACCATATCACCATACATTGGTCATGGTTTGGCTGTGAAACCATATCAATCGGGAATTGGGAATGATTGATCTGGGAATTAATTACCATCGCTCTAATTTTCATAGCAACCAATGGAATAATTTATTTATCCCCAAAAATAAATCAAAAATAAATGTTAAATCCCAAGCAGCTGTGTGAAGTCTCTCCGGTATCAGAAGCAGAAGCTGACTGATCTTCCTAACCACTGCCAGGGCTCACCATAAAGAACGTCACATGCATAAGCCAAAGATAATGCACAAGATAGGAACCATTTATGGCAAGGAATAGAAGAAGTAAACCCCATTGGATAAGATGAGCCAAGCACACGCACTTCCGTACCATCAACATGAGGAAAAGGAAAATAATGGTTCCTTAAAAGTTCTTTAAATAGAACAAATCAATCGATGCCACTTTTAAAAACATTATCTGGCAGTACTCCCACACACATCCCTGAAGAGAACCCTGGTGAGGAAGGGATTCAAAAGAACTATTTTATTTGTACAGAACCAGAATGTACTGTAAATAAAGCATTGTAATTGATAATGTACCAGAACAATGTATCGATTGTGTAAAAAGAACATTTGAAAAGACTTCTTACCACCACATTCTCATAAGGTGGTGAAGAAAACATGCAGCCTTATCTCTCTACACACAACCTGCAAAAACATAATGAACAATGCTTCTTGGTGGCTGGTAAATACCCTGTTAAAAGTTAAGGGGTTTCTAGTCATATTTCCAGTCCAATGGAGAACCTTGAGCAGTAGGAGTCTTAAGAATTCTGTGTTACATCCATTAATACCCAAATTCCTACTTTGTGTCAATAATTCAAGCCAATGAAGTAAAAAAAATCTAGTTGCCGAGGGTGTAAGGTATATCTCCCGAATGTCTAATTTCCAATCAACAAATATTATTGTTCACTGTTGCATTTGACATTAATCCTTCAGAAGCACACAACAGCTCAATGTGCATATATGCCAGGCTCCAGTATTATGTTTTGTAACAGCAGGAGAAAAGGAGAGCGCTGAAAAACGATAAGACGATACGATAACACAGATCCGCATCTACAAAACCAATGCACTGTCCACAAAAAGTTAGACTTTGTCTAAGTCCACCCTTAACATCCCCCTTAATGCCCAATTAACACGGTTACAGTAGAAAACTAAAATAGATGCACATTTTAGCAGAAAATCACATTTTAATGTGTAGGATCACTCCCACTCTACAGCACTATTTTTCTCGTTCATACTGTTATATATCGAATGTACTAACTCAGCTTTTGATACTTCTTCCTTTTGTAACAACTGTTAGGCCTATAATAATATATTGAATATATAAGATATTAGCATATGGGACATGGCAGCATGAATGTGTTTGCATGTGTCCAGCTCCAATATAATGTCCAGAAACAAACTTTAAAGAAACTAGTGAGTAGCAACCTTACAAAGACATCTCCTAATACACTGCGGAATGAGACAAATTAACTGTAGGCCAATATATATATATATTAAACGTGGTTCTTACGATCTACCTAGTCCAGAACCCATATGAGCTTTATCTCTGAGTGTTTCTGTGACCTGCACTTACTTACAAATCAAAACCACACACCTAATCAAATAAAGAGATATTTGATAGTCTCTTTTGATCAGGTGGGGGGCACTTTTGGCACAACTAACGTATTCTTTTTTCCCCCTAAACTACCCTGCCTGTGTGCGTGTGTCGACCTATTTATCAGCCAGGGCTTCATATGTGCAGCAGCAGCATGTACTACTGGCGACCCCCAGCGAGCGTTAAATTAACGCTTGGACACATTTCTTCAACTAGAAACTAAAAACCGAGTCTTCTTCATCCGCGCCTTGATCCACACAACATTAACACACTTATACAAATATTAAATGTGCAATGCAAAGACACAAAAATCAAGTAGCAGATCAGTTTTCTGAACCCCCTTGATCCATGCAAAATATTAATGGTAAATTCCAACAGACGCTCAAACTCTAGATTATAATGAGGGCATTTATGTACAAAAAGCAAGAATACAGTGTACATTTAATTGCACACACATTCACATTGAAACTTGAAAGAATGCATATTATTATATTATTATTATGAAGGAAGGTAGAGATACTAAACGATTCGTACCTGCGTGTGATACATTGTTTTATCCACATTTTCTCGACAATTCCCAGTCAGTTCTCCAGGTATCCTCCCATTTAGATGGTTTCCACACCAGTCGACGGTGACTAATACACGGCAGTGTTATATCTGACTCCAAATGGCATTAATAGAGACATGCTGTATCCTTCAACGTTGCGCACAGACACTTACTCCAGAGGTGATGCCAACCCTCCTAGTACACCACCAAATGCAATGTCTTGAACCTGTCTATTCTGTGGCTACTTGGAAACTATCATCCTTTCTACTGTAATACGTTTGAAGGACGCATCGTGTTCCTGGACATGCGGTCCGGTGTGTGGGGGTGCGATCACTAAAGGCTTGCCGCTGACCACTTGTGTCGGTCAAACTTTGTCTTTATATAAATCATCGAGTTTTCTCCGCCAGACAGTCAGATATGTGTAAAGGATAGCAACAGCAGAGAGAGTCAGGGTGATCCGTCGACATCCTCCGTGTGGATTGAATATGACCACGCACTTTTCTACATTGACAGGCAGAGCGTCGCAAAACAAGGAGTGGTGCCCGACTTGAATTGGTAGTTGACAGGTCACCGTTGGACAAAATCCCACACGTCGCTCATATCTGGAGAGATGCATATAAGTAATATGTTAAAAGTTGGAGAATACAGATGAGACCGCGGGTGAGAAGACGAGTTCTGTTGGTTGAAAGTAAACACCTGTCATTTGGAGAGAGACTGCAATGTTATCACACCCTGCTAGACTGTATCTCTAGACAGCATCTATAGACTGTATCTGTTTCTATAGACTTTATCTGTATCTATAGGCTGTATCTGTATCTATAGACTGTATCTATAGACTGTATCTATAGACTGTATCTATAGACTGTATCTATAGACTGTATCTATAGACTGTATCTATAGACTGTATCTCCCAGCCTCCCCGTGCCTCTGGTAGACTAGACTGACTAACAACCTGCCAGTCCTGCTTCGGTTAACACCCATCTGTGACGTCATTTGAACATAAACTAGGCCTGTGTGGTGTTGGGGACCACAGCTGCAAACTCAACCCGTCACTCTGGTTTCGCCCTCAGCTATTTATATGCACATCTGTATGGCAGTTAGGAAACCTATACCGTTTTATTAGACCCAACGTGACCCGAGTGAGATAATTGAACATGTTCATGACCAATTGTTTGCGTGTATGTGAGTTTTATCATGGATTTGACCATGCAGGCATGAATATGAATTAACGCAGAGTTAAGAGATAAAGGACTGCGAATACCAATGGCTGAGATCAAATATGTACTTCTTATTGTATGACAGGTATCTTACTTGACTGTGCTTTCTTATTTGATTAAACTTTTTTAACGTTTACAGCTTTGGTTTAGATGTTGCTGGATAAGGACACCCTTATAATTATATAAAATTAACTTGGCACGGACACCCTCATTACTACATTAGTGGGTACAGATGCACTGATCTGTGGATTCCTATGTCTGGGTAAATACTGTTTTTTCAATTAATGGTGTTGAATGGCTCACCCACTTGGACTATTCCAAGAGTTGTTGCCACTGATCAACACATAAGTCTATGAACTGATCACCACATACGCCTCTAATGTTAAAATGCAAAACATCTAAAAGTTGTTCTTAGTTAAAAACAACAAGTATTATTTGCATAACAAATCACCCCTTTAGTCAGTATTTGGTAGAGGCACATTTGGCAGCAATTGTCCCTAGGAATCTAGCTGGATATGTCTCTACCCGCTTTGCACATCTGTACACCACACAGTTCGCCCATTCTACTGTGTAATATAGCTCAAGCTCCATCAACTGGATTGGGACGTTATGTAAAACTGTGCCACTCCAGTTTTTAGGACAATTTAGTGTGGCTTTGGCCAATTTAGTGTGGCTTTGTATGTTTGGGGTGTCTCTTACAGACTTCAGCAGGTTTTCTTTTAGGATTTTTAAGTACTTTGTTGCATCAATTTCACCAATATTATTCACAAGCTTTCAAGAGAAGCATACCAATAGCATGATGCTGCCACCACCATGCTGTAGCAGCAGCAGTACAGATGGTGTTCTTCAGATGATGTGCAGTGTTAGGCTGGCACAAAACATTGAGTTTAGTTTTGAGCACCAAAAGATCTCTTTATGTCTAAACCTTTGAATCTTCTTCAACTTTGAATACTTTTGCAATCAATCATTTTCTGTTTAATATTTAAATTAAATTAGCAATTTTCAAACAATTAGCATGTCAGGGCTTTCGGGTTGAGGGGGATGGAAGCAGGAGCAAGCTCAACGGAACAGATGGGAAGGCACAGGGATAGGGCTAAATAATAATAATTTATTGTAAAATAAAAACTACATACAAAGTGCTGGAAACAAACAAAGGCACGTGGGCCGACAAAAACACTAAAACTGAACTGAACACAGAACTAGGCAGAACATAGAACACTATGAACAGGTATAGCGAAATGAGGGCAAGAGAACAGACTTACATGGGGACCAGAACAGGAAACAATGAACCAACAAACCCAAGAGACACTGGGGGAGACTATATACAGACATAACTATGACTAACACACAACAGGTGAGCAAGGGTGGGAAAAGGGGGAACGCTCAAGTACCAGGACAAACATAAGTAGAACCACCAGGGGGAGACAGAAACAAGCACACAAAACCAGAATTCATCACAAACCCTTACATAGCAATTGTTTTGCTTTAGCTTTTTTAAGTACAGTAGATCAGAGGCAAAAAATTAATGAAATCAATTTTGATATTAGGTTGTTACACAAAAAAAGTCTAAGAGAGGTAAATCAATTTGAGAGCCATTGTATATCTTACCCTTTCTGCGGTACTCTTTCTCTTATGCTATATTTCTTTTTCTCTCTCATTTCCTTTGATTTGTATTTCGCTCTCCCCCCTCACTTTCAGTCAGTCTTACACATGCGACACACTGTCTTTTGTGTAACATAAATGTTTGTGTGTGTCTGTGTGAGAAAGGTAAGAAGAGACAGCGTTCAATAGAAGGGTACCATTGTTTCACCTCAGAGATAGAGAGAGTCACATGTTGCTGTACATCAGTGAGACCGTGTGTGTTTATGGAGCACATGATGAATCTTAAACCCAAATGCTCCTGGTGAAACATCTGCTGTGTAGGTCATTAACACCCCACAATGAGAACTATAGTTAGGAGAGAAAGATATCTGCACAGCTTTAAAGTGCCTGTGAATGGTTTAATCATATTGTAGCATTGCCTTTTGAGTTAGACGATTTGGTTGTAAAACATTATGAATTTGTTAAATGTGCCATCACATTTTATGTGTCTCTGTCATGTGATAACAATGTACTAGATATTTTCTGTACTGTACACTGCAATGGGAAAACATGTTAATTTGCTCACATGTTATTATGAACTAACATGTGAGTCCCAGTGACGACCTTTGAGAAATATATACTCGTTTTATGTTTTTTATGTGGAATGTCTTCCTGAGTAATGGTCACACATTGATTGGTTTTATATTCCAGAGCTGGCTCATAAGGAAAAGTGAGAGCAGCAACTCTAACCTGCTAGGATTAATGGTTTATGTTGCAACTCTTTATACCATCAGTATCCTGCAAAATCGCCTTTTCACAATGGCAAACAATGACATTTGGGACTTTGTTTGCTTCATGTGAGGATATTGCTTCATTCATGGCACAACATGAGCTTTTGGCTTATAGCAACAAACAATTTCCATGTAAGATTGTGTCTTCATTAAAAACTCTGACAATAAACCAGATTCAAATAATGACATTACCATCATTACCAGGAGTTAAAATACAGTAGATTCATATAAGTATGCAACTTGCAATGTGTATGCACACAATTTATCAATTGATGGGACTGTACTGTATTTGAAGGCTCTGAGATACCCATCGAGGCCCTGTGAGTCAGGAATTGGACCTAATGTCCTGCACATTTGGGGCCCAGAACGTGCAATAGCTGAATTGTCTTTCCAGAGATGTGGCGTACGACAAGCCCCAGGTTTTTGTAAATACAACATTTTGGGTCCCTGTTTTTGGCAGAACTTTGGGCTGACAAAGCAATGAAAACGCTGCATGTAAAAGGACCGTTACATTGATCTTTCTCTGATCGCACCTGCATAGGTTTCTGATAATTATTGTGTGGAAACAATACTACTTCTGTTGTTTCTTTTTTGCATTCACTTTGGCACAATTTTGTGGAAAGTGCCAATATACAAATACTGGAGCTGGGAGTTTTCCGATGATTATGAATTTGTTTATACAGGTCAGGATAGTTTAGCATGTGTGTCATTTCAAATTCTATTGAACTCAATAATGTCAAAAGACCACTGCAATTGATGACTGAAGAATATTCTCTACTCTCCCATGACAACAGCCCAACAGATCAAAAAAACTCTCCTGGATGCAGGTGTAGATGTATCAAAGTCAACCATACGTAGAAGACAACACCAGCAGGACTACAGAGGGTACACAATAAGATGTGTAGAAGACTACACCAGTAGGACTACAGAGGGGACACTATAAGATGTGTAGAAGACTACACCAGCAGGACTACAGAGGGTACACTATAAGATGTGTAGAAGACTACACCAGCAGGACTACAGAGGGTACACTATAAGATGTGTAGAAGACTACACCAGCAGGACTACAGAGGGTACACTATAAGATGTGTAGAAGACTACACCAGCAGGACTACAGAGGGTACACTATAAGATGTGTAGAAGACTACACCAGCAGGACTACAGAGGGTACACTATAAGATGTGTAGAATACTACACCAGCAGGACTACAGAGGGTACACTATAAGATGTGTAGAAGACTACACCAACAGGACTACAGAGATACACTATAAAATGTGTAGAAGACTACACCAGTAGGACTACAGAGGGTACACTATAAGATGTGTAGAAGACTACACCAGCAGGACTACAGAGGGTACACTATAAGATGTGTAGAAGACTACACCAGCAGGACTACAGAGGGTACACTATAAGATGTGTAGAAGACTACACCAGCAGGACTACAGACTACAGAGGGTACACATCGGGTACACTACAGAGGGTACACTATACGATGTACCCTCTGTAGAAGGACAGAGGGTACACTCAGCAGGACTACAGAGATACACTATAAGATGTGTAGAAGACTACACCAGTAGGACTACAGAGGGGACACTATAAGATGTGTAGAAGACTACACCAGCAGGACTACAGAGGGTACACTATAAGATGTGTAGAAGACTACACCAGCAGGACTACAGACGGTAAACTATAAGATACAAACCGCTGATAATGTTAACATGAAGCAGAGTGAAAAACGAAAGTGTGGAGAGAAAAAAGAAATGCCCATGATGCAAAGTCTACCACCTCATCCGTGAAATATGGTGGACGGGGTGTTCTAGTTTGGGCCTGTAGTGCAGGCCTGGCAGAACATCACCAGGGAAGTTAGCCAGAGACTGTTGATGTCTATGCATCGCAGCATTCAAGCAGTCATTGCATGCAAAGGAAATGCAACAAAATACTAACAATGATGTCTTTATTCTGCATTATGTCAAACTGTCCAATGTTTTGGTGCCCGAAAATTGGGGGTGCTGTGTACAAAAGGTGCTGTCATTTGTAATTTAAGCTGACAGTCTGCACTTCAATCTCATTGTCATGGTTTCCTTTCAAACTCAAAGTGCTAGAGTACAGAACCAAAATACCAAAACAATGGTGACTGCCCAGTGAATAATGGTGCTCACTGTAGTTAGAGTACAGAACCAAAATACCAAAACAATGGTGACTGCCCAGTGAATAATGGTGCTCACTGTAGTTAGATTGTCAATTAATAGATTAGATTATTTCATATTTTGAATGTTGGAACAAGATGATAAACAACAATGTCTTTTTCAGGTTTCTTTGCATTTCAATACAATGTCTGTATGTCAACATTTGTACAGTGGATATAAAAAGTCTGTACACCCCTGTTTAATTGCCAGGTTTTTGTGATGTGAAACATTTAGAGAAAGATAAATCATGTCAGAACTTTTTCACCTTTGTTGTGACCTACAATGTAAACAATTCAATTGAAAAAGAAACTGACATTTTTGAGGGGCGAAAAATGAAAAACTAAAACATTACATCAACCTGGTTGCATAAGTGTGCACACTCTCTCATGACTGGGGATGTGGCTGTGTTCAGAATTAACCAGTCAACCTGCCATCATTAATCACAAGTAAAGGTCAGCTGTTCCAGTAAGATTTTTCTGATATTTTCTCAGTTGCATCTCAGAGCAAAAGCCATGGTCCGCAGAGAGCTACCAAAGCATCAGAAGGGTACAAAGAATTTCCAAAGCATTAGATATACCATGGAACACAGTGAAGACAGTCATCATCAAGTGAAGAAAATATGGCACAACAAAGACATTACCAAGAACTGGACATCCCTCCAAAACCCAAAAGATGCAGGAATTTCTGGCAAGTACTGGCTGTGTGCTACATGTGACAACAATCTCCCGTATTCTTTCTATGTATGGTGGCAAGACAGAAGCATTTTCTTATGATGAAAAACATCCAAGCCCAGCTGAAGTTTACAAAACCAACATCAATGTCTCCAAAAGCATGTGGGGATATGTGTTATGGTCTGATGAAAACATGGTTGAACCTTTGGGCCATAAATACAAAAAGTATGTTTGGCACAAGAACAACACTGAATATCACCCAAAGAACACCATACCCACAGTGAAGCTAGGTGGTGGCAGCATCATGCTTTGGGGCTGTTTTTCAGCTGGAACCAGGGCCTTAGTCAGGGTGGAGGGAATCATAAACAGTTCCAAATACTAGGCAATTTTGGCACAAAACATTCAGGCTTGGCTTCACCAGAAGAAAATTTACATTTTGGAATGACCCAGCCAGAGCCCAAACCTGAATCAAATTGTCTGACAGATTCGGAGCGTTTTTGAAAAGAAGAGTGGGCAGATATTGTCACTATGTGCCATGCTATCAGACTCCTACCCCAGAAAACTGAGTGTTGTAATCAAATGGTGCTTCAACAAAGTATTAGTTTAAGGGTGTGCACACTTATGAAACCAGGTTATTGTAAGGTCTTTATCTTTCTCTCTCAAAGATTTCAGTTTTTTTGCTGTTGAATGGTTCACCTTGTAGGTCACATTAACGGTGGCAAAAGTTCTGACATAATTAATGTTTTTCTTATTTAACAGGGGTGTGTAGACTTTTTAGATCAGATGTACATCTGCAGCACCAATGATCTTTCTCCCTCTCATTCCCATGAGAAGATTTTTTGTTAAATACACCCGCGTGCAGGAACACCACACAAACACACACAACCCCAGAGAGATAGACAACATATTGGCACGCTGAACCTACGCCTACTGGTTCTCAACTATTCTTAGTTATTTCTCATACCGTCAATTCACTGACAAACAGCACACTTTATCCAATAAGGTTTAAACTTCCATCAAAATTTACATTTCACATAAAAAATACATCGTTATTCTGCTGTGGTGTCAAAAGATAGGTCAGTAAGAGAAGTAGTGATGGCAGTAAACTGAATGCTCCAGGTGCATGTTGTGTGTTGTCAATGACAATCTTCCATACTGTTAACTTTGTCAGATTAATATTATTATATTATTATTATTATTATTCAGTAAATGTACATAATTATTTATGCATTTTTTTTAAGAGGCTAGAGTTTTGAGTCTTTATAATTCTTGGCATCCATGGAAATCAATGTCTATTGCGATAAAACAACTCCTACTCCTTCCAAAAACACAACCATAAATATGTTCCTTTATCTAGAAAAATATCTCAAGGGCTTTCCCTGAAAATATAAACTCTGTAATATAGAATTTATGTTAATGTGAATGTAGTTATAGGTGGACTTTTACGTTTAGAACTATGTGCTAACATCACAAAATGCCTTAATGTTGCAAAGGAGGTGCGATAATGAACTTGTATTGTTTGCCCAACATCAGTAGAACCATTTAAAGTAGGTGCAAATTGTGGTAAGCAACCTTGAGGAACTCGAAAATATCTGTTATTCTGCACATTTTAGACTTTATTTAAAATGTTGTCTTATACCAAGCAAAGACATGTTTGTTCAATTTATTTTCTGAGAATATTATGCAATGTGCAAACACATAGGTAGTGACTACGCATTTCTGAACATTTTCTGCACTCTGTACTTAATATGCTTTAAAAGACATGGAAGGCAAGAACATTGTTATAAAACATTTCAAAGAACGTCTGCTAAGAGGTCCGTGGGCCCATTTAAGGGCATACCCCTTATATATATGCAAATCTCTCACCACACACTCTAATAGAGACTTTCTAGACAAATGATTAGGCATCTACCAGTTTATGACATCATCCTTTTAGTACCTACCTGGGAGGAGACTGAGCGTGGGAGCACAGAACAAGACATTGCTATGGAAACAAGAGGTACATTCACAGGAAAACGGCATACATAGACGACAACTTTAAAGAAACTGTGCCGAGAAAGAATGGCACTACATGTAAACAGGTTAGTCAACCTAAACGGAAGTAACATTTTAAAAAATTACTGTCCCTTCGTAACTCATTTGTCGACACCTTTCTGTGTTTACAAACGTGATACAATTCATGTTCTGCCCATACAGAGACCCTGAAGTGATATGAAGACAGACACATTCTGAAGGGACACAGCTCATGTCAAAGTGACATTAGGGTCACTCCAGTCGTTTCACCAGCCATGTATAGAAGAGATGCAGCTCATGTCACGGTGGACAGCTGCATTGCTCCAACACATTAAGCCCACTTCAATCCCATGTAGGTTGTATCCCTGATATTCGGGTGGTTACCAGCACTATTATTGTGTACTGCAAGTCATTTCTCCTGTAGGTTGCTAGCCTACTAGAAGTATTACATTCCAAACTGTTGGCCACGTCAGCTACCGCCAACGACTTGGCAATAGAGCTGTCAACAATACGCCAGTCAGCAGTACAGTGCCCAATATCAGTGGGACTGCTGAATCACTTAACATGATTGTATTTTTCACAGTAACATTAATGAACAAATGTTTCAGGTGGGGGGGGGGAACCGAATGACAATCAATGCTCTCCAAAGTCTCAATAGATAGCTTGGCATGGTCGCGCCAGTTCATGTGCCAGTGCATGTGCCAGTGCATGTGCTTATAGGGAACACTGGTCTTCAATATTATTGGCGGTGACTTTTGCAGCTTGCAATACATACACATTTGTTCAGAGAAATTATTGGCTGTTTTCTGACAAAGTCACATTTAAAGTCGTAGATTCACCCATTACCTTAAAACCCACAAGCTTCACTATTAATCTCTAGGTAAGCTAAATTACCACCCGGCCTCCTTGAGTGACCCATTTAACAGTGCAACACAGCTAGTTACAGTAGCTGACAACTTTTGGTGGCGACTTTTATGTTACTCATCTTCTTCTTCTGTTGTTCCCAACTGCACTTTCTTCGGCAGCATATCAATTCAAAGTGACAGTTCTTTAACCAACCTCTAATGCCACCACAGTTGGTTACTCCCTGTCTCGGCAACCGTGACTTATTTATAATGCATAAAATTATAATTAAAGTGCTGGCCAGTCTTAATGACACTTTCATATGTTTATTGTTTAAAGTTTTCTCTGTTATAAAATCCCCTAAGGCTTTATGGACATGTGATTTCAATGATTGATTAAAACATTTAGAAGTTAAATATTTATTTGTTTAGAAGTTAAAAAATAAGGTATAGAAGTTATAAAGTTTCAGTTCACTACTAATACTAAATACTGTATGGTTATTCATTGTTGCATGTGTGTAATGCTAACTTCAAAGTCCTACAATGAGCCTTCTGCATGTACTCATTTGCTTTTCTTTATTATTAAACCATAATTTCTGCACCTGCTCCCAACCTCCGGCTTTATTCCTACCGTTGCTAGAATCGGATCCATGTTTATTTGTTTTAATGTTATACACTGATGAGCCAAAACATTATGCAAAATATGCTGTTGGTCCTCGGCCTGCCGACAAATCGTCTCCGACCCACCATGACGTGGTGCCACAGTGGATCAGACTTATTGGTGCAGCACATCCCACAGATGCTCAATTGGATTGAGATCTGGAGAATTTGGAGGCCAGGGCAACCGCTATGAATTCCTCATCATGTTCCTCAAACTGTTTCCAGACAATGTGTACAGTGTGGCAGGGCGTAATATCCTGCTGGAAAGAGGCTACTGCCATTAGAGAATACAAAAAAATAAATCTACATAAATGCCTGTACCCAGGGTATCACGGCAGAACATAGTCCAGATTATCACACTCCCTCCCCGGCTTGTTATCTTCCCATAATGCATCCTGGTGCAATCACTACCCCCAGATAAACAGCGCACACATACACAGCCGTCCAAGTGCTATAAAAGAAAACAAGACTCATTGTAACAGGCAACCTACTTCCGCTTCTCCAAGTACCAGTTCTGACGCTTGCGTGCCCATCTTAAGCGCTTTAAACAGTGGACAGGGGTCATCGTGGGCATTCGCTGACCAGTCTCCGGCTATGCAGCCCCACACGCAGCAGGATGAGATGCTGTGCGTGAAGAGTAATGTGACACATTCTTCACATAAATCAATAACATTTTCTGTGACTTGTGCCACAGTAGACCTTCTGTCGGTTTGGACCAGACTGGATAGCTTTCGTTACCCTCACCAAAGTTGCGTCGGTCTTTACTCTTGCCCATTTCTCATGCAACCAACACGTTAACTATGAGAATTTATGATTCGCCATCTAATCTAAAAAGACTTTGTCAAGTAATCTTGTTAGGAGATGATCAATGTCAAGTGTAAGTGGATATTGTGTAAAAAGATTATAACGTATATTATATATAGATATAGGCTATAATGTATAGTAGTTTAAAACAGTGACATTAACATTTAGCAAGTTTACATTTAACTTGTCCTTCTTACAGTATATTTGTCACAACTCCTAGTCCACTGAGGACATCTAGTGGGCTAGGAGGGTAGTGGAGCCCTTATATAACTTTGATGTTCTGAATCAAATGTAGGTGATTAGAATGGGCACAGCTGGTTTAGATTCTGTGACTTTGTTTGTAATAAGTACTGGTCTTGTTGAACGTTGTTGGATATTGTCTTTATGTCATGTTACTTTGTGAAATGTTATGGTGAGTGTTATTACATGTGGCTGTTGTTTTAAGTATCTAGTAAGTCTCAACGTCCCGCAATTTCATTTAAAACTAGTACATGTTTTGCCGTTTACGGTTTGTTTTGAGTTCAAATAAACCTGTTTCTAAACAGAAGATCACGCTCTGCGCTTGGATTAATCCTGCGCTGCACCTGACAATATTGAGTTTTATGACACTTAGAAGACAGATTTGTCCATCCCGTAGCTCATACGTCCTTTTGACCCAGGGGAATTCATTTGTGTTACAAAAAGTGCACTTATTGAAAGGGCAGCGAACATGCAGTAATGATGCCCAGAAATCTTTGGCTTGGTGAGCGGCCAGACCACTGGTAAACTAACCAAGAAATGGTCCAATGATGATCTCAAAAACTCAAATAAGAGAAAAATAGTTTTTATATAAAATGTTAACTAAATTGGCTTTTAGTAGCATATAACCCTCCTTACATTTAATATGTCAGATTTCCTATATGAGTCATGTCTCAACAAAGAATGCAAGCTGCCTCCAAGGGATTTCCCTTTTCCATTGGTCGGTATGATACTAAAATATCTTAATATGCAAAAAAATTATGTAATCCTGCTTTCATGAAAGGCCAAGTCAAATGTCAAGTCCATTGGGAGTTCTGCCTTCTACCCGGTTTGAAATGCGTGCTTGACCAAGACATTTTTCATATTTTGTTCTTCATCATGCTGAACAGAACGCTTGTCTATTGTAAATGTAACAACTCGATATTGGCAACTTACTGCAATTTCATTGTCCACTTAGGGGAAAATGTCTCCATTACTGGTGATACACGCTACGGTTGTTTAAAGTGTATTTTCAAGCTAATTGATTTCATTTTGTACATTTGAGCAATTTGGCAGACTCTCATCCAGAACGATTTACAGTAAGTGCATACATTTATGAGAGCTAGGTGAGGAAAAACACAGGTTCGTAGTAGGTGCATTCAAATCACTTATTACTTAACGCAATTAATTAATTGGCAAAAGTCAAGGATAGTAAGAAAACCATATAGATAACAAACAATGAAAAAGTAAAGTTTACAAAATACAACAGTGGTGGTGGGTTTGGAACAGGTAGTCTATCAAAAAGTACATTTTCAGATGTTTTCTAAAGGTAGTGTTAAATATATGCCGTTTGTAGGAAAACATGCGATCGTATAGTGGAATTAATTAATAATAAACTCTGTTTTGAATCGAGGGCGAAGGCCGCTCTTAATTATGTAGCCGAGATGGGTTCTTGAGTGTTTCAGCCAATCTAAGATTCAAGTCTTATCTCTAATGCAAAACGCCTGCAGGCTACCCTTATAGCCGCTAACAGGAAGTAGAACACAGAATGTAAACATCTTCCATACAACACAAGTAAATGTCTTTGTAACTGTGTTACCCATTCTAGATGGTCAATGTATGCATTTCTAAGCACGTTGCTGAGATCAAATAACAACACAAATCCTGTCCTTCACCAAATCATCCCATAAAACTAATTGTGCAAATACGCATTACCCAGCAAATACTTAGTAATGTATGCTCATATTCTGATTGTGAGGTACCAGAACCCAAACGCCGATAGGACACAGGAGGAATGTGAAAACAGTATAGTTTAATGAATATTATGTTTAGGGAAGTTCGGCCGGTGAATGCAGGAGAGTAAAGGGGTGGATCCGTGGATTCCAATAGTGTGGTCTCCCTGTGCCCAGGTGAAGATTCCAGGGATCCAGGTGTGTAGACAAGGAGTAGTGGCGATAGTTTTCATCAAAAGACGCAAGGCTAATTGTTAGGAACCAACAATAAATTTTGGCTGAAGCTGAACAAAACTAGAGAACACAATAATTGGCACATCTGTTAACATATTAGTGTTACTTAACGATCCGGCAAGGACTGAAGATCTGGTTGCCTTATAAATATCTCCTTTGATCGGGAGTTCAGGTCCAGGTGTGCCGATTGATAATCCCATGCAGGTGCGCAGAGGATCTGATCAGGAAGCTGTGAGACAAATACCAGAACCCACCAGGGGGAGACAAACACACACAACCAAAACCCAAGCCCAAAATCCCAGGTTACGAAGAGAGGTTCGTGACAGTAGATAAAGACTCTGCTATGCTAGCTTTCAAGGGAAGCTGATTCCACCTTCTTTCAAGGGAAGAGATGCCACGCCAGAGAAGATCTTTGACTGTGTAGATCGTTAACTGGCCAAAAGGGCAGGATGGTCTGGTGCCCAGAGGAGGTTGAACTTAAAGCCCTGTTCGGGATGTAGGGAAAATAAGCTTATCTTGTTGCTTGGCGCCAGTTTGTAGTTTGTACCCTCCTCAGATCACAGTCGGTGGGTACTCACCACTGCTGACCAGGAGCACAACAAAAGCCTTGTATTTTCAGAGATGACTGCTAGTGTATGTTTTTATCATAATAGTTGTGTTTCTACTGGGATTTTAAATTACCCGTTTCAAACCAATAGCAAATCATGAACTCAATGAACTATAGCCTACTGCAGACTTCCAGTGGGCAAGTAGTGCATTTCTGCCCTCCATTTTGTGTTTTATGTTTAACACCACACAACCCAGTGTAAGTAAACACACATTTGGTCTTGTTTAGTATTATCATTTTCAGCTGTTCCTTGTTTGATGTCATTAGTAAGTATATTTAAGTTCCTCCTTTCCACTGGGCTGTGTGTATCAGTATTTCCCGTTTAGGATACATTACGTGAGTGTTGCTATTTGCTGTTGTTTTGTAATGATACAAGTTTGAAATAAATATCAAAACACTCATGAGAAGATCGGCGCCGGCAGCCTCGTTCAACCAGCGCTGTGACAATATACAAATATTACTAGGCTAATTTCAATGGGCATAGACCCATAAGGACTCTGAGATGTTAAGCCGTGCACATTACTGTACATTTGTGACAACTTGGTACATACAGTCAAGTGCTTTTCCAGGTTTGCAAATTACTATAGCTCCCTTTTTTGCCTTTGGTCAGCTACCATCGGCTATTGTTTTACTGTCCACTGAGCCACCTTTTGGAGTGATGGTATTGTACATAGTGTTACACTGAGTGACTGGCTGAACGGCATCTGGCAATGTTCAAAAACACTGTTCCCTGAAAGAGGGAATTAGGTACACACCTTTGATGGCTATGTGCTGTCAGAATGCATTGAAGAGCAATTTTGAATCATTAAAATAACAGTTGAGCAGTTAATTATTGCATCTGGAAGATGGAGCTTTCGTTGTTTTACTTGCCCTTTAAGGCATGATGGTATAATTGTTCAGCAGATTAAGATGTGTGAGTAGCTATACAACTGAAGTGTAATTCCACATTCATTAGTTCAGGGAAGAGTGGTTACAGACAATAGCTAACGTTAAAAGTATTGTGTTAATGTGGCAGTTTGAATTTCGGTTTAAATCTCTCACTATTTTTTTTACCAGTCAGGGCTTCCCCCTCCACTCTGACACAGTGACGTGTTGGGCTCCTTCCTAATATTCAGGCCAACTATGCCACATCGTCTCTCCATATTAAAAACCGGGAAACTTAATCATGTTCAAGACAACAACTTGTTTTTTATTAAGAGTAAATTGTTTGTTGCAATGAGTCCCGACAAAGTAGAGATGGGAATAGCAGGAACGAAAAGATTTAAGTGTTTTTTCCCTCCCCTCCTTTAATTTGGAGACTACCGTTGGCGGTAGCAATAACTGTAGATTAGCAGTTGGGGGATTTCTCATGGGAAAAGGGCTACACAGAAAAAGCCTTCCAGGCCTGATACCTCTGCTTCATTGTCCTTCGCAGCCCCCGTATTTTCCCCTTTTACTGCTCTTCTGAGGGACAATTTGTGTGTCGACTCTGGTTTTATTTGTTGGTACTTGGTGGAGGGTAGAAGAGGACACCAAATGAAAACCATTCATCACCTCAAAGGCTGTGAAGAGATAATTGTGAAGGGAGAGAGAGGAAGAGAAGTTAGGAAGAAGAGCCTGGGGGCAGAAAACAAAATAAATCGGTAAATCTGGTGTGGTGACTTACCAGTGCAATCATGCCTTCAATTTCCTTTAACTCTTTGTGCCATGAGTACTAAAAACGTTTAAAACGACAGCAAAAAACACTTTGCATGTTAGTCTTAAATGTCACGTGAACCCATGTAAGGACATGAAACATTTTGATTTTGTAACATGTAACAATAGGTTTGGATGCAAAAAACATTACCATGTGAAAATCTTCACGTCATATTGCAAGTTCCTGCATGTAGGTGGTAAAAATGTGTTGTTATTGTGTTACTCTTTCTGTTTATAGGTGGTGTTACAAGTTCTGCACAAGGTCTTCACTGTCATTCTGTGACAGCTTTACCTACCTACCTGTGTGTTATAATTAAAGTAAATCTTCCCATATGCTAATTCTTCTTGGGAAGTTCATCTAAGCCATTAAATCGCTGTATTACTAGGGTATGCAAGTGGATATGAATATGAGGCTACACACACCAACCAACCTACTTAAGTCCCAACCAACATGGGGACATATTGAAAACAAAAGTGGTTCCAAAACATTGCCTTGAGGAAAACCAATGGGTGCCTTTGGTTTGTCGAAAGAGTGACCACACCATACCTACAAATGTATGTATTTTGACAGAATCTAATCCAGACAAGAACGTGTTTATATACACCCAAGGACCACAAGGGGTGCACATATTATTATTCAACCTATCATCAAGTCATCAATTTAAAGCAAGTATTTACACTGCATTTGCTATAGGAGTGAGGCACCTATCTATGTGCCTAGACAAAAGAAGAGCACCACTCGAGCAGGGAGGGAGTCTGGCGCTCTTCAGGAGATCAAGCCGTGCCCTATTTCTAGGAGAGTCCCAAAGAGATGCCCAATTATCTGCAAACTCTACCTCCTGCAACGGCCAGAACTCCGTTTTCAGCCAGCGATTGAGCCGTGTGAGTCTGCTGTAGAGCTCATCACTACCCCTAGCTGGGAGGGGGCCGTAGTCAATTACTCAACGCCAACACGTCTAGCAAATTTAGATGCTGATGCTATGTTCTACATCTGACTGTTTGATCCTAACGTCCATGTTGTCAACGTGGATACAAATATGTCTCTACTCTTGGCACTTGCCAGTTTCAGACTTCGTTAGCACCAACCACTCACGGCTACTTTGGTGACCCCGCCCCCGAGTAAACAGGGCATGATTGGCTGATTCTTACTACGGGTAAAGGAGTTGCTGATGACTAGGGTTTTCAGTTGCCGTGCTACCGTCAGAACATGACTGCCGATCATCACTGTTAGAATATGGCTCGTGACAAGTTTCCGTCTTTAACGGTTGAAAAACTGGTCGGTGGCATTTCTACCCAGTGACTGAGTAAAAATTTTGCCCAGCTGCATGGGCTCTGCCAAGAGCAAAGACTATTGTTTCTTTCTGATTTCACAGACGCCGTTTCTTTTGTATCTACACATTATCTAACATAACCTTTGCCTGCTATTTGCATCTGAAGCTGAGCCTCTATCTCTGCTATCTTTTCATAGATAGTTCTCCTTCATGTCATAATTACAACGACTTCAATACAAAGGCATACTTAGCTCCTGGTGTTCATGGGGGGAGTAGCCAAACGTGTTGTGTCCAATATCTTCACAGACAGTTTAAAGTACAATCCAGGTATTAATAATTTTCTCTTACATTCAGTCAATCATAGCAGCTTACATTGAAATATGACTTATCAAAATGTTGTGGCAAGATTTTGAAAGATTTTAGGGACCCACAAGATTTAAAAAAAAAAGTTTTGCCCCATGAATGCGACTGAACACAAAATGTTTAATTGCTCATGTGTTCATTAAGCATTTATTCAAATGTTTAATAATGAGTGTTTTGTATAAAAGAACAATTATCCATACAGGTCCATTGGGTGGAATTAGAGATTAAATAAAAGTGTTGCTTCTCACCGCTGAGCCATATTAAAAAGGATTTGGGGAAGTTGGCGTACAGTCGTCTGCAGATTCTGACCTTGGTCTGTGCCTCTGTTGGAAGAAATTTCCTCTGACACATGCTGCATTGAGATGATTTGGTAATCTGTGAAAAATGTTCCTACTAATTTCTCATGCACACTGACAGCCCAATTTCCATTCAAATTAATCTGGCTGTTTAACACTGGCCATAAAAGCCAGTGGGGTAGAGACAGGTACTGGGGCTTCAACCATCCAGCATCTTTAATAGATTCTCCGTGTTAGATTTATCTCTAAACAGTTAATTCTCTACACGGTATTTGGCATATTACCGTTTTGTCCTATAGACAACGTTGTACATAATCACAAATCGTATTGTTTCACAACAAGTCTAGCCACAGCCACTATTAAAGTTCAAGAGGTTTGTACGTGCAGGTCGCAGAGACATAATTTTTTGTGACACCTCAAAAAAGCATCGGGGAAATAGAATGTCCATGACCTCGTTGGATCATTTTGTCTCGGCCGCGGGCACAGTCGAAGGAAGAGAGGATACCGAATCACGTGTTCTGTTGTTGTAACTTTTAATTGGTGTGAAATTACTTTTTTCAATGAAGGCATAAGCAGCTAATTTCAACGGGGATGAAAGACCTTGATACGGCTGTCAGACAGCTGATGGAAGATGCGCGTGTAACGCTTGACATTGCATCATTCTTGTTTAAACAAACAAATGTCAACAGTTTTCTGTACTACACCATTCCCACATTGTCCGGATTACACGAGGGGCTAATGAGGCAGGACGTTCTGGGAATCCTACCCTTATTCATTGTCAAAATACTGTATTAGCAACGGTAACAACAACGTTAATGCCTGACTGGGAGATACGAATAAAATCATGTGTGAAGGTAAATTAGTCCTGGCTCTTGCAGTCAGTCATTAGCGAGTGTGCACAGATAATCACGGTAAGTCTGACCATGAAATAACTTCACTTTATTGTTAATATGTACTGTGCACGTACAGAGAATATCAAAGGTCCATCCTGATTGAAAATGCAGCTGTTTAAATAAAGGCTAGCGTTAAAACGAATCATGTGAGACTATTTGCTTTACAGATTTCAATTAGTTAGAGACATCTCAAGGACAATCAAATGAGACAAGATGCATCATCATTTGGGAATTAATTCCAAAATACTTAATATGTGTTATTGCTGTGTCATTATAGGTTATTGTGTGGAGATTGAAGATTAAATATATATACATATATATGCAGTATGTATAAATATAAACAATTATAAATGGAGAATAATCTCAATACATTCAGAAAGTACTGTAACTTCGAACAATTATGAAAAGGGAGTAATAGCTCGGTCATAAATGGCTGAAACTGGTTAAATGGTCTTTGTTGACTAAATGGCAACAACATGGTTCATTGTTATGTATCCAAAAACGTATCTGCAAATGTAAAACAAAGCCTCCCAAACTCATTGGGTGGAAAGTCGGCATACAACATAACAATGACCTCAAACATACTGCAATAACAAGGGTCAAAAGTAGAAAGTTCGTGGCTAGTGATTCTCCACATTTAAACTCATTAAAACACTCGCTGGTGCAGTTCCTCTGGTGATGTCTTCTGTGGATACGAATAATGACTAACACATCCAGAACCGACCTCCTGGATGCTTTCTGATTGGTCTCAGTATAACTAGCACTCCAGAAGTTGTCTTCATCCATCAAGCTGTTGAGCTCACCGAGGCTTTACTTCTTTTTAATCATGTTCCACACTGTTGTTTTTATTCAGCTTATGGTTTTGACAATGTTTCTGATAGATATTTTCAGAATCATCAGTCATAATATAGCAGACTCGGAATGAAGCGCAAAGCCTAGAATTAAAAACTGGACAATGACAGCTCCCATATACCTGCCTTTATTTAATGATGAACCAATCTGACTAAGATGAAATCTGTCAAGCCTTCCCAATTGATGCCTTGGGATTTAATGCTATAGTATGTACACCTTATGTGAACTATTAGTTCTGTCATTATTAATCCATGTATAAATTAAATGCCTAATAATTGCCTTATGGAGGTTCTAACAGTTTTGTTCAATTTGTCACATCCCGAATATGTATATACAATTTGCATGTTGTTCAGTTAAAATGCATCTCTGTTTTATTGCCACTAATCAGTCTCTGGGTTGTTGTCATACTGGAACATTCATTCTCAGCCTAGCTTCAGCTCTTTGACTCATGACCAGACATTCTGTTCAAGAATCTCCTGGTATATCCCAGAATTCACGGTACCTTTAATAATGTGCGGTGGACCAGGTCCAGAGGAAGAAAAGCAGATCCATATTTGGACTTTTCCTCCACCATGCTTGGTTATTGGGACCCACAAGGCTCCTGTGTATTTACTCCGTGATAAGAATAAACAAAAAAGAATAAAAACATATACATATTGTTCTTCAGAAGCATTGCCAGTCCTGAATTACTTCTGTAGGACACCTCCATATACATAAAGTGTTTATAGGCTGGTAATGTTGTTATACAATATACTATTAAATCCGTAAATCCACACAATTTATTTTAGCTAGATAGAACTTATATACAGCAGTTTGAAGGTGAGGTACATTGCATTATTACATTACAATGTGGGGATATGTACTTCTTCATTAAGATTAATAAGATGATTGAATTGCAATTTATATGTAATGTTTGCATTTGTCTTTACTAAGCATTAAATAGTTATTGAGGGATTGGTATATAGGCCAATTGCTTGAGCGTACACCGAAAACTAACCTAGCCTGTTCACATAACTTGGCCCAAAAAAACCCATAGGGGATTTCTCTGATAGTAGACTGGTAAGTGTCAAAATTCACAACCAGAGCTTCAGAGCTTCTAAAATACTTGTGTTGTCACTTGACACAGACAGTCAGCTGTGCCTAAAATATTTTTACTTAAATTGTATTAGAAGAATCTTATCCACAGTACCTTAGTGTAAAAAAGTATGATTTTCTAAACCCATATCTCCTTTTTGAGTCAATTGACGTAAACATTTATATTTTTTTACCTTATCATGTACCTTTAGTTTTTATGGCAAGTAAATAAACCAAACTGGGTGAAAAACAACAAAGTGCAACAACAATAAACAATGGACAAAAACCCCAACCAAAAGATAACATGGCTGAACTGCAGTTTATCGGCACATCACATGAAACAGATACACAGGTGTCAGGGACTGTAAGTTATTGTGTCTTTGAACAGTACAACGGCGAACCATAAAGTGCAGCAATTTTGCGATTATCTATTGTAGATTTCGGGACCTAGTGTATGCTGAGTTTTATCTGGATTTGCACCATTAAATTAATCTGACATCCATTGTACTAGCGTTGACATGTTTGGCATAGAGCCTTTAGCAGTATATCTATATTCAGATTCCCAAAACACACAGCAGTCAGGCATAAATGGATTATGCTTTTAAAGACCCGTGGCAAGTGTGCAAATTCTGACAAGGCTGGTGCGCTGAAACAATTTCTCTCTCAGCATTTGTTCACATTTCTATCATGTTTAGCCATTAGATTAACCAGATTGACCCTGGTCGTTTGAGCTGTAGCTCCGTATGACGACCCAGACGGTACGATACCCTGGTTGGCAGAGCCTCATTGTACATGAGTAAATCTCACAGCCGCTGCAGTACATATCGGTGTGTGTTTTTACATAGCTAGACATGTAGTGTTCGCTATTACAGCTCTCCGATCTGGAGGAAAGGCTACTTAACGTTGTGGCATATTAAGTACTGCATCTGGATACACCGCCATAGGCAACAGTTTTAGCAACATGCTTTTTCTCAGTTGCCTGCGATAACTCTGTGACATCAAAAGTGTTATTCATTAATGACGATGAGGTGCAAGCCTGTACCGTTCGCGAAACCGTCTGAGAAGGCATTATGGAATTACTAAGAGTTCAAAAACTTTAGGTGCATTGCCCAGAGACAGAACATCTTTTAAATGCCACCTATTTTAAGAGCGACAACCCGTAAATAAATCCTTTTTCCAGCCAGGTGCAGTAAATATTTGCGTTTTGTTTTCGTGAGATCTCTAGCATGGTTATGGTTACGGTTTACGCATCTGGCTTTTATATCGGCGCACACCAGTAGGCTGTGTGGAACATGTGTGAAATTAGTATGAAATGTGTCCGTTGTTTCTCACGGAGATGCCTTTTTTGACTCCTACGGAGCAAGGCATTGATTTTCTTTTTCATTACACAAGCGTGGAGGTGTTATTAGATTCACAAAGCACACTGAGTCATGATCCATGGATGCAGCACAGACCTGGAGCATGTGCCCTATCTCCAACCACGCTACTCCTCGGTCACAGATGTATCCAATTCTGACAACCTGCCAAAGCCTTTTAAAACGTTAGAAACGGCTAGGTGGGTGGTATGCTTTTATTCCACATGAGTTTGCAAGTGTCAAAGGATTTTTTGTAATTTTAATCGATTGTGGACATGCGTTAGCCACCAGCCATTGATTTGGCTGTTGGCCATTTGGAATGCTTTGAACAGCCACCAATCCGACATAATCGTTTTCAGGAGCAACCACCTATGCACAGCATGGCACATGAAAACGCCAGGGATAAAACACTTTTCTGCGTTTCAATAAAACTATGTTAAATAAATGCCTGAGAGAGGAGAGGAGTAAATAAACAAAAAACACCCACACACAACCCACTCATGTGCTGGCACTGTTTTCTTCATGAGGCATGTCAGACTGAGAGGTTCACATATCTCCTGCTTGGGAAAGTCTCTTCTGCCCGGTCTTTGGACTAGACACGGCAACTCATTTGCAGAGTGAACAAAAGAAGAAGAAGAAAAGAAGTCAACAACCAGCCGGTGCAAGACATTCAAATAAGCAGATGGGATGGAGGTGCTGATGGCTGGAGGCTGGTGTTTCTTGCTGGTAATTGGCGGATTTTTCTATTGTAATACATTCAACCAAATGTTTGCAAAGCCTTAAGCTATGGGACAGCCAACTATGGAGAGATTTGCCCTTGTTAAGGTGTCGGTGACATGTCCTTGTCATGAGCAGTTCCAGCTCTGACTCATTTCCACTGTTTATTGCTTTCCGAGTTACTGATTTGTGAGTCTAAATAGAAATGCTGGATCGTGTTGGTCTGTTATACTGTAACAGCAATACACAGAATCACAGATCATCATTTACAAATGATGGGGGCAGATGTTACGACAATAACATGATTAGAATAGGAACATAATTTCCACCCTCGATTAGGGTGTGCACATTTTTTGACTATATTTTTTATTATGCATTATTTCTCAATTAACCAACGATCTCTATATTGTTGGTGACGAGATCTTATTTAAGGTTAAGAAAGGTAGCGATAATCTGATTGGTGCTAAATGTCATGGTAATTCACGTATGTGCATAGGCTGTTAAGGTTAACTTGCGACCAATGGTGCTGTCACGGCTTGCAAGGTGAAGTGTAAAAGTGAGCGAGGCGGAGCCAGTTTGAATCCGTCTGGGGTGTTTATTCATCCATATAAAACAAACACAAACACTGTGACGTAAAACAAAACGTGCGCTTACACAAAGCGACTTAAACAGTTTTTCAGACAACAGTAACGACTACACGAAGATCAACAATCACTGGCATTAAATGTAACGCAAAATAATATCAAGCACCTGTGAACCTAACCAGGGACCTTAAATAGCCCACTGATGAACTAACCTATACCCGGTGCTTAGCTAAACGCAAAACAGCTGTGCTCCTAATTAACACAATACACAGAGGTGCTCTCCCTTAAGACCCTGTGTACAACACAGCTCACATATATGTGACAGGTGCTCATATTACCTCCGAACAATAATTCACCTTTTGGTGTGTTTTGTTGACTACCCACTGCTAGTGCTTAGCATTTTGTCTTTTTGGCCTGTCGCTAGACGCCATCTCTTAGCCAATCAGAAATAATTGCTAGGAAAAGTCAAAGAGGGTTAAAAGGAATGGGTATTTCAAAATAAATGCTCTGTTGCTCGAGCGCAAATCCAGCCTATTTTTGCATGACCCTTTAAAAACAAAACCACTGAGTTCAGGTCAGGTCAACCCTGGGACAATGACAGTTAACTACATATTTTGCCCCTTCCTTGTTCGAGATTTGATTCATCAAACTTTCATATGATCATATGTTGTCACTGCTAGCCTACCTGACGAACAATGTGTGTCCAGCATGGTGTTTTATCACAGCACATGGACCAAAGGAACACCATGGAGAACATGTTAAATGCATTCTCACTCCACACTGCGTCTGTCATGAGAGTGATGATTAATTCATGAAGTACAACACATTTTCATTAACTGGCACAACTCGCATCATCCAGACTCAGTGACACAGTTCAGCACACTTAAATGACTATCTTTAGCCTTGGCTCAGATGCAGTTAATGGCATGTGATAGATAGCGTGTTCACATAGCAGCGGTGTGATCATTTACCACCACTCCCCAAAAAAAAACAGCTTCTCACTTCACACAATCAGACATATTTTTTCTTCTCTTTTCCCTCCAACTGTTATTCTGGTAACCTTGATAGTATTCACTCTGTGTTTGGTGTCATATTAACCGCTCCTGTTCCTCTTTAGCGGATGCGCAAATTACGATGCTTAGGCATGACAGCTGTAATTGTGTTTTTTGATAGAAATGCATAGAGTATATTAAGTTTGCCTATTAATTGCTAACCTGCTTTTAGTGGGTTATTCTCCAAGGGTCAATTTCAGTGAGGCGCCGAGTAGAAACCTTTGCTTTTGTCAGTTTAATAAGGAACATTTTTCTGCCCTCTTCAATTATCGTAAACCTAGTCTCTGGCAATTACTTTTGTTTTCTATCATCTCATGAATAACTAACGGATTTTGTCTTCGGCGGAGGGTTATGTTACAAAATAGAGCAATGGGCTGCGGTTTTAATGCGCAATTAAATAGCAAAAATAAATTGCACAAACGCTGTTTGTGCTGATGAAATGTTACAGTGGTTAGAAGACGAAATAAACACAAGAGGTTTATGGACTGGAATCACTGTCAAAATGTGTGCCGCTGGAAATTATTCAAAAATCTTTAATTTCCTTATTTTATAGACTTATGTTGAAGGCATATATCTGGGGAAGGCTCTAAAAATTGCTATATCATTGAACGTATTAAGAAGTACGGTGGGCTCTGTCATTGTTAAATGGAACAAAGTTTGTATTCACCAAGACTCTTCCTAGAACAAATTCAGTTAGTGGTGAAGAAAGGAATTGCTCAGGGAGGTTTCCAAGAACCACTCTAACAGAGCTACAGAGGTTTAAATCGTAACCATCCGTTTCGACAGGCACCAACATGTGAAGATGGATACACCAACATTGTACTGTCATTCAATTAATTACACAATTGTTTGTCTACTAGGACTAGGACTCTTGCACCAGAAGTCAAACTTCGGCCATATAGAATCAATGAATCATATTGTACGTTGAAAATCAATCAGAGTGATGGAGTTTCTGCGATATGGATGGATAACGCACCAGATTAAAGTGACAATATTGCCTGCTGTTTTGACTACGCAGCTGGATGGACTTATTGTACATATTCACAAATTCAAGATTGAATACATTAGCTAATTGATTTATATTCCGTAATTAGGGGGTTTACAAATAACTGAAATATCGAACAATATATAAATATCAACAAGCGAATGAGGAGAAGGACCAGCCTTTGCCTTCAGAACGTCTCCAATGCTTTTTGCAATGCTGTCATAAGTTCTTAACAGTGTGTAGGGGGATTTTGCGCCATTGTTAAAGTAGCAAAGTCTCCAATTCTTTGAGGGATAAATGGAGGTGGAAATGCACTTCGCACTCTGTGCTCCACAGCTTCCTATTAAGTTTCAATGGCGTGTGGCCAGGGGTAGTCAGGCGGTCTTGGCTGCTATGATGCACACTTACTGCTGCCGCTGTCACGAGTGGTCACTAGGGACAGGACGAATGAACACGAATTGCTCTGAAGCACCGTTCATTTTTCTGAGCTCTACTGTTTCGATGCAGTGTACCAGAAGCTCGCTTTAAACTACAATACCAAGTGACCAATGACGTTCAAAGCTTTGGACGTTTCAAAACCATCTTTGAGTTCCAACGTGTATCGTTTTCTGAGCGGCTGTTTCGAAGGAGTTAGAGACACGCATGCAAATAGAAATTAGAGAGAAGTATTTGAGAAAGTTAATCAAGAGAAGAGTAGGTTAGCTAGTTATTTGAGAATCATACAAAAGTGTCCGTAATTTTAGAAGTAGACAAGATATTTATTAAAAGCATTGCTTAGCCAGGTCAGACAGCAATGGAGAATAGAGGAGACAGAGGAGTGAATATAGGTCGGTCATGAAAGTGTGTATATATGTAACTAAAGGCCACACTGTGGTTGAAGAGCCTTTTCAAGGAAATAAGATGCTGACTTATTGGCTGGAACTGTATTTTTTCAATTGATCCAAAAGGTTATGGAACGCTCAAAAGTTAATTTTGCTATATGCCATCAAAAAAGCTTCAGCAGTTGGGTTGTTTGAAATCAAGGTGGCTGACAACATTGTCTGGAAAGTAATTTGGCATGTAGAGATTACTGGTTCCAATCCCTGGTTAGGCATCTTTTAATTTTTATTTTGTTTAAATAACCAACTAATCACTTTCTCATAATAACAACTATACATAGTTCTAATAGCGTTTTTGAAGGACCAAACTTTGCTTTGCTACTAGTACAAAATCAAAACTGATGTAGGAAGGAGAAACACTACATACACACTCACTCACTCACTCACTCACACACACACACACACACACACACACAGACACACACACACACACACACCCACTACGGAGAGAAATAAGCGGTATTAGACAGGAAGTAAGACGATAGAAGGAGATGTGAGTGAAGGAAGATGTTCACACAACTTTACAGCGTCAAAGGGACATGATCACATGATCAATGCGAAAAGAGCTTTTGACCAAGCTCTTTTCAAACCAGAACGCCATACACCACACAAATGAGTAAAGACCAAACACCAAAAAAAATTGTCTTATACTGTGGTGCAACCGGAATATTCTAGCCCTCAGTTTGCAATGTCTCCTTCCTGATGCGGTTACTACAGTCTTGTTGAACAAAAAATGTCTTTTTTTTGTCGTCAAATTCCAGTTTTAGTTAGTATTTTTATTGGTCTTTATTATTATTATTCATATTACCGCGAATTCAACGACAATGACTGAGGAAAAGACTGATGGCTGTGAAACCCACGATACAATACGCTTCTCCAGGGTTATACAGCACATCTAAATCAAACATGTCATATGACATTTTGTCCAGCATATGTCCCTGCTGTGCACTGTGTTGGAAAGCTTCAAGCAATTAACCATTTTTTTTCAAAACAAAGCCTCAGTGATTCAAAAAGCCTTGGTTTCCAATCCCTAGTGGACACTATGTCTCCACTCACAGGTTTTAGTGAGGTGCACACGCTAGTTCCGGTTTGGTTGTTTAGATTGTGTCCCCTCCTGCCTCTGCCTGAGCTCCCGGAGTGTGCAAGCCCAAGACGGCTGCCGACCCACCGATGCCCAAAAAGGACTGGACCCGCTGTCCCGGGCCGCCTTTGGGTCGGACTAGAAACATTAGTCGGCCTCGGACTAAGCCGCGCCCCCGCGGTTTCCCGCCCTCTCCTCTTTCCACCTTTATGTTTGACTTCTGTTCCTCTCTTGCTCCCTTGTTTGATGTTTGGCTATCTGGGAGCTAGCCTTTTAGTGGGGGATACTGTCACGAGTGACGAGGTTTTGTTTCCACACGGGACGATATTAGTGGTGCACAGGTCTCATCGGTTATCATTAGTGGGGCTATAAAGGGTTGTTTGATAGTTATCCACCTTGCTTGGCAATGTTCCATGTCACATTTGATTTAGAGGTGTGTCTGTATATATATTGCTGTGGTTGTGGACTGTATTATGATAAGACATATGCGCATTTTTCCTTTCAGTTTAAACCAGCATTTTTGTTTTACTTTGTGTACGTAATAAACCTGATAAAACGGATTATACGGCTCTGCTTATGGCTTCCCGCACTACACCTTGGACATATTGTGACAACACCCAACAAGTCCTGACAGTCGCGTGGGTTTGATTCCGGCACACTCTTCACTGTCAAATATAAAAAAATATATAAGATGAATTTCAATGATGGGAGGTCATGAAAAATGTTTGACGTATTTCTGGTGTTCATAAAACCAATCATTTTCATCCTGGAATACCAGAATCTTGTGAGAGAACAGTATTTGCAGCATTAGGTGCACCTGGTCCTGTAAATTGGCCCCATATTCCTGGATCATATGGCCATGCAGAGCAATCATTGAAACCCAATGACTTCCACGCGTGGGCTGAGGGCGTCCTTCTCCCATCGCATACCCGTCGAAATATAGGAAATGTGTCTGTGTCTTGGATACTAGCACTTTCCTGCATCAGATGACCTGAACTCCACCACACCAGACTTCAACCCCATTGAGAAGTTTTCGGATGAGTTAGACCACAGAGTTAAGGAGAAGCATCAAAACAAGTTACCAGCATATGGGAACTCATTTACGACTGTTGGAAAAACATTCCAGGTGACTACCCTCCCGGTTGTCCTTTTCTGACTGTATTTGAGCTGGACTATTTTATACGACTCATTGCATTTAATAATTAGTAAACTAAGCTATTATAAGTTCACCCAGCAAACCCAGAAGAGGACTGGTCAATCCTCAAGAGCATTGGTCCTCTCTAGGTTTCTTTCTAAATTCGATCCATCAGGAGTTTTTCCTTTTTCGCCGCTGTGTATCAACTTTTTGATGTGTGCTCTGTTGGGTTCAGGCTGGTTGTTTGTAAAAGCATTTAATGACAACTTTGTTGTAAAAAGGGCTTTATAAAATAAATTTGATGGATTGATTGACTGACTACCTCATGAAGCTGGTTGAGAGACTGCCAAGAGTGTCCAAAGCTGTTATCCACTTTTGTAAACACAAATGTATTAAGGGTACCACCATAAAAAATAGAAGCCAAAGCCAAAGCACACAACAAGTTAAAGAACCACAAGTTCAAAACCATGCAGGTAGTCCCGCTACATGTGCATATACAATAATGAGCATGAACATTATGACCTAATATGTTATTGGTCCTCTGATACACACTCATCAGTGTATATTACAATGTTTGCATACATGAGCATGCACATTTACATTTCTAAATGAGTAATTTACCAGATCTGCAGCCATGCACTAATTCCTTAAAGTGGATAAAGGCCTTTGAGCCAGTAAAAACCTTTTTGTCTGTAAATCCATCCGCCCCACCTCCACTCGGTTGATGGAGAAATACCCACTTTTCAGGTGAATCCACTTTCACACAATGTTTGCTTTTTTGACAAGCGAACTGAATGTCATAAAACACTGTGGCTACTTCTCCCTCGTGATGTATAGCATTCACTTTCAAACTTCTGTTCTCCAGAAGGCTAGTAACGTTTGCTCCAGTGGCTTCTGCAATTTGCCCTAATGGTTTTACATACCTCATTTCCCGAAAACAGTCACTTTGATTTACCTGAGTCGACATTGAAATTCCAGCAGATAGGTTCCATGTACAACAGTTATAAATAATCCAGCGGGTGTGTTCAACAGATATATTGCTTCTTGCTTGAGTGCCATCCCTCCTCTGTGATGCATGATGGAACGAGAGACTACTGGGACTTGGGGTGGTGCCATCCTTTCTTTCTAAACGTGGTTTATTCTCACTTAGCGCCACTGATTATTCATTGAAGCTTGTTAGAATCTTTTATTTAGCCAATTAAAATATATTACCCTTTATAAATGATCAAAACGTGTAAGTAGACTCAGTACAAACGCACATGCGGTTCCGTAAGCTAATACTAACGGGAGAGCACAATGACTGGAAGACTACAGGTACATATTTGTACCCAGGCTCTTTAAGTCATCCTGCAGACAAGTATTGCCTTCCGATCTGCATGCAGAGACAAACAAGTTCACATAATATGGGAAATATCCATTTGCCAAATTCTCAAACTAATATTTCAAAACATTTCTCATGCAAATCTTTCATTCAGTTAGAGCGAACTTAGTAGCGCATGTAGAGAAGATAAAAAGGGGGAGAAACATAATTAACAGCTCTGAATAACATTTTGTGACGCAGCCTTGTGTGAATGGGAAAAACAATGTCCTATTTAAAATGTCTTTATTAATATGTAAAGCCCATGTGAATGCATGATCTGACACTCTAGGGGAGAGAGAGAACACTTCGTTGGAAGGCTTTAGCGTACAAGATGCTGGAAAGCTACTTCTTTATGTTTGGGCTTTAGCTGGAGGGTGAGAAACAGATTTTGAATTTGCCTGTTATCTGCTGGCACTGCTGTTATTTATTCCCTTGTTTAATTCCCACCCTCCCACTCACTGTGCTCACTGAGGATATAGGGCCCAGCTTGCACAGCCCAGACACTAGCTATACACTGATGACTGGTAGAAATGATTCACTAACTAAATGTACTGGTTCCCTGACATATTGGGGGCACGACCCCGTCCATCTACGCTGATTTGCCCAATGTTTTCTCTAGGGAAAATAATAATGGAGATCAGTCACTTTAATGAAAGGAGAACACAAAAGAGGCAATCAAGTAATGGTTGTTGAATGTTTAAGTAGAAACTCCAACACTGTGCTTAGTAAAGGCTCAGGCCTGCCCACCTATGGATTTATCAGTTTCAACCATATATTTGCAAAAAATAATCTATTTGTCTCTTCATTCTCACTGGTTCTTTCATAATACTTATAGCGTGCACATTCACAGCAATATCTTAGCGTAAACATCTCCAAGAGCCACCAATCAGTCTCTGAACACTTTTTGAAGGGATTGTCTCCTGACCATTTAAAAACATGTTATTTGAATGGAAGATGGCATTCCACAAGCTCATCCCACAAGTGCTCAGTGGGGTTTAGGTCATCATGGAATTGCAAAAGCTTCATTTGATGGTCAGACATTTTTTTATTGCTGGGTATGATTGTCCCGCTAGAGAGTCTAAAATATCCAGTTACAGTCTCTGATGCCATGTACAGTGCATCTGGAAAGTATTCACAGCGGTTCACTTTTCTACATTTTGTTATGTCACATCCTTAACATGCACCTAAGTATTCACAGCTTGCTCAATACTTTTTTGAAGCACCTTTGGCAGCAATTACAGCCTCTTGTCTTTTTGAGTATGATGCTACAAGCTTGGCACTCCTATTTTTTTTCCAATTCTTCTTTGCAGGACCACTCAAGCTCCATCAGTTTGGATGTGGAGCATCGGTGCACAGCCATTTTCAGATTTGTCAAGAGATCTTCAATTGGTTTCAATTCTGAGCTCTGGCACTGGCTCTGAAGCCACTATTTTGTTATCTTTGCTATGTCCTTAGGGTGGTTGTTCTGTTGGAAGGCGAACCCTCCTGCAGGTTTTTATAAAAGTTGTCTCTGTACATGGTTTCTTCCACTGAAAAACATCCCCACAGCATTATGCTGCCACCACCCTGTCTCTCTGTAGAGATTGTCGTGGCCAGGTGATGAGCAGTGCCTCGTTTTCTCCAGACATGAATCTTCGGATTCAGGCACAAAGAGTTCAATATTTGTTTCATCACACCAGATAATCTTTTTTCCCTGACAAAGGCCTTCTCACCCGATTGCTCAGTTTGGCCGGGTGGCAAACTCTAGGAAGAGTCCTCATGTTTCAAAAGTTTTTCCAATTATGGATAATGGAGGCCACTGTGATAATTGGAACTTTCAATGCTGCAGACATTTTTCTGTACCCCTTTCCAGATCAGTGTCTCGATACCATTCTGTCTAAGAGTTCTACAGACATTAAGTTGGATTTCATGGCTTGGTTTGTGCTCTGACATGCACTTTCAACTTTAGGACCTTAGATAGACAGGTGTGCGCCTATTCACAACACATCCAATCAACTGAATTTACCACCGATGGACTCCACACAAGTTGTAGAAACATCTCAAGAATGATCAAAATTGCACCTGAGCTCAATTTTGAGTGTCAGAGCAAAGGCAGTGGTTACTTATGAACATGTGCTTTTTTATATATTTGCAAAGATTACAAAAACATTTTGAACATGGTTATTATGGGATTTTGAGTGTAGGTAAACATTTAATTTAATGTGTTTTGTGTTTTCATAGCATTTGGAATCCAAACAGTCTCAAAACATTATTCACAGTGGGAAGTAGGTATAACAACAAAAATCCAAGAGAAGGCATGACAGGACAAGACATACCCGCATTACCTGTAACCAGTCCTGCTAGCAGGGAGCGTTTTGCACGCTTTTATTTGGTCCATCCTTCCTGCTATCCCTCAGTCAATCAGTTCTACCATGCTCACCTGTTTCCCCTCACCTGTGTTTTCTTCACATATTGACTAGTGTATTTTGTTTCATGTGTAAGCTGTGTTACTTCTGTATTGCTGACAAGCCCATGCCATGCTAACAACAAAACAATCACCAGACACAATAAGTGCACCCCACTAAGACTTCCCGTGTAGGACAAAACTCACCATACTCGTGACACTACCTCTGCACATGTGCCTTGCCTAAACCCCGAAAAGGGGAAGTCAAGAATGAGGGAAAAAAAATAGGCCTATATGAGAAGACATATCGTATAGATTTGATTCATAAGAATTTCCAAGGGTGTCAATAAAAATGGCCCAATGTTACTATGTTGAAGATGAGCAGAAACTGAATATATTCTTCAAAGGTTTGAATGAAGACACTGTATACAATCAAACTTCTAACATCTGCTTGCCTGCGTGGATGGAAGTGTGGTGGGGAAGAGAAATTTCAGGTGACTACTAAAACAAGCCCAGAAGTATGTGTCATGTATGGAGCGGCGTAATGCGGTGGAAGCCATGTGCAGAGCCAGTTGATCTGTTCCAATACACGTTTATTTTACATATAACATAAAACAAACCGAGAACGGCGAAAAAGGGCTAACTGGGCTAATGAAAACAAAGTGCGCGTGTCGCGTCTTATAATACGAATACAAAAAACCCACAGTAGCAACAGCACACGTAAACAGCACTCACCTCTAAACCAGCGTGACATAGAATAATGCTAAGCAAGGAGTGACTTGCTAGCGACCCCTTTATATCCCTCATGATTATAATTACAAACAGCCGTGAGACAAACGTAAACAAGGAAGTGCATCACCGAAATATGTCCGTGTAGCAACGCCACCACACCAATCGTGACAGTATCCCCCACTAAAAGGCTAGCTCCCCAGATAGCCGAACGGAAACACAAAAACAAAACAAGGGAGCAACAGGGAGAGAACCCACAGTCAAACCCAAAAGGGTCAGTCCAGGACCGCAGGTCCAGCCCTGAATAGGCCTCGGTGGGCTGAGAGGCCGCCATCTAGTGCGGCTGAGAGGCCGCCATCTTGTGCGGCTGAGAGTGCGTTGTGGCGGCGGCCATCGTGGGCGACGTGGCGGCGGCCCTCGTGGGCGACGTGGCGGAGGCCCTCGTGGGCGACGTGGCGGCGGCCATCGTGGGCGACGTGGCGGCGGCCATCGTGGGCGGCGTGGCGGCGGCCATCGTGGGCGGCGTGGCGGCGGCCATCGTGGGCGTAGTCGTGGCGGCGGCCATCGTGAGTGAGCGTGGCGGCGGCCATCGTGGCGTAGTCGTGGCGGCGGCCATCGTGAGCGTAGTCGTGGCGGCGGCCATCGTGAGCGTAGTCGTGGCGGCGGCCATCGTGAGCGTAGTCGTGGCGGCGGCCATCGTGAGCGTAGTCGTGGCGGCGGCCATCGTGAGCGTAGTCGTGGCGGCGGCCATCGTGAGCGTAGTCGTGGCGGCGGCCATCGTGAGCGTAGTCGTGGCGGCGGCCATCGTGAGCGAGTCGTGGCGGCGGCCATCGTGAGCGTAGCGTGGCGGCGGCCATCGTGAGCGTAGTCGTGGCGGCGGCCATCGTGAGCGTAGTCGTGGCGGCGGCCATCGTGAGCGAGTCGTGGCGGCGGCCATCGTGAGCGTAGTCGTGGCGGCGGCCATCGTGAGCGTAGTCGTGGCGGCGGCCATCGTGAGCGTAGTCGTGGCGGCGGCCATCGTGAGCGTAGTCGTGGCGGCGGCCATCGTGAGCGTAGTCGTGGCGGCGGCCATCGTGAGCGTAGTCGTGGCGGCGGCCATCGTGAGCGTAGTCGTGGCGGCGGCCATCGTGAGCGTAGTCGTGGCGCGGCCATCGTGGGCGGCGTCGTGGCGGCAGCCATTGTGGGCGGCGTGGCGGCAGCCATTGTGGGCGGCGATGGCGGCAGCCATTGTGGGCGGCGTGCGGCAGCCATTGTGGGCGGCGATGCGGCAGCCATTGTGGGCGGCGATGCGGCAGCCATTGTGGGCGGCGGCGTGACGGCAACAGCCATCTTGGGCGCTGGCGTGACGGCAACAGCCATCTTGGGCTGGCGTGATGCGGCAGCCATTGTGGCGGCGGCAACAGCCATCTTGAGCGCTGGCGTGACGGCGGGAGCCATTGTGGGCTGGCGCCATTGTGGGCGCTGGCGTGACGGCAACAGCCATCTTGGGCGCTGGCGTGACGGCAACAGCCATCTTGGGCGCTGGCGTGACGACGGCAACCACCTTGAGCGCTGGCGTGACGGCAACAGCCATCTTGAGCGCTGGCGTGACGGCGGGAGCCCTCGTGGACGCTGGCGAGACAGCGGCAGCCATCTTGGGCGCTGGCGGAACGACGGCAGCCATCTTGAGCGCTGGCGGAACGGCGGGAGCCATCGTGGACGCTGGCGGGACGGTGGCAGCCATCTTGGGCGCTGGCGTGACAGCGGGGGCCATCGTGGACGCTGGCGTGACGGCGGCAGCCATCTTGGGCGCTGGCGTGAAGACGGCAACAGCCATCTTGGGCGCTGGCGTGACGGCAACAGCCATCTTGGGCGCTGGCGTGACGGCGGGGACCATCGTGGACGCTGGCGTGACGGCGGCAGCCATCTTGGGCGCTGGCGTGGCGACGGCAGCCATCTTGAGCGCTGGCGTGACGGCAACAGCCATCTTGGACGCTGGCGTGACGGCAACAGCCATCTTGGGCGCTGGCGTGACGGCAACAGCCATCTTGGGCGCTGGCGTGACGGCAACAGCCATCGTGGGCGCTGGCGTGACGGCAACAGCCATCGTGGGCGCTGGCGTGACGGCGGGAGCCATCGTGGACGCTGGCGAGACGGCGGCAGCCATCTTGGGCGCTGGCGGGACGACGGCAGCCATCTTGAGCGCTGGCGTGACGACGGCAACAGCCATCTCGGGCGCAGGCGTAGCGGAGGCCATCTCGGGCGCAGGCGTAGCTGAGGCCATCTCGGGCGCAGGCGTAGCTGAGGCCATCTCGGGCGCAGGCGTAGCTGAGGCCATCTCGGGCGCAGGCGTAGCTGAGGCCATCTCGGGCACAGGCGTAGCTGAGGCCATCTCGGGCGCAGGCGTAGCTGAGGCCATCTCGGGCGCAGGCGTAGCTGAGGCCATCTCGGGCGCAGGCGTAGCTGAGGCCATCTCGGGCGCAGGCGTAGCTGAGGCCATCTCGGGCGCAGGCGTAGCTGAGGCCATCTCGGGCGCAGGCGTAGCTGAGGCCATCTCAGGCGCAGGCGTAGCTGAGGCCATCTCAGGCGCAGGCGTAGCTGAGGCCATCTCAGGCGCAGGCGTAGCTGAGGCCATCTCAGGCGCAGGCGTAGCTGAGGCCATCTCGGGCACAGGCGTAGCTGAGGCCATCTCGGGCACAGGCGTAGCTGAAGCCATCTCGGGCGCAGGCGTGGCGGAGGCGATCTCTGGCGTCAGATCTTGAAAGTCCAGCCATGCCTTCCACCACGCCCTAATGACAGCCGGGGGCTGCTTATGTAACCCCTCCGGGGATTTCTCTGTCCCGGAGGTAGGTGGTCGGAAAGGGTCTTCCCACGGCGGGGGTAGTGGCTGTAGCTCCAGGGCTCTTGCTGGCCCTGGCTGCAGCCCCGGAACAGTGGGCGGTGTCCTCTGCCCGCCCCAGCCGACGTCCGATGTTGCGGGGACTAGTCGACTGAGGACGGGATCCCATAGCAGGGCGTCTTCCAGGGAGTCCTCCTCCACTCGCTCGTAGACTGCCTCCTCATCATCCGAGGAGAGGGAGTCGGACCCCCAATCACCCTGCCAGGTGTAGCGCTGCTCCTGCTGCTCCGTGGGTTGACGGTGAGCTTCATACCTCGGAGCGCTATAGCTTGCCCCTCCGAGGAATCCACTCACCGTCCGGCTCTGCGGGCTTCTTGGGTGGCTTAGCATTCTGTCATGTATGGAGCGGCGTAATGCGGTGGAAGCCATGTGCAGAGCCAGTTGATCTGTTCCAATACACGTTTATTTTACATATAACATAAAACAAACCGAGAACGGCGAAAAAGGGCTAACTGGGCTAATGAAAACAAAGTGCGCGTGTCGCGTCTTATAATACGAATACAAAAAACCCACAGTAGCAACAGCACACGTAAACAGCACTCACCTCTAAACCAACGTGACATAGAATAATGCTAAGCAAGGAGTGACTTGCTAGCGACCCCTTTATATCCCTCATGATTATAATTACAAACAGCCGTGAGACAAACGTAAACAAGGAAGTGCATCACCGAAATATGTCCGTGTAGCAACGCCACCACACCAATCGTGACAGTATGCAATCCTTATACGTTCCAAGAGATATCACAAAAGGTTTCATCCATAGTTCAGTTAAAAATCACTTATAATGTTAGTCTAACTATTGACCACTATTAATTTTATGGGGGAGTTTGAGCATTTGTCAAAGACAAACATTTTTTTTAACATAATGTGTTTATAAAAAGAAAAAAAAGAAGGATAACCAGCTCTTGGCACAAACACTTTTTCCTCAGAAACTATCTGACTAGTTCAAGTCCTCGATTAAGCCTATTAACAACAATAAACAACAACACACATCAAAAATGTGCTTTTCCCACTTTTCCGATTTTCAGGTTTGTTGTATTTGTAATTGTTATCCCATGTTGAATGAATAAAAATATATACATTACAAGTGACACAGTGGCTTTCATGTCTGTGATTTCAGTACCGTTTCAGTGTCCCTGTTGCATTTTCGATGGCTACCTGTCAAATTCACTTAGTGTGAGGAGAGGGGATGCTTTATGAACCCGAGTGCCATTCAGTCCACTCGGGCAAGTGCATCCTGGGAATAAAACCAAAGCCACAGCCTTCCAACCCATGAAACAATTCTCCCTCCTCTGAGATCTGTTGCTTTGAAAACAGGAGAGGGCAGAGACAATAGACAAAATCCTGGTGTTGTTGTATTTACTCAGGTTAATTAAATTTGAACATATAGATCTGCTATTGGGTAAATATTCACATTGTGGATTTACCATTTTAATGTGTTGTGTTGTTGTTGTCGTACACTGTCTGGGGAAGCAATGCAGGCTGCTGATGAGAACAGAAGAATTAAGCATTTGACCTTTGAACATTGACGAATTGTCAATCCACTCAAGCACTGTCACCAAAAAGCTTGGATAAATTAACATAGAGACACATTTGAGTACATCGAGTACACCTTAACTGGCAAGTGGAAAAACAAACACAGGCGGTTAGGGATAAACTACAGATAGCACGCTCAATATACAAAAATGATACACATACTAAATATACATAGCAAATGGTCCAAAACCCAAGTATACCATGTACCGTTTAACTGACGGCACAAAATACATTGTTCAGCAGCAGGGAGGAGGCACAATCCAGTCCCCCTTACTGGAGCCCATAAAATATTCCAGAAGGCTGATGAATCCAAAATAGATCTCATCCAACTTGCTCAATTACAACAGGGATAAAAAATATATATATTTCTGTGAATTAAGTAAAAACAAGTCTGACGAGTTTTCTACATATACCTTTTGCTTTAACAATTAAATTGAGATGTATGTAATGGCCTAGAAACATTGCAAATGAGTGCTTTGTATTTGCAACACAAACACAGTTGGAATTACTGGAAAACAACACCATAATAACATACTTTAAACTTGACAGATTTGCGGTTAAAATCGCAATTGTTATTAGTGACGAGCAGAACAATGTATCATTGTGCAGGCGGCAAAGCATATATACCTTGTCGGGACTGACGAAGACCTAGCAATTCCACCCACGAGACAATTAACCAGATGATCCGATAAAGAACACCCACACACCTCAGTCATGTCAATCTAATGGATGTGTACAAATTTGTCATGATACGGCCTGAGCCATGCAGTGCTAGGTCTGAGCGAGAGAACCAGCGTGGCATCATGACATGGTGTAAGTGGAGGGGGCGATCAACACAGAGCTCTGGATGTCTCTTCTCGGAGCTGCACTGTCTCCTACGGCGTAATGAGGCCTTATTCATTCAGATCAGGGTGAATGATTACCTCATCACTTCCATTCTCCTGAGGACTCATCCATGCTCACCCTCTCTCTCTTTACCCCCGCCAAGTAAATGTACAGTGTGGTAATAATGGCCATCTCTCACTATGAGATTGCTCAATATTCTGCCAGAAGCTATCTGGAATGAACATGGAAGTATTCGGGACGGCAGTTTATAACAACTAGTCATACAGGGTTCTGTGGCAATCCACCACCACGGAAAGACTTGAGTGAATAACTGGCATCATTTCTTTCATTTCTGGATGGTCTTTTCTCTTTAGTTTGTGCTGTACTCCCATCAGCAGCAGATCTGCGACATTAGAACACAGCCTAATGGCTCTCTCTCATTCACTCTCCCCCTCTGTGCAAAGACTAGTTGCCTAGCAATGAGGTCTTGAATTTTATGGTCTGCAAGGCTTACATGCAGAAAAAAAAAGACAAAACCCAACAGGATTAGATTTGGATAGTGTAGCTGTAACAAGGGTTTCCAACTAGGCCACCTGGTGGAGAGTGTGGGTATCAAAGAGATTCAGATTTCAACCACACCAGTGAACAAACACACTAGGAAACAGAGCTTCAACAAACAGAATGGAAATTAATTTAGAAATGGAATACATAAGTGGAAGTATAAAAAGTGTAATCTACTCGCAGATTAGCTATAATGGAATGCATTCAACAAGGAGGTAGACAGGGAAAACTAATTTTTCTACAATGGCTGCTGCAAGCAATGATTCCCCTGAAGCGTTTCACAATGGTGTTGTTAAATGGTAATATCCCACCAGTTATGCTTGAGACAGTATGCAATTAAAAAATAAGACGCTAACAGGAGCAATAACGGGCAAATTCTGACTGGCGGTATTTGAACACAAGCTCAGTAACTGCAACAAAGTCAGAATATCTGTTGTAATAGAGTGGGGTAGGCGTCAGTTTAAGTTCTCAACCATCTCCAGGAAATATATGATAGTGTTTGTGTGTTTGTCTGAGTTTTAATGCTCACATGGTTGAGGTGTGTTCTGGACTAGCGGTTCTAAACCCTTTTCAGTTAATGTACCACCAAGCAAGCAACTTTATTTATATTGCACGATTAATGGAAGCAATTCAAGCAATTCAATGTGCTTTACAAAGGCAAAATAAAACAAAAAGAAAATACATGCATTTTATATTCATAGCAGCCTGTTTACATGTAACATTTATTCATGTAACATTTCAAACATTACATCTCAGTATGTAACTGTTAACATTTCACATTACAGGTTTTCATTTATGCCATGTATTAGAATAAAAACAAATAAAAGGCAAATCCATGTGGAATAGAACACCAATATAATTCTGCTCTGCTCGAAGTGCCCCCTCATATTAACTTCACTAGTAAGCCATGTCACATGTTCCAAGTACCCCCTGTGAAGAGGCCAAGTACCCCCAGGGGTCCTAGGACCCGTGGTTGGGAACCATCGTTTTAGACATTCTTCAGTATTCCAAAGATAAACTGGAAGACAGCCTCAGCCAGCGGGGAACCGAATGACATCAGTGTTTTGTCCATGGTACTGCAGTGAAACACTAGGCAAAAGCAATAGTACATTTGACTGCCTAAGTGATTTGGATCATTCAAGAAAGTGTCCCAATCTTCTGAAGGGCCTACAGATGCTCCATTAAGGTGGATGAAGAACTGTAAACATGTAATAAATGTTGAAAAATCATTCAATTATTTGTTATTTTGAATACTATTGTGGCAAAAAGAAATAAACAGTTGGCTACAACAACAGATATTACTCAGATACCACATACATTTCAGTACATATACTTTTTTATAAATATTATTTATGTTACTTTATGTTAAATAGGGCTTAAGGAACCCAATATTTATTTGGCAATATTTCTGTTAAAACTGAAATGAAATCTACAAATTGTTGTAAATAAATTGCAAATATAAAAACAGAAAACAATGGACTGCATCAGTATTTACCTTCATGTTAGCTAGTAAAGTCCTTACAACAAATTTTCCCATAAGCACATTTTAGCTTGCTATTTTGACGTCAAGCCAAAGTTCGGCTGTTGCTAAAAGAATTGGATATCTTTCTGATTAGCTAGTGAGTTATGATGCCTAAGAGGGATTCCAGAAGGAGGGTAAGGTTGGCTTTTTAATGGATGTTGAACCAGACACTTTGAGTACTTTTCAGCCCTTTACTGAAAACACCCATCAAAAGTCCTCACCCAAAGTGCTCTCCATCAGGTAGGAAAATAAAGAAGGAGCCATCGCTAATGTTGATAGTTTGAAAGCTTTCCCGACGCTGTCAACCGGCTTTACAGTTCTCGAACGAAAGATGTCCGAAAAACACAGAAGCCATTACTAACATACCGTTAAGTGAAGAGCCCAAAGAGTTACAACTTAAAGTTAATATTAATGAGAACACTGTTAGGAAAATGGCAAGCTGTTTCACAGATGTTCAAAAAACAAGTTAAGAGGCTGAAAAATAAAGTAGATGGAACATACGTCTGTACGATCCTCACAAGTACAGTAATGAAGATCTTAGAAAAGTGATGCTCCAGAAGTAGAAAACTTAGTGTCCTTGTGGACAGTGATTGGATTGGATTTCCACGTAGGTTACAACACATTGTAAAGTCATAGTTGGCAGTGCTTTTTCTTTTTGAATCAAGTAGCTTGTTTTTGTTGTTTTTATCTGTGAAGATGTTTAGCAATTGCTTTGCTGTTGTTGATGTTTGCTTCAGTAATGCCGGGCTAGAAGGGGTCAGGTTTGTCCCTCTGCCCATTAAAATGAATAGAAAACTTATCCGGCTAGTGATTTTGCTGCATCGGAGTGAAGTGCTTTTCTTTTGACGTTTTGTTGGCTGTGTCTCACTAGTTAGAAGCAATCAAGAAGTTTGTTTTGCTTTCAGTAGACCGGGTAATCTTTGAAATTGTGTAGCAATTACTTTGTTGGCGTTGTTTGCTGTCTCTACTCACTAGCAGGTTATTAGTGGCGTGGTTTGTCCCTCCATTGGTTTCTCACTTTGCACAGGTATTTAGGCAGCCTAGCAACCTTAAAGCACTAGGCTGAAGCAGCATCTTTTCTAGCGGCAGTGTTGTCAACTGTAACTAAGACTGTTGCGAAACAAAGAATGTTCTGCCGATCGCTGCGACACAGACATATCTGTGTTGTTCTAGTGAGTTGTTCAAGGAGTACTAGTTAACACCTGGTTTTTGGAAGTGTTTGGACCTGTCAATCTGCTGCTGTCTGAGAGGCACTTCATTTCAGCATATTCTGTCCTACAGGATCTTAACTTCCTGGCCCTGACAGAAATAAGGATTATCCAAGAAAATAATGCTCCTCCAACTGACCTGTCTTCATCTGACCGTGTTTTCCTATAATCCAAGAGGTTCAAATCATAGTAGGGGTGGCAGCACAGGGCCTCTAACTTCTTCAGATTGGAGATTCTCTCTTTTCTCCCTCTTGCTCACCTGCCTATTCCCAATTTTTTTCAGTTCCATGCTGTCAACATGACCTTTTTCATCCAAGCTTAACATTGAGTCATCTGATTAGTTCATTTGCAGATAATTGCTCAGCACTCCTGTTATTGGGTCACTTCAACTTTCCATTGTCTGAGTCATATCCGCTCCACTCTGGTGTCATTTGCAACCTTCTTGCTTTTTGTCTATTGTTTTTATTGTTTTCTTACCAGCATTGGCTTTTGTTGACTAACAAATGCACTTATTGGAATAGACTCACTACTAAACTGTAAGGTCAGTTCACCTGAATATATCGTCTTCTAAATGATTATAAGCACAAATTAAAAAACTAACTATAGTTTTAGCGAAACTCTATTTTGTAATTAGAGCACAATGGTGTAATCAAGTGTATTTCTCAAATTCTTTACATCATTCGGCTGTATTGTTAGGTACAATTTAACAGATTTGAATGTGACATTTTAGAGACATTTCTCCAGAAGACGATATACGGATTAATGTTGTGTTTAAATTAAACATTGTTGTGTTTAAATTATTTGGACTTAATAATGCTCCGCATGCCAGGACTGTGTCTACTCAATTGCCAGTGAAACTGTAAAGTCTTCAGGATAATTATAGAGAACCACAATTACTTATTGGATGAGTTAGCACAATTAATGAATAAATGATGCACTGGTGACTGATGGACCATTTACCACAAAGGGGCAAAATGTGGCAACAAGGCATTACTTGGATTGACACAAACAGATCTCTTTGATCTAGAATTGATGTCTGATTGATTTCCCCTGTTAATTTGCAATATGTTTGGAAGAGGTTTCACATTATGGCCTTTTTTCATTTTATAAGATGATAAACTTTTGTTTAATTGGTTCTTTAGAAAACAATTATGATATTTGTGGATAATTTCTATTGAAAAGCTATTCATGAATTATTTCAAATCCACAGCAAAAGGAATTGAAGTATAAATGAATTGGTAATAAAGCTGTAGCTATTGGGAAGCAAGATACAATCGCAGGGAACACGATGGACATAAATTAACAAAAATATAATTATAACAAAAAAAGCTTTACGATTGTGAATCACCAAATGGCCAGCAGCAAAACTGGTCTACATACTTCATGCTATGAGCGCTGGTAAAAACGAGATTTATATTCAAGTTTTATATACACTAAATGTCAATGAATAGGCTGAGATGAATGGCAGAGAAAACATCAACTATTTCAATACAACTAAATTAAAATAGTCGCTTCCAAAAAAGTTGAAGGCCTATTGCTATAAATATTTCCTTTAATCAGTCATTACAATGCGGGCAGTATATTACAAAAATGATATGCCAAGAAAATAACAACTTTAAACTTTCTTTACAAAGAGTGAGACAAACAGGAATGAGGAACACAGTGGAGGATTCAATATGCAGGAAAGGACAGACGAAGGAGAAAGGATTACTGCAATGGTGCAGTAAATGATTTGTTTTGTGTAATTCACAAGGTAAACAAAATGTATGCGTTTAAACAAAAGAAATCTATATGAAAGACCTGATTTTGATTTAGAATTTTGTATAATTTATTTTAAATTACACTAGGCCTTTCCTATTAATGAACAAGGACGATAAGTTTAAAAGTGTAATAAGTTAGGGTTTATATTGATGATTGTCTAATGATGATTACCCAAAAAGTGCTGTAATGTAAAGGCTGTGTTGGCACTTTCCTCTGTGTATCGAATTTCCTATACCTCTACAGTGTGCGAGGTAGCACAAACATCTTAACTGTAGCAATTCAAAGATTGCGGAAGAAGGAATCTGACAACCCTAGTTAGCATGCTACTGCTAGGGTAATGACTAGCAGTTTAGTTTTCACCTCACTAGTTAGCATGCTACTGCTAGGGTAATGAATAGGAGTTTTGTTTCCACCTCACTAGTTAGCATGCTACTGCTAGGGTAATGAATAGGAGTTTTGTTTCCACCTCACTAGTTAGCATGCTACTGCTAGGGTAGGCCTAATGACTAGCAGTTTAGTTTCCATGTCACTAGTTAGCATGCTACTGCTAGGGTAATGAATAGGAGTTTTGTTTCCACCTCACTAGTTAGCATGCTACTGCTAGGGTATGCCTAATGACTAGCAGTTTAGTTTCCTGCTCACTATTACTGTACCTTAGATGATACCTTGCTCTATCAACACAAAGTTATGTAACAATGGAAAAATTATTGCAATGGACAAATTGTATTGGGTATCATTTTTGTTACATTCCAGAATAGAATGACAGGGAATTGGCTTTGCGTGTTCTATGTTTAATTTATATCCTTTCACTTCTCCCTGAGTTTTCCATTGACTCTTTTAAAAGATCACCCAGGGGATAACTTATATAGCCTGCACATCACATTGAATGTCAAAAAGCTGATGGATGACACAGGCCACATTAACTATAACCTGTGTGTGTGTGTGTGTGTGTGTGTGTGTGTGTGTGTGTGTGTGTGTGTGTGTGTGTGTGTGTGTGTGTGTGTGTGTGTGTGTGTGTGTGTGTGTGTGTGTGTGTGTGTGTGTGTGTGTGCATGCATGTGTGTGTGTGTGTGTGTGTGAGTGTGCGTGTGTGCGTGGATGCATGCATATTTCTAAGTGAGAGAGAAAGCCTTGAGAAACCTGTTTCTACCTCCAAGCAAATCCTAACTCAAAGAAGGTCACACATTTACTTTCTGCCAAGAGGCTGGTTGTGAATGGACACAATGAGCTTGCAGCTAGGGCAGAATTGATCATAAAAGTCACTGAATTCAGATGAAATTCAATATACAGCCATACTCACCACAGTGAGTAGTAGAGATATAATAAAGGGTTGAACATGATCCTGTTTCATTTACTCATGCTACTGTTTGTTTTCCTTGTGACCTTCCATATTTGCCATGGTTCCATTTCCTGTATCTGCGAAATAAACAGATCAAACGCAAATAATTATTTATCGGGTTAGGTGGGTAGTCATAATGGGTTTTTTTAATTCACCAACCTCAACAATTAAAAAATACCAACACTTTCATACCTTTTTAAGCGGGGCACATATTATTTTGCACTATTAAAGGTCTCCAATATGTCTATCAATTATTAATCAATTATTCTAACTTCGTAGGCTCAGTCAGATTAGGCCATGTTGTCTTAGTGATCAGGTTTAGGATTAACTGAACACAAAATTGTTTTAAACTACCCACATCATGTCAATTCCAAGTTAAAATCACAAAGTATCATCATTTGAGATGAAGATCAAAATTAGCATAGCAGGTCGTTCAGAGAACGAAGTGGCGTGCATATCTTTATGCAGGGCAAACAATACATGCCTATAATTGTAATTAGGCAAAATTGCCAGTTGTTTCCTAAAATATGGCTTAAGACAAGTTATTGATATGACTTTAAAGTGGAACTGAAAGACGAGATGTAATATTGTAAAACATCTCCACACTTACCCACATTCATCGGCTCGAAACACATTGCTATTTCCAAAAAAGGCTTACTAGGTAAAGTATTAAAATTGTATGTGAAAATGACTCGCATGTATTTGCAGTAACAATATGATCTTTCCAGACACATATGTTATGTGACATACTGTATTATAGACTGCAGACAACATAGCTTCCTAACTTTTGGTCTCGAATCTTTCTGGTCTAGCTCTTCAGAGGTAACGATTGACACAGATCCACAATAAATCATTATGAGACTTCAGATGTCCTGAATGGTGTGTCCAAACAACAACTACAACCAATTTCTCACAGTATATTTTTAGCAAAAAAACAACCTGATTTGCTGTGTAGCACATGCTGAGTGACAATCTTGCTAAATTTGACAACATTTGGCTGGTCCACTTGTCCTATGTCCTATGTGATATTTATTTATTCTGCTTTCTTTCCATGGTAACTATTGATAAAACATCTGAGGGAGATAAAATGAACACCACCAATTATATTGCTTTATCCATTTGTGATGTGTTTGTATTGATGTTTTCAACCTTTAACATCTTCTAATCTCCCTCTATCCCTAAGGCAACAGCCCTTAAAAGACCATTTCTAAAAAACTAAATATCAACAGAAATACTATGTTATCTGTAAGCTGTTGTATTTCATGGACAAATCCATGTATATCTCTATAAAAAAGACATGTACATGTGTCGTTTGTATTCCAACACAATTTGAAATGATAAAATCACTATGGGGTTAAACTATGGACTGTCCACATATATTATCAAGTATAATACATTTTAATTTTGTCCATAACAGACGTTTAGACATGAATGCAGGTGACTGTGGGAGTCCGGACAGCTTATGCACCACCATCACTCTCCGTCTTGGTCAAATAGCTCTTCCACAGCCTGGAGGAGTGTTTTGGTTCATTGTCCTTTTGGAAAATAAATGATAGACCCAATAACCACAAAACCAGATGGGGTGGCATATTGCTGCAGAATGCTGTGGTGGCAATGCTTGAGTGTGCCATGAATTCTAAATAAATCACAGACAGGGTCACCTGCGAAGCACCATAACACCACTTCCTCCCTGCTTCACACGTGCAGAGATCATCCGTCTGACCACTTTATCTGCACAAGAAAAGAGGTTAGATCTGAACTCGTCAGACCAATAGACAGATTTTAGCCGATCTAATGAACAGCTATTGTTGAGAATTGACTGTTACATGAACTCTGCAAAGCATTTATTTGGGCTGCAATCTGAAGTGCAGTTAATTGCCAATTTCCTGTGGCGGTCCTCATGAGAGGCAGCTTTATTGTGGCGCTTCAGGGTTTTTGTGACTGCACTCGAAAAAACGTCCTAAAATCGAGCATTAAGAAGAAAAGAAACTCTACACATTTTTTACAAGGCGCACCTTAATTAGTTAGTCAATTGAAATGCATTCCAGTGGAGCTGGTGGAGAGAATTTGTTTTGATGTCATCACTATTGTTCTGCAATGTGGACAAATGTAAACCTAAAGAAATGCCCTTGAATGACTTTGTGTTTCCAAACTGTTGACTAGTACTGTATTACCAGTCTTACGGATTTTGGCCCAATGTGTACATGATACATCGGCAACGCTTAGTACGGAGATCCTCTGAACACTGGATCGATTAATGAATATATATATTTCAGCACATTTTGCATAGCCAGCATTTTTCTTAGTCAAGCTAGTAATTGTTACTAGCGTAGTCTACGAACTGACTGCCGGTAAAGTTATAGGGTCAATGTGAATTATGCCTCCAATTCAAATCAGTTTTCTATAGTAATTGGCAGAACCCAATTAGAAAAAGATTAAGACTTCATATGCCTAGAATAAGTTGACCATGACTTACTCCCACATAAGGAATTTATATGTTCGCATTGAGTGACTAAAACCAGAGGACAGAGCCTTGCCAAGATTGCAATGGATGTACTAATCAGATTAATTCCTCCCCTGTCAGGATTGAATGGCCAGATGTGAGAGCTGCCAGCATGTCCTGCATAGACTTGTGCTAAGGCGTTGATAAAGAAAAATCTACCTCTGGTTTTGTTTGTGCACGGTAGAGTACATTGTGTAAAACCTGACAACACCAAAGAGCTGCTCAGCCTCTGTCCTCATCTGGAATTCCCCTAATTGGGTACATCAACTGTGCATCTAGTGTAGACTGTCAGGTACATTTAATGAAAAGTTTCATGGCAACATCCGATCTGATCGGCATCTGACCCTCAAAACCATCTGCTTCATGTCTGACTTTCCGTCTAGTTTGGCAATCAAAGTTCTCAGTCAGTATGAATGTCCTCTCTGTGGAGATGACAGCCATTGATAATCCTACAGCAGCTGCTGCTAATGGTCTGCACCAACAGTCCAAGAATGGCCAAACTGCATTGGAACTGGCGGATGCTGTTATTGGAGAGCTGTATTGCCTCAACACATCTCTCCAATGAAGAATACAGATTGTCTCCGACGAGCAGGCTGTGTGTGGTTGGCTGTGTTCAGTCAGTACCCTTTAAACCAAAATAAATGAATCATTTCAATCTTTGCGGATTCCCCGGATAATAACTAAATTGAAGTTCCACAGGTCAGACAATCGCCAAAGTACTTCGGTCAGACAAAGAGCAATTAGCACCATATCCCGATTAGCGGTTGTCATGTTTACACTGACTGCTTCTCAGCAGGGACCAGTGTGTAGATGATCAGTTTTGTTTGTGCTCAGGTTGACTTTTACAGGCAATTCATTTTACGGTTTTCTGATTGGCTCATAGCTAGCCTCTAGCCAATAGCAATCTAACAAGACAAACCGCTATGCGTTTGACTCGAGCTGTGGGTGGAAATCAACCCACAGCATGAGGTACGATGCGCACCAAGTGATCGCAAGGTTTACAATGGCTGCAGTGTGCCATGGCCATTACAGCGTGTATTTTCACCCAAACCACTCATGCAGTTCAAGTGCAGATGCTGCAGAAATTTTACAAGGACTGCCAGTAGCGGTTTGTGGCTTATTCACCAATTTATAAGCTCTGGTCAGGTTGCTTCTTGTCATACCAGGCTCATCATCTGAGGCGGAAAGGAGCTTTAGTGCCCCCAGCAGGTTGAAAACATGGCAGCGCTCAACAATATCACAAAACAAATGACATCACATTGCTATATTTCATATCGACCAAGATAAGCTGGACACCACAGATAGGAGAATTTAAAATGAAATGTGACAAATACAATGCTCTCTGCCATATATTACTTGGAAAAAGTACATTTTAGCATTTTCCATATATTTGGCAATACATTTTCTGATCTTCAAACTACATTTTTGTAAAAAGAGAGCCAGAGTTAAAAATTCAAGTTGTTTATACTTAATTTACCGAATGCCCTGAAAAACATATTTACCATTTATCAGCAATGACAGCAACCAAATGTTTTCTGTATTGTTCAGCTCTTACTGCACTTAGAAAAAAAGCCCACTCTTCCATGAAGAAGTGCTTTAGCTCAGTGACATTTGTGAGGTTTTTTTAACATGAGCTGGTTGTTTTATGTCTGCATGATATCTGGTTGTGTGGTGCAAAGGGTGGCCCAAATCAGACCTTATTGCTTAGAAATGTATTCAAACACATGACCCTAATAAAAATCTAGAAAGTAATGTCCTTTTCACATCTGACAATTGCATGTTTGATAACCAAGAATGCCAAAGAATGAAACAGGCACATAACTTGAATCATATATTTCAATCCCTCCATATATTACTATAAACCAAAGAATTGGACAAATCAATGCAAAAAAATATAAATAAAAGTGCTAAAAGATCTTAAATGCACGTGAGTTGTACAGGGTCATTCACCAACCAACTATTCCAGTTCTGGTTTGGTTGATTACAATCTGTGAAATCCATTTGAATTGATATTGGACTTCTGGTGCTTTTTTGTAGCCTTCTGATGGGTATTGTGAATAGAATCATGAGCATGGGATATTTTCAACAAACACAGACAAGCTGTATACTACTTCTCTTATTCCACCGACAGCATTTCGCTCAGTCTGGAGAACCCTTGAATGACTCCCTTGCCTGCATTTTACCAGTAAACCTACAGTCTCATGAGTGTCCTCAAGTGCCTAGTACCTCTGGACGGAAACCACTGCTTTACAAAGGAGTGTCTGTGCTTTAACTGAACATGCATCTCCTTTGTGGACCTTATTTTTGCAATGCATTGCTTTTAAATGTCAGACATGTTGCATTAAACGTGACATGTTTTTTGCTTTGTCACACATGCAATGGGAAACTGTTGTTTTTATCTTGTTTAACGTACAGGGATTTATATTGAAACATTTTCCACGACAAAGCGCACTGTGGTTAAAAACAGAGTCTTTCTGCACCTTTGGGCGAGTTCGAGCTACTGACTCAGCCTACTCACACTATAAAAAAGTAAAACCAATGTTTGTGTGATGTTTACATATTGCACTTCATTTCAGGTTGTGCCAAATGTAAACATAAATATATATCCTGGATTGGATTTAGATCTTCGCTACATTAATGAAAACATGATATTATCTATCTCCTAGCAACACATTTTTTTGCACTCTACCAAAAACAGACCTACAGTAAACATACCATGGATACTGCGTGCTGCTGCAGATGGTTGCAGCCCTGGCAACATCTCAGGCACTTGGAAGACATTGGCGGTTTACATTATTCAGATTGTGTTAAGCAGGTGTTGTTTTATACTAGCCTGTACGTGAAGCTGCGGGTATAAGACATGGAGCAGTCGCGAACTAAACTGAGTAGTTGATTTATCCTTTCCTGTGAGCACACACATGTTGAATCAACCTTATTTAAACATAATTCGTAAACTGTTACGTAGTTATATTCTGTCTAAAACATAAACAGGTAATTTTGTACGATCTTCTCCCGTTGTTTCTGCCTGTTCCATCAATTACGTTTGCTCTGCTCTTGCCTTGTCTGTGCTGCGGTGTAGTGCTTCCTGGTTTCGACCACTCTTGCTCCTTGGACTACCCCTCTGTCTGCCGGTTCTGTACTGTCTCCTACATCAGACTGCTCACACTTTGCCGATCTTTGCCTGTCTCATTGTTGACTCTGCTGCCATATTCTGTGTTTCTGTTGAATGACATATCACTATGGACGAAGAGTATCGCCATGTATGAATGGACTCTGCACTCTGAACATATTCAATTCCTCATCTTGTCTTCACCACAGGAACCAATAGTCCTCGGACCCTGGCTCTGTCTTCATGATCCTGTTGTGTCCTGGATGAAGGGAGACATTTTAACGTGGAGTGATACCTGTGTCAGTAATTGTTTACCAGGTAGGGTCACCTGAATGGAGGATTCTACGTCCACGTCCCGTGCAAATCTCCCTTCTGTCTATCTGCAATTCGCTCCTGTATTCAGCAAGGCTTAGACCTGTTACCCGGCACCCCGCTACCTCAACGGGCATATTTACCTGTTATCCATGCCCAAGACTGAAGCCATTAACTCATATGTTGAAGAAAGCATTGCTCGGGGGGCCATTCGTCCATCTATTTCTCCGGCAGCGTCAAGCACCTTCTTTGTACAAAAGAAGGATGGAGTCTGCTGAATGATATCACCATTACAAACCGGTACCCGTTGCCGTTGATTCCCGTCGCTCTGGGCAGGTGGGAAAGGCCTCCATTTACACCAAATTTGATCTACGGAGTGCTCATCATATAGTGTGTACATCGACGACATCCTCATCTATCCAAAATCGTTATCAGAACATATCTAACAGGTGCAGCAGGTCTTCAAGGGCTACAAGAACATCAGCAGTTTGTGAAGTTAGAACAGAGTGAGTTTCACGTCACCGCCGTCTACTCTCCTGGAACGAATCACCCCGGCGGAGTGAAAATGGATGCCAACGAGATTCATGCTGTGAATAATTGGCCTCAACCCACCACTGTTAAGGAACTCCAGCGCTTTTTGAGGTTTGCCAATTATTAGTGCCGATTAATTCGGAATTTTAGTATTACTGCCGCTCCCCTGTCTGCACTAACCAGTCAGAAAGGTCGAACCCTGCGCTAGACCTGCACTGGACCAGTACCGCTGCAAGCACATTTGATAAGTAAAAGAAGGTACTCACTACCACTCCAGTTTTGTGCCAGACTGATTCCACTCAACGTCAATGTAGAGGTACATGTCTCAGATGTCGGGGTAAAGGCGGTCCTGTCCCAACATCAAGGAACACCTTCCAAATTGCATCTGTGTCTTCTTTTCAGGAAGTCTAACCTCTGTCGAACATCATTATGACGTAGGGAACCGGAAGTTGTTAGCCATCAAGCTGGATCTGGAAGAATGGAGACATTGGTTAGAGGCACTACATTCCTTCCTTCTACTGACCGATCACCGGAATCTGGAGTACCTCGAAACTCCCGGCAAGCATGGTGGTCCATGTTTTTTAACCGTTTTCAGTTTTCAGTATCCTACATTCCCGGATGGTAGAATGTCAAGGCAGATTCATTGTTCCGTCTGTTCCGTGTGACACACAATTGGCAGATTGTGTATTTCAGCAGTTGTTCCATCAGTTCGGGATACTGGAGGACATCGTGTCCAATCGTGGACCGCAACTCATATCCCGGGTATGGCGAGCCTTCTGTAAGCAACTGGGGATAACCTTAAGTTTATCGTCTGGATATCATCCTCAGTCTACACTGGACAAATGAAACAGTTAAACCAGGATATAGGGAAGTACCTGCGCCAGCAATGCCAGACAAAACCTCATGAGTGGAGTCGATACATTTCCTGGGTGGAGTACGCACAGAACTCTTCGATTCACTCCTCTCTATGCCTCACTCTCTTTCAATGTGTGTTGGGCCCTAACTCAATCAACCCCCTTTATTTCCATGGGATACAGAACCTGGATCGGCGGTGGAGGATTGGTTTAGACGCAGCCACGGGAACGGGAGACGGCTATCAGCATCAGGAGGAGTATGCAGACCGCCGGCGTAGACCCAATCCTCTGTATCGGCCAGTACAGCGCGTTTGGTTGACTATGAGGGATATCCGGTTCTGTCAATCCTGCAAGAAACTCACACCCAGGTACATAGGCCCATTCAAGATTATCAGACGCATTAACTCGGTGCATATCGCCTACAGCTATACCCCGCATATACTGGATCTCTCCCACAATCCACGTGTCATTACTCAAACTTGTTTGGTAGAGTCCCCTGCATCCTCCAGTCGCTGCACAGCCGACTCCAACCCCATCGGAAGTGGATAGAGAGCCAGTAGTATCGGGCACCAAGATCCTCGATTCTCGCGGATTGGATGGGTCAGATGCAGTACCTGGTTGATAGGGAGGGCTATGGTCCACAAGAGAGGTCTTGGGTAGGGACATCTTAGATCCAGGACTGGTCACAGCCTTTCACACAGAACATCCTGAGTGTCCTGCTCCTCGGCTTCGGGATTGACTGCCCTCTCGGCCATCTGGGTCGTCAGGAGCATCCAGTGGGAGGGGGGTACTGTAAGATCCTCTCCTGTCCCACAGCCACTACTGTCACCAGCACACCATCTACCAGCAACTGTTAGCATCACGCACAACTGAACCCAATAACCTGGATAATAGACACCTGGGTCTTATTTCATCATGTCACATCCTTTTTGCGAGGTATTGTTTGTCTATCGATTTGGTGAGCATCCCAGACTACGGTTACTAGATTGCCCACCGTGTACTGTTGTTTCTGCCTGTTCGATCATGTACGTTTGCTCTGCTCTGCCCTTGTCTGTGCAGCTGTTTAGTGATTCCTGTTTTCGAACCACTCTTCGCCTGCACCCTGGAGTACCCCTTTCTCTGTCTGCCGGTTCCGCGTCTATTTCATCGGACTTCTTACTCATTGCCCACCTTTCCCTGTCTCATCGTTGACTCTGTTGTCTTATTCTGTGTTTCTATTTGATTCAAATTAACCGCGCTTCACGATTGTAACATATGCATTCTGTCTGGCCGTATACATTACAATTTTAGAATAGAATTTATATAAACTTTCTGCATAGCCGTAGTTGCTGTCTTGACATCAGATTCAAAACTAAAGAAATATCCATGATAAACACAAAAATTATTATAAGCAAGATAAATGCATACATAAACATGCCATAGGACCAGATGACTAAACCTATGTGATATGACAGAATATTATGGCAGAATGTGTAGATTGAATAAAATAAAGACTTGGGGACAGCATGGCGAAGTAGTAAACATCCCAATACATATTTATTTCTCTAAATCAGTCCTCTTCCTATCACCACTAACCCACTTCCTTAAATAGATATTCTCCATTCAAGTGTTCCAAAGAGTAAAATGGCTTTTGGCTGCCTATGTCCTACATAATGTCATTATGTTAACTGAGAAAAATAATATGAAAAACCTGTACAACACCTACAACACAATCCAGTCTCTGATATTATTAAAGAAACTTGGGACTTGATGAGACACGGTTTATGCACTTCCTTTAGTCTGGGGTGTAAAACATGTGAAACACACGAGAGAAGAAAAACTCTTGAGAGAATCTCTCGGAATTATATCAAGATGTAGGAATTCTGATATAATGCCTGAATTTAGGACTAAGCACAAAACATTTTTCAAATATGGTACTGAATGTAATATAGTTCATTTTGCCCAAATCACAGCAGATCTTTTTTGTTTTGTTTTTCAAACTGTAGCCTTCTTCAAGCTGTGCCTCGTCTGTGGTTGGGAAAATCTAAAGCTCAAACCTACTTGTTTTCATACGTAGCAACAGCAGTAGCTTCTCTCTAACTACAGGCAATGCTTAAACCCTACATCCCTGCCCCAGCCTCATTGTTCAGCCACATCTGAACTCACATCAGTCAATTTTGGTGTTAGTTAAGGTGGGATAGTGATACGTCGATTTGTTTTGACATTATTGTCAGATTTTGCAGGTCAATGCAGAGTTCCTGAAAGCGAAACTTAAAGTTAACTGACCTACAGTAATCAGAGCCAAAAGTGGTGCAACACAGAATAGATCACTAACATCAGACCGATTTTGTATGAGGAACATCTATCACATTGTGTTTGCATGAATGAACTGTTCATGTAAGTGTTACGAGATTTATGTAGAACGGGGAGGTAATAAGTGAGGAAAGAAAGTGAGAATACAATTTTATGAAGCCCCTGTGGAAAGAGATTTTTGAATATTTTATGGACTTGGGTTGCCCACTGCGGCAGCTCTAGGTGATGGCTGCACTGAGGTAGTTGGTAGCCACTCTCGATAATTATTTTTCTCAAACATTGCGCCCATCTGAACAATGAGCAACAACAATGTAGACCATTGGACTTCCATCGACCAGGAATTTTCACGGCCTTCTTGCATTTTCAAATTTTCAAATGTATTTAATTTGAATATACAAAATGATAATATGTCATTAGGAAAAAAATGTGATATTATGAAATAAAAGTTGTTTAAAAATAAATAAATGTGGCATTATGAAATAAACGTTACCAAATGTTTCCCACAATTAAAAAATATATATTAACTCTTTATTTTCCTGCAAATTAGATGCAAGCAATATCTAGATGAATATACAGTTGTACAGTTTATTGCCCAACCATAGCCAATATTGGACAAGATTCCTCGAAATACTAAGCAGAACGACATGCTGTACTGTATGGCCGATTTGTGCAGGAGGAAATTCTGAATTTGTTGGAGTACTTCCCCTTTCATATTTCTACACTGGTATGCATACCCCTTTGAAATGAAAAGATCTTAAAGTACAACTGATGATGAATGGGGTACAGGCCTGACAAAACATCACCACAAAGGACACTCTGCTTCTGATGCCCTTGTTAGACTTCAAGCAGTTCTTTCATGCAAAGAATATGCAACAACATACTAAACATAATTTGGTTATTTTAAATAAAGCCTCATGGTATTGAAAATAATATAAATGTATATTTTAACCTCAGTCATTCTTTGATTTCAAATCCAAACTTTTAGAGTAAAAAGCCAAGAGAAAAAAAACATTTCTGTACCAATAATTATAATATTTTAATATAATTATAATTTTATAATTTAATTAATTTAACCCATTAACTACACTATATTGGACAAGCAGATCCAGTTGACTAGCACTCCCAACACTGTGTGTATGCATGGTCACAGTAGTCACATTATGTATTTCTTTAACTTGTTCAACTTGTCGATGTGTGCTCTGTCGGATTCAGGCTGGGTGTTTCTAAAAGCACTTTGTGACAACTTTGTTGTAAAAAGGGCTTTATAAAATACATTTGATTGATTGATTGATCTTACGAACACTCTGAAGCAAACTTTCATATTGACATCTCAGACTTTCAGATGAATTGTCCCACAAATGTTTTAGCACATATTTCTGGTTACGCATTATTGGTAGTTCTGGACGCCAGGTCTTTACAAAGTATACATCTTTCCTCCGACAATAGTTGATATAAAAGCAAACACTGCCAAACTTGGATTTATTGCATTGTTCCAAGGCACAGTAAAGCTAATAGTCAGGTAGTTCCACCAAGGTGTCGGGAGTGGAGTTGTTTATCAATGATTCAGAAAAGAGAAAAAGTTGGAAGTAATCTTAGACTACTAGGAAAACACACCACCTCAGGGAGTTTCCTGTAAATCGTGGTGTTGTAGACATTTGTTATTTGGGTCTATTTTTTCAGATGCGTATGGTCCACAAACCCTGGAACAGAGAGCTGTGTTCTCATGCAGACTGCCTTGGAGGAATAGAGGAGGTGGAACTTTAAGGCCACATTTCAGTGGTGACTGCTCTGACAGGCCTTAAATTGTAGCACATCAATAAACCCATTTCGCTTTCTCTTTTTTTCCGTCTCAATCTCTGATTCTTTCTTGGTATTTTATTCTCATTTTCTCTCTGTAGGAGTTGACTTAAGGATGCCTCGGTTGTGGCTCTGTTGTTGTTCTTGCGATTCTAATTGTAAAGTGAATCCAGGATTGCGGCACAATGGCTCTGCTCTTGCAGGACACTCCATAACAGGAAACATTAAAACAGCGACTTCCAGGAAATAGATTGAAACAGAGACTTCCATCATCCTGAGTGACAGTTCATTTATTCTTCCTTTTCAGGGATGGTGGCTCCTGAGGATCCGAGTGTAAAAGCCACTCTGACTTGGACGAAAAGTGACATAACCGCGTCACTCACTGTTGTTAGTCCTCGTGCTGCCCAGACATGATCTTGGAATGGTCTTGGAATTAAGGGAATTTAATTAAAAGTTACAAGAAAATCTAGTTGTATTGGGTTCCTTAATCAAGAATTCACTCTGCCTTTCTTTAATGTATGTGCGAAGATACTTTGAATTGGGTGAAAGAGTGGTTGAATTTTTTGGGACCAAATATTAACCTAGGAGCAATGCTGGACAATATAATACTTTCACATGAAACACTTAAATGTTCATTAAACTGTATTTGCACAGAACCCGACTGCCACATTTTGCTCATTCTTACATCTTCACTTCCATATGCCAGAACTTTTTTGTACTTACATCTTGTATCTCGGAAACGATGTAGCCAGACACTCATTTGCATATTGACATATACATGTGAAAGTTTTGTTCTGTTTTCTATAAACTGATACTAATCATCTGTGACTCTTGTAATGTCACCTGAAAGAACAGCTCTGTGCCAGGTGCTGGTGTCTAGCACTAATTGGGAGAATATGGTGACACATCTTCTGCTGCAACCCACTATGGTGAAAGATCAGACAGTAGAGGCAGTCATGTCAGCAATATTCAAGGTTCCACATATCTCTAACTAATAGGAAAAGGTAATCATTACCCAAAACTGGGTACGAAAGGATTCTGAAGATATTTCTTGCCTACCGTCCCAGTGAGATCCAACGCCCCTGTGTTCCTTGGTTTGAGCACGGACACCTGTTGTGATTGATCTCATCTGTGTTCCTCATTGCTGCCTCTACTTAAGTTCCTGCTTCTCGAGGGTTTGTTCTTTGTCATTATTTGGTTCACCTGCACCTGTAACGCTGCTATTTCTGTGTGATATTTTTGTCATTCATAAGTCCTCTGTTTTCTCTGTGCCTGTGTCCTGCCTCCTCGCTACAGTGTTACAATGTTACTTTGGATACACAATTCTGTGTGGAAACTAGTGGTCACAATAGTATAGGACTTCCTGTTTGTGTTGCAGGCCAATTAGCTGATGATACCTGCCGGTTCCTGCTTCCAATCCACCTAGACATCACCTCCTCTGATTGCATCCGACCTGGACAGTGTGAAAAAAAGGGATTTAGTAATAAATGAACTATTAAGACGTTACCCAGCAGAGGACTCCCCTCCATATCCGGGTTTCCTTTTTAATTATTAATTCTGTCTTATCTAAAGGATTTCTCAAATCACTATTATAATTACAACCATGCACTCAACGTCAAGTATGGCCTGAGTGAATATATGTCATGGTTCCCTCCCTCTGTCCCTCTCTATGCGGGAGTTGGCTCTCCCCCGACCAGCAGAGAGAGGGAGTAATCACAGACATTCTAGACACCTGAGTTTTTCCCACACCTGGGTTCAGGTTTTCATTAGTGTCCCTATATAGTTCTGTGCTTGTCAGTTGTTTAGTGTCGGGACATTAATTCAAGGTATGTGGTGTTTAGGATTTTAGTTGTGCTGTTATGATTTAATGCAGGAGTGTTTGCATGTTGCTTTGTTGTTTAGACCAAGTTAGAGTTGGTAATGTGAACATTCAGTTTTGTTGTTGTTGGGTTGGGTTTTATGTATACCGGGTTATTTGCACGTTCTGGTTTATGTTCCTTGTGTATGAGTTTCCTCTGTCTGATTTTGTGTTTTGTTAATTCAAGTTCCCAGTTCTTGTGCCTGTCTTGCCTGTCCTGGATGAATAAAACCCATTGTAAGAAACAAGTTCTCTGCGCTTGTGTCCTCTGTCGGCTTGAGAGCCGAACCCTGACAATATAAGTGTTTGTTTATACAATAATGTGTGAGCAGTGTTGTGACATCATATTAAAACTGAAAACTTGAAACTCTTTCCATTGCTAAGCTGCTTTACCGTGGGAAAAATCTATCACTCACTGCCCCCAATACAATCATGTCGACAGATGGATTTTTTCTAATGTGCTATTGGTTCGATTGGTCCCAGTTTAATAAGTTTGTTTTACACAAGACCTGGCCAGCTTGAATATGCAATCTAGCATCATTTTTCGTCCTTGTTAGCATATTAACATGTTGTCTAGCTAATACAAATGGTAATATAAATGTAACCCAGAATCATAACATTAATAAAAATATGTTGTGTTGGTCTTTTAAGCAGTATGTCCTGATGAGCCAAAATGTTATGGCACATGTCAAGGTCAGAGTAGATAAAACTTTAAGCACTCAATCAATTTGTGTAGTGAACGTGTTGGATGCTGGAGAAATGGGCAGTAGTATAGACTTGAGAAACTTTGACCCGTGCCAAATTGTTATGGCCAGTCGACTGGGTCAGAGCATCTCTAAAACCACAAGGCTCGTGGTGCTCTCTGTCAACAGTGGCTCGTATCTACCGACAGTGGCACGAGGAGGGACAAAACGCAATCGCCACGGCAACAAAGTGTCTGAGGCTCATCGATGCGCGAGGACCCTGCTACGTATTAGGCATAATGTTTTGGCTCATTAGTGTATGTTTGCATATACATGGGTGTCTCCGTCTGTCTTTAGCTGTTTCATGACAAATAAGCTGATCGGTTTGAGAGGTTGTTTAATTTCTCTACGCATTCCGGCTTGCAGTCGCCTCCCTGCTCCTTCTAACTAGGCCAGCCCAGGGTTTAACGAGCAGCGATCAGCTGACAGTCCCCTCCTCCCACGTGCTTACACAATCTTGTTAAAGCATGCAGTTAATCTGAGGAAATGGACTCTTCTCAGGCAAGTAGGTCTTTCATCATCCCGTTGTCTGCAGCGATCACGCTCTCTCGCTCTCTGACAAACACATAGGTCCATGAGAAATAACACACAGTAGGACTTAAAGGTATACACTCCAGGGCTTTTGAGATTTACATTGTATATTCAGCATCTAGTTTTGAAACTACTGGCCACAGGCTGAAATGTGTCCAGTGTTTTTACTCGTTTACTGTACCATCGGACTGTGTACTGTGTAATTCATTTTATATGTACGTATGGTTTGGAAATGTTTGTGTGTGGCAAACTTGTTGTATGATCTTTATGTGCATCTCAAAGAAGCAACATCGCAAATTAGCATCGTGAGTCTAGGGAATAGGCTGACATTTATGGCGACCTGTGTCTGACATTTTAGTCAACGTTTCATTTGGGCAGAGATTATGTCTCTGCTTGTTTTGTTATTCATCTCCCACGTCAGAGTCTGTCCCCCATGGATAATTAAAGCCAAAGTGTCACAACAAAGCAGAGACTCGGATAATACAGCTCTCTTACAGTTCCTCTAGAGGCTCTCCAATTTCAACTTTTATTATATTATTTTTCTCCAACTCTCCGTCTGTCTCTGCCGCTCTCTGCTCTGTGAGCTCTCCTCGCCCCTTTCTCTGTATATTTTGTTCTCACCCGTTTCCTCCTTCCTTCCCTCTTTCTGTTTCTTAATTTCTGTTTCTCTTTCATCAATGTAATGTATCCAACTGATGTCATATACATTTTAACAGATTTTTTAATATACAATATATCTTTTATACTTTTACCAATTCAGACTTGTGTACTTGAAGCTAAAAAAACTGCCTTCTAGTGCCGACAGACTGCGGCTGTCAGATTCACTTCAGTGCCCATCTACCCTCCGCTACCTGCCTACATGGGTATGCAAATATGTTTTAATGTTATTATTTCATCAATATATATGTAAACATTTGGTATTGTGTAAAGGTATTTGGCATTCAAACACAATTATCCATTATCTATTTATCCAAGCAGTATGTGTATTTGTAAACGAAAGCACAAGATAAAATATAAGTAAATTAAAAGAAACATTAATACAATGAAAAGTTACACAAATTGTGTGGCCCCCTGTAAGATGCAAAACTGACACAATTCCCTTTGGTAGACTATCATGTAATGTTCCTAAGTAGTCCTGTGGTAAATTCTTTAAAGCCTCTTGCGTAGCTGCTTACTGTTTTTTTCCCTGTCCAAGTGATCTCACATATTTTATATTAGGTTGAGTTTGGGGCTCTGAAGTGGCAAATCTAATACAGAGAGTGTTCCATGAGCAGGTCTTCTGCTCCAACCTGGTCCAGATCATCTTGGTAGATCATCAACGATGGCATTTCTTGTCAAATGTCTTCTCACGGCCAAAGATAGTACTTTAGTGCCAGATGACGGCGCTTCATTGAATTTCCTATCTGTCCCTGAAGAAGTGACCTTTAAAGAAGCCATGTGTAAGATGTGTATTGTTCTACTGGCATACATGACCAGAAAACAACTGCAGTTCATGTTTTTACTTTATCTTTCCAATATTGTTTTCGCCAAAATTGTTCTGAGACATTCCAGGTTTAAACTTTTTGTGCTGATCTACTGGGATTTCCCACGCAACCATCTCTAGTGTTTACAGAGTATGGTCCAAAAAAAATCCTGTGAATTGCTGTTCTCTGCACGAAAATGCCTTGTTGATGGCCGAGGTCAGAGGAGAATGGCCAGCCTGGTTCAAGCAGATGGGCTACAACAGCAGAACTCCACACAGGTGTTACTTCCATACAGGGTACCACTACTGTCAGCCGAGAAGAAACTGAGGCTACAATTTGCACGAGTCCACCAAAATTGGACAATAGCAGGTTGGGAAAATGTTGCCTGTTCTGTCTCAATTTCTGCTGCAACGTTTATATGGTAGGGTTTGGCAAAAGGTGTGCCTAAGGAAGTGGCCAGTTAGTGTATATTAATTTAAATGAATTACTCAGGTTTTGAAAAATGTCAGTGTCAGACAGTCTGTTCTTTAATGTTTGCCTTTAAGCACACCGATGACGACATTAAAATGATAGTGGAGAAAGTGCAGTTAATTAGTCTGACAACTTTATTGTTCCCTATTGTTTCAGATCCGAGAACAATCAGAACCAATTGTGTATTTAGATGTTACGTGCCTGTGTATAAATGTAAAACCTAACTGTAAACAAGATTAGGATACTTGTATAAATGGGTCTTCTGTGTGCAGTAAGTGTATGCTATTAATGTAAGCGTTAGTGTAAACATTTAGCCCGTTTAAACCAAAGTAAAAAGCATCACGCAAGTTTATTGTGTTAATTAAAATCAAATCATATATATATATATATTTATATAAACATATATCCAAAAGCAGTGATGTGTAAGGTGAAATGACAAATATGATGATGCTGCGAAAGTAAAATTGCATAAAAGCGTTTAGACACATCATACACAACGTGTACACGTATTAGTATAAAATGGGGATTTGTGGAATTAAAATAATGAAAATAGGAATCACAACCACATATCTACGCTGTCTATATTGTTACAATTATGAATAATATTATTATAAAGATAATCTTGCGCTGTTCTGTCTCATATGCATGTTTGTTTTTCAGTAAAAATATGTTGTTTTGACATGGTAACACTGCCATCTTATGGTAGAAAGAGTACAATATAAAGCCCTATACAACCATGACATTGTTTCAGAAAGCCATGTAATTGCTTCCAAAAAAAAGTGAATTCAAAACCTTCAAAGACACTCCCATCTTCACTCATCGTTAACATATTTTTTTATCATCCAAAACAAAAACGCTAATGTATGATACACAGTTCTCAATGCATAATCTACAAAAAAAACTTCTAAATTAGACCAAATATTTATTCTCTAAATATAGATATTGAAAAACATTAAACAAAAACAATGCTTCTGGTTCATCTAATATTAGTAACCCAATGCACATAACACTATATACTAACTTTGGCCCAGTAAACGAGAAAAAGCGTGTTATGTGTCAGCGTTTCTGCTCCCACTTAATATATATCATGGAAATCATATGATGTTGTGTGAGCCAATACCTAGGGACTACTCATTTGTAGACCCTCCCATAGAGAACAGAGTCTGTTAATGGTACACATGAACTGTAGGCAACAGTGTTGGCATATCCATTCTACTTGACACTTGGTGTGTAAATGAGGTTTCCCCTAAACGGATCAGCAATGTCTAATGTCATTATTGATTCTGTCTTTTCCTCTTCCTCTCGTTCACCTCTTTCTGGCATCTGGTTTCCACTCTCATCTTCTCCCTTGTCCCAACACTGTTGCTCCCCCTTCCCTTCTTCCTTTCCTACATTCGCCAACTCCACTGCCCTCCTCTCTGCCTCAATCTGGCAGCTCTGTTCTCCACTCTCTTGTCCTCCCGCACGTATCTCCACATCCTCATCCTGGGCTTTTCGGCACCTGGACCCTGCACATTCTTCCAGATCCACTAGGCATGTTTCCTTCTGCTCGCACTGTACTACGAAAATCCTGTAGAACTCAATCATGACAATGAGGATGTTCTTGCAGGTGAAGAAGATCATGAGCTGATTGAGCACGTTCTCTTGGATCATGAGGTAGAGTCGGTAGATGAGGAACGGCCCGTCCTGTAGCCCTACTGTCAACAGCAGACTCCACACTCCACTGGAACAGCACAATGTGTTTGAGGACGGAGATGCCAGCAGACCCCCGTCCACACCCAGAGAGGTGGAGCTGCCAGGCTGGGACAGACCGAGCTGGGTTTGGGAGCTGGAGGAGCTGGTCTGGGTCAGGACCAGGGGAAACTGCATAAGAGCCCAGGAGAAGAGGGCAAGGCCCACAATGATGACAGCCCGGTTGGTCTTAACTTCAGGCTCCTTGAAGGTGTCAAAAATGTCCAGGATATCAGCGCCCAGGCCCACGTAGACCATAAGGAGCTGGGACAGCTGGTCACGTGACATATCTCCTTTAGGCATTAGCCAGCGGCCCAGCACCAGCACAATGAGCATGGTTTGCTCCAGTCCTGCCGCCCAGTTCTCTGGGTCCAGATTCAGGATGTCCTGGATCAGTCAACATGACGCACAATGAGAGAAGATTGCTTTGTTAACTTTTCAAATATGTTTCTGAGGCATGTGGCACACGTACACTGATGAGCCGAAACAAGGGCACAAAACAAGGGCACATGTCAATGTCTGGGTAGATTAGATGGTTTGCAAACAATCTGATTTTGTAGTCAGTGTGTATGCACGGGAATGGGCAAGTGTAAAGACCTGAGCGACTTTGACAAGGGCCATATTGTTGTGGGCAGACGACTGGGTCTGAGCATGGCTGAAACAGTTTTAATTTACAAGTGTGGACAGCCATGTACGTGTGCACTGTTTACCTGGGGTAGGAATTGGATCACCTGGATGTACTGTGGAAAAACAACATGCTCAATGAGGAAATGTTTAGCTGGGAAGCCCTGGGTCCTGGCATTAATGTGGTTCGGGCGGCAGGATAATGCCCCCTGCCACTATGAACTTATTGTTTGGGAATGGTTTGAAGAACATGATGAACAGTTCAAAGTGTTGCACTGGCCTCCAAATTCCCGGAGTTTAATCTGATTTAGCAGCTGTGGAATGAGCTGGACCAACAAGCTCCACCTCGCAACTAACAGGATTTGTTGCTAATGTCTCGGTGCCGGATACCACAGGACATCTTCAGGGGCAGGTCGGCACTGTTTTGGCGGCACGCCATATTGTTTTGGCTTACTAGTGCATATTAGTGCATGTATTATATTCTTCTGCTACACTGTCTCAAATAGATTTTCTCCACAGACTGCATGTCCCTAAACTCGTTAATCACTGAGCCATGTTCATCTCCATCTAAGATAAATGTATCATACTGAAAATACGAAAACATTTATCAGACCATTCATCTGAGTGTAGCTTCAGTCTTATCTCAACTTCATTTCCATGTCATGACTTTGTGTTCATATAGCTGCCTCATCCTCCGAAATACTTCATTCCGTTGACGTTCACATCTTCTCTGTGGGATCACATCAGTAGAATGTGGCAGGGTAGGGTGATGGGCGTGTTTTGTAGTGTGACACCTACCGCTGAGATGCCGATGTGAGCCAGCTGCTCCCCCTGCTCTGGGCCTGAGGAGATGTTGACAGGGAGCTGGTTTTGCAGCAGGCTGAGCTCCAGGAACCAAATTGAGGGGATGACGGTACTGAGGTAGAGAAAAACCATGGGGGAGAACCTAAAAGCAAACCAGCGAGGAGCAGTAAGCTACTTTTTGCAACATACACACATTTTTTGGCCAGTCAGTGCTAGATGTAAGCCTTTTAGAAATTCTGCATTTCAGACGGCCAATTATTCTCATCATGTATGCAAATCCCACTTGACAGCGCAAAGCCTTCTCCACAAGGAGAGAACTTCAAAGTGAGAAGGAGAGAGGGGCCTGAATTAAGATTCCGTCTCAGCATGGCCCAGCGCTAATGGCGAGAAAAACGAGGGCTGACTAGCAGCATCGTTTGGTTTGATTCCCCAATGATTTTGAGTCGGAAACGACATCATTTCCTGTCAACCCATTGAAGAGTGTACAGTAGAGGTTTACGTTATTTCAGTTCAAGATGACGATGAGAAAAGTTAGACACACATACACACACTACACACAAGCACACATGAAAAGACTGGCTTTACATTCTGGATTGCAGTGCCTCAGCAAACCAAAGATTTATGGATGGAGTCTTGTGTTTTGGAGGACATGGCTATTTATTGGGGCAAATAAACATCAATATAGAATGAGAAATATACTGTGCTTTAAGATAAAGAGAGAAAGGGGTACCTTGGTGCCTACAGCCAGCCAACATGGATCACTGTATTTATTTATTTTTGTCTCTCTGGGTGGTTTAAACTGTGGGTTTGGTGTCTCAGGTATTTTATTTGCTTTGGAAAAAAGAACATGCTATTCTGTGAGTAAAAAATAAAACGTTGTGCAGTGCTGGCAGGTTTTCATGTCATTGTGAAACGAGTATTACTTTGGTTACTTAGTTTTTTTTTGAATTGTGACTGTACTTCAAAATATGAAATGTATAAAATGAAGAGAATTTCAGATTTAGTCAAATCTAATATTCCCTCACTCAATAACATTGTTGCCTATTGGGCTCGTGAACTAGATACAGTATTTGAGTAATCTCATCCCTACTGTAATAAAGTGCTTTTTTGTTTTGACAAAAAAGTAGAGCAAAAAATTGTTTATAAACACTAATTCATTTTATTTGTCATTAAGAGACTGTAGAAGTAAAATAAAATAAAATATATGAACTTTCGTGGTCTATAATATACACTGTTGAGCCAACACATTATGACCACCTGCACATAAGAGTGTCTAGTTTCAGAAACTGACCTCACAGGTCCTCAATTGCCATTTTTATTAAATAGTTCCTGCTAAACACCCGTCTCTATGTCAACAGTGAACAGGTGATTCTGGGAGGCTGCCCATCTGGGTGGAGTTCTACCTTTGTCCAGCGTCTGTGTTGTTTACCCATCTTAATCATTTCTTTTAATTGGCCAGTCTGAGATATGGCTTTTTCAGTCCAATTTGTCATAATAATGAATTCGTTGAAGAATAGCTTATCATTTGTTTTTCATTTTGCTAATAATAATAAACCATAATACATTCAATGATTACAGGGCATCTGGAAAGTATTCACAGCGCTTCACTTTTTCTACATTTTGTTATGTCACAGCCTTATTCCAAAATGGATTCAATTAAGTTCTACACACAATATCCCATAATGACAAAGTGAAAAAAGTTTATTTAAATATTCTTGTTTCCCATGGTCTGAGTGTCTTGCAGGTGCCTTTTGGCAAACTCAAGATGGCCTGTCATGGGCCTTTTACTGAAAAATGGCTTCTGTCTGGCTATTCAACCATACATGCATGAGTGGTGGAGTGCTACAAAGATGGTTGTGCTTCTGAAAGGCTCTCCTCTCTTCACAGAGCAACGCTTGAGCTCTGTCAGAGTGACGATCGGTTCTAGGACAGTTGTAGAAACATCTCAAGGATGATCGGTGGAAACAGTTTGCACATGAGCTCAATTTTGAGTGGTATGGCAAAGGTAGTGAATACTTACATACATATGATTTAAAAAATAGATTTAATAAAAGCATTTACATTATCATTATGGGGTGTTGTGTGAAAAGATTTTGAGAAAAAAAAGCATTTTCTACTTTTTGAAATTAGACTGTAACATAGCAAAATGTTAAAAAAAAAGTGAAGCGCTGTGAATACATGCACTCTCGTAAGATGCTAGATTGTGAAATGTATTTACAGATGAAACTCTTTGTTTGATATTTTCTTTCTTCTAAAGAAACATACAGTAACGCGTGATACTTTGGTTGAATTGTTGAGGATATTTTTTGTATTGTGATGTTCTATAAAACTAATTTCTTGTATGAAATTTCTTTGTATTTCTTTCGTAACTTTATTCAAATCCAACCAAGACTCTTATATCTTATCTGAGGGTATGGCCCATTCATTCATTGGGGGGTAATTAACGCCAGGCTCACGATTAGCGGCTGCCTGTGTACCAACGCCAAGTGGCGTGTGATTATAGCATATTAGATAGGGATACAAGATTGAAAATAGGTAAATAGTCTCTAGTTATCACTTTATGAGTTTCGAATTATGACCACAGATCAATGTTAAGTGCACCTATTCAGAAGAATTCAGGTTTATTTTAATTACAAATTCAAACAGACATTTGTTGGTTCTGGCGTAACTTGTGTATGATAAAAATATGTAAATATGTCAAATTAGTTGTATGTAATGCAGGTATATTTACCATTTCCACTCAGCGTTGTGGGTACACTTTATGGTGATGGCCATCTCCACTCCCAGCAAAGCCACGCCCACCAGCAGCAGCCAATAGAAGGGCTCCCCTTTGACGGTGACCACGCGCCAGACGGTCACCAAGCCATGGATGGATAACAGGATGCGGCTCAACATAGCCAGCAGGAAGTTGATGATGCGAAACATCCTGTCTGAGAGATAAAAACTGAGTTTCCTGGTGCCAGATATTCTTTAGTTAAATTATATGACTACCCTTACCATGTTATGACAACAATGGTCAAAGGAATTGATAGAAATGCTTAGATGGGTCTCCATGAATCAGATAAACTGATTTATATTTTCTATATTGAGCCTCACAAGTGCTCTACTATAGTAAGACAAATTCAGAAATGTCTGTTTGTCCTCAATATGCCTTTCCATTAAATGTAGTCATTAACAGGGTTAGAAATAAGAATTTGTTTTCTTTTCAACTTAAAGCTTAAGCTTTTGTCATAGAATCCTCTATTTGCATATTGCATATTCCATTTGCATTCTAGTTGTCACTTTATCATGACAATGCAAGAGATTTCACCCCATGCTTCCCAAAGCACCTACTGAAAGTTGGATTGGCATGATGGGTACTTCCTATGATCAATAGGGTCAAGCTGCACCCACGACAGCTCAATAGGGTTGAGATCCAAGACCTGTGCTGGCCAACCCATTATAGACAATACCAGTTGTCTGCTTCTTCCCTCAAAGTCAAAAGTCAAAGTCAAAGTATTTTATTGTCATGTGTACAGAATGACTTGCATCAAACTGCACAATGAAATGTATTTATTTATTTACTTATGACATGGCAAGCAACATCTACGTAGTTAGAAGAACAACAAAAAAACTAACTAGCTGAACTATCTAAAAAAATATACATAATGAAGTGTGAATATGGACAGCATGCAAACCGTAAAACTTAAATACTGCAATAAAAATGATCTAGTGCCAGTACTGGATACTAGTAGTGAATATACAGAATGTACATAGCTAAAAGATATGCATAATGAAGTGAATATGTACAGTATGCAAACCTTAAAACTTACTGCAATAAAAATGATCTAGTGCCAGTAGTGGATACATGGATAGGTAAATCAGTGGAGACTAATGGTCTGAGGGTAAAAACTGTTTTTAGTCTGTAAATGCGTGTACAAATGCTGCGGAAACGCGACCAGATGGGAGCAGAGTGAACAGGCCATGGCCTGGATGGCTGTTGTCCTTAATGATATTTCTGGCTTTTCTGAGGCATCGTGATTGGTAGATGCTTTGCACCGTAGGGAGGTGGCAGCCATTGACCCTAACTAACCCTATCCCTAACTAGTTATTGTATAGTTTGGAGCTGTGCTTTCTGTCATTGTCCTGTTGTAGGGGGAAATGTCATAACTCGCATGAAGTAGCCTTCATTCATCAGCACAAGAATAGACTGACAAGTTTCAGAAGGATGTTCATTGTTTCCGGCCATTTTGAGGTTGTAGTCAAACACACAATAATGTGACATAGTCTATAAGCTTGCCAGTACGTCCTTCAATTTGTTAGCTACGTTCTTTGTTCTGAATACGTTGCAGATGGTTGTTGGCACAAGCAGGACGAGGGCCATTCCGACTGATCTAAATGGCAAAAATTTGGAAGAATGTGTTTTTATCTCAGAGCTGAAATGAGGAAGGTATATATAAAAAAAGAAAATTAGTTGCACACTATCTGTCAGCTCCAAGTGGTTTATAAGCTACACAGTAAAACAATTTTACCTTGTAATTCATTTTGAGCTGAGGCACTGTTTGCAACACTCTTTGTACACGGTCTATAGTCCAGCAGTGTGCCATTTTATACCTTTCATTAAAATAAGCATGTGACTGATAACTGATGTATTGATTTCTATTGAGACAGAGAAGCCCAGAATCAGAATTTGTACTGAGCATCAGTGGACCACAAAGTTTTTGGAATCTCTCACACACTGGAGGTGAATGCATTTCTTGGCAAACAACCACCATTTACTTGCAGATACCCTATAAAAAATAAGCATGAGAGAGCAAGAAAACAGAGTCAACTCTGTCTGTCGTCCAGTCTGACAATGATAAAAAAACACTTGAAGGAAAGGTTTTGTTGGTGCAGTTATCTTCAACATAACAAAGTTATGTTATTTAAAGAATTACCCCCTATTTATGATGTCACCCGGAAGGTTATTAAGTATTAGCCTATAGTCAAATATTATTTGCCCGAAATAAATGAGTATTTCCAAACCATTAATTCAGGATTTGCCTATACTGTGTCTGTGACAATAGAAGTCAGTTTTCAATGTATTAGTATGACAGTCAGTTGCCTCCTGTCTAGTTCCAGATTTAGAATGAAGCGAAGCCCTCACTATCAGAGAACCCTGTTAGAAGCCAAATTGTGATTATTTATTAAAAAATTGTCAAATGACCTCAACATGTCAACATCTCAAAGAACTTTAGGAAACAAAAAAAAATTGTAGTGTCATATAAATAAATATTTTACACAGCTACTGAAACGTTTTTTTGTCACATCTACAATTTCAGCTTGTTCATTTCACACAGGAAAATCAAACTTAATTTTAGGACCTAACTAAATTCTTAGTATGTTTCTATAGTTACTAATAAAACAATATATTATATATTATAACAAGTTGTTATAAACACTATGGTCATACTTACAGAGTGAAATTTAATCCAGATGAATTTCAATCTTTTTAAAGAATGGTTTAAGTGAACATCCAATACATCCAATAAATGTGAGAGTCTTTTCTTTAGTGCAAATACTAATGCACCTCATCTGCAATTCCTAACTTCTATAATGTCTGGCCAACTTGTGCCAATGTATCTGATTTGTAAACCCCTCCCTCCCTAAATACAAACCACACCCCTGGCTCCCAATAAGATTGCATTGTTTGTAAAAGCAATGGGAAATAATCGTGTTGTAAAAAAAGTCTACTTTTGTGCTTATTGGTTTATGATGAAGATTAACTGGACCCCAGTTTAAAAAAAAAATACGAATCTGATGTCAGTAACTATGGCGATTCCAGCCTAATGTCAATAACTATGGCGATTCCAGCCTAATGTCAGTAACTATGGCGATTCCAGCCTAATGTCAGTAACTATGGCGATTCCAGCCTAATGTCAGTAACTATAGCGATTCCAGCCTAATGTCAGTAACTATGGCGATTCCAGCCTAATGTCAGTAACTATGGCGATTCCAACCTAATGTCAGTAACTATGGCGATTCCAGCCTAATGTCAGTAACTATGTATGGCGTCAATTATAAGAATATTCAAGAATGCTAACAGTTAAAGTTACAGCACAACCACAATGTATTTTAGTATCACTGTACTGTATATGGTAGAATATACAGTTGATATGAAAATGTGCCTAAAATGGGCACGGGAGCATCAGAACTGGACCGGAAAAGCGGTTCCTGGTTTGATGAGACCTGTTTTCTTTTAGACCTTTTAGACGGCTGTGCAAATTTGCGCCCTTTCCCTGGGGAACTAATGGCACCAGGACGAACTGTGGAAAAAAGAAAAGCCGTTGGAGGAAGTGTGATGTTCTGCTTAGAAGCCCTGGGTCTGGGCATTCAGGTCAACATATTTGACATGTGCCACCTACCTAAACATTGTGGCAGACCGGGTGAACCTCTGCATGAAAATGACATTCCCTGATGGAAGTGGTCTTTTTCCTGAAGATAATGTGACCGCCACGCTGCACACGTTGTTTGTAAAAAGATAACAACACGTAGTGTACAAGGTGTTGCCCGGGCCTTCAAATTCCCCGGACCTCAATCTGTTGGGCATCTGCGGGATGTTCTGGACAAACATGGCCAGTCCACGACGGCTCCACCTCACAACTTTCAGGACTGCGGCTAATGCCTTGGCGCCAGATACCAGGGGTCTCGTACAGTTCGTTCCTCGGCAAGATGTCGCTGTTTTGGCGGCACCCGGAGGACTAACTGCACATTAGGCAGGTAGTCATAATGATGTGGCTCAGTATATGCTTTATACATTTCAAAATGGAGTCAGGACAAATTGGAAAGAGGTAAACAAAAAGCCTTTTGTTTCAAGATATTGAGCTCTAGAGTGACATTTCTACATTGTCCATCTTTGGTAACATAATTTTAGGAAAAGTAATACAGTGGCGTTTATGGTGAACACAATAACTAAAGTTTCAACAAATCACAAATAAAAGACGGTAATCAAATTAGATTAAATCGACAGTTGTAGTTAAGATCGGCAAATCATTCCCATAAATAACGATGTTTTGCTTGGTATTATAGTTAATAGTTGTTTGCAAGCACCCTCGTCAACCCCAGAAACATTCTCGGAAAATACACCATACATTAAACTGTAATTCTGGCCAGTGAAACACAACATTCTCCAAACTAGTACATTTTTCAAATCTTATAGAAAAACTGTCTTGCATATGTGTGGCGTCTGCTGGGGGCCATTGTTAGTGCAGGGCAGCCGATAAGACATCCTGTCTCTACGCCAGCATCTTTATCTCCATCCTTTATGATGTCATTTCTCTGAGTCCAGAACAAAGTTATCTACCCTGGAGAAGTCGCCTTGTGATGTGCAATGTTCAAAGAGCACCCAATCCTGCCCTTTCCCACCCAGCCGAGCTCTGGCTCTTGAACCATTTCACCACTGTTGTGTATGATAACAGCCTACTCCATCTCTAGCCAGCCTCTACAGAGAAAACATGAACAAACGCTTTCAAGCAGACACTTTTGTATTAGGATTGTTACAGATGTCTTAATTTATTTATTTAATTTAGGAAAAAGCATTACCAGATATGCCAGGGAATTAATAAAAATCATTCTTCAGTGTTTGTAATGTAATCTAATGGCTTCTACAAAAAATGAAATGGTAAAAAAATAGAGATTAATATGCAATGAATTCTGTAGTTGTGGTCCTTGTTATGCAGATCTTTCTGAGATAATATGTAAACCCCAATGTGCTGTAATTACTCAAATCTATTCAGACACTGTAGGTTATTCAGGTTTCAACAATTATGCAGTAGATTTATCTCATATTTTTGATTGTTTTCAAGCTATTTACATATATTCTGGGAAAGAAATAACCTTGAGTTTTGCATTGATGTTATAAAAGTTTCAACTGAAAAACCTTCAACTTTTACTAGTATAATCTATTTTGATACCAGATTCCCCAGAAAGTAGAATGTAGAGGTAGAGTCATAGTAATTTTCTTTTTAATGCCATGTACGTGTTGTTACAATTTGTTTTACTAAATTGTTACTAAAATAAAAGTAACAGTTGTTAGGTACAATATACAATATTCAATAAGTAGTATTAAGAGATAATAAGCAGTACTAACCTGTCACGGTTGTACACAGCAGGTTGGCAGGACACAGACGCATGGTGAATGAAGGAGTTCAATAATGAAACTTAATCCGAACAAGAACGAAAAACAAAAGCAGACAAGCCAAAAACAGAATGACCGTAACACAAAACAATGACAAACTGGATACAAAAGGAAAGCATAAAATAAGGGTCTGAATGATGAGGATGACGAGCAGATGCAGGAAATAAGGAACAACAGGTGTCCGTGATGATGAGGGAGAGTGAATTCACTACCATACTGCAAATATACAATTAGGTCGGCAACTAGAGCGAATTACATACCGAATTGCAATTACAGTGAATACGTAGATAGCACCACCACAAATGTCAGTAGAGGTAAGTACATTCTACTATATGCATTTATTATCAGGGGAGAAAAAGGGAAAGATAGACAGTACAAATATACACAGCTAGTGTCACTGTATGTAGGCTTCATGGGTTGGAGTTGTTTTCTAAGAATGGGCTCTGTTATCCTAACCTCAAGGAGAAGCTGGTTCCATCCCTTTATAGATCACCAAGGAGATCCCCACATGATCTAAAAATCATTTCAGCAAAGTTGATTAAAAATAGGCATGGAAACCAGCATGTTGATGCTGTTATAAATCATTAGAAACAGGGTGGTCCAAATCTTAAATAGATTGGCTTAAATCTGTGGTATATAAAACATTGACATCAAATTTCATTTTACTGTTCTAATTTGGTTATTAACCAGTTTAATACATAGTGTTTTGTAATCCAAGTGTGTGTGGCTTGAATAGACATAATCTCTACGATGTTAATCAACATTTGAAGTTTGGATAATCTTTTTATTAGTCATAAAGTACATTTCATTTAAGATGTTCTCGAGGTAATAATGAAAAACAACCGTTCTGAACCTTTAAGCTGTGGCATTAAAAGTAAAGTGAACATTTCCGGTGATATACAGGTAGCGTAGGAAGTCCTCTTATAATAAGACAGGGCTGGCAGAAGAAGATAAGACACTCTGCAGCCCAAATCAAACTGGAATGGGGAAAAACTGTTGGAGTAATTACGGAAGGGAAACAAAAGAGTTGTGGAGAGGGGTTGTAGGGTGGAGGACAGGAAGAGGTGTGATGCATAAGCCATGCAGAATAATGGATAAAATTAGAAAATGTTCTTATTTTTAACTGTTCAGGTGCGTTTCTCAGCAACGGTCCATTTCTGTGGCCTCTTACCTAGCAATAAGTTTCTAAGTGGATTGAACAAGTAGGGATACGGTAGCTAGAGGAAGGTTTGGGGGGAAAGTCAGCGGGCTGGTCCATTACTCATGCACTACTCAAGGCTCATTGTACTTACTTGTACTTCAGAACATATACCTTTTATTTGTCCCACTCCTGTACATTATGTGCTGTTAATCAGGTCCTTATGTCACCAAGTTGTGCTTAATAAGCGTTGTATGCAATTCTAAACTTGAGCAATGGCACTCCACAAGGCGCTTCCATCCCTCTAACAGTACAACTTCTACAAGGATTTGCCATCCGAGTGAGGAGACTGCTGTAAATTTAAAGGATAGTGTACATTTGGAAAAACGTAGACCTGTGACCTGTGAATCCAAATAACCGCTTCACTGATACTCATGTCATATTCGGAATGACATGTACTTATTTTCATTATGTTTTTATCTAGTTTTAAGAAGAAAAATGGTAATTCCCTGGGTTGTCCGGAACAGAGATTTTGTTGTGAAGAAAAGCTGCATTTTTGATTCCCTTCAGATAAAAAATTAGTTGTTTCTCTGAATTTCACTAAACACTATAAGATGGTATTGTACTACTTATCTGGGCGTGTTGGAAATATGCCAATCTCACTCTTGCTTCAATTCTCAAATGGCACGGCCAAAAGAGCAGAAACATAATATATAAATGTATTACTATTTTTTTATTCATAAATTCCATTGAAATTACTGTGCTCACTTAAACCATTATATCTTCCTCAGAATGTAATGTGACTGAATCTGTCTAGAGTATTTTCTTCTAAACAAATGCATCAAAAAGCATACTGGGTGCACAAAAATTCAACAGTAATGTTTGTGTTTGTCTTTTTCAGGTGAACTCTCCTTTGGTCTAGTTATTTTCCCATGACTTCAGACTGTTTCATTTTAACTGCTGCCATAGTATTCATACACTTCCATAGTTGTTTTTTAACATTGAGCACTATCTGTTTTAACCAATTGCTGATAGGGTTCAAGGAAGGGTTCCTCTCCTATTTTGAGTCCTCTAATCTTTGGCAGCACCACCCATCCGTCCACAGTCCTCACATGGTGTACGCCACCCAGTATATCACATTGACGATGGCAAAGGTGGCGGGGAACACGGCCCTGGCATAGACGTCTATGGTGTCGGCTTGGAGCGGCTTGCAAGAGCAACAGCACTTGGAACAGCAACTACAGCACTTTTTATCTTCTCTGTCCTCCGACTCTTTTCTCCCTCGTCCCCTCCTGGGCTCTACATCCTCCTCTCCCGGGGTCTCGGTGCCTGGACGCTGCGGACGGCGGCTGGAGACCATCAGGCCCTGGTTCATTCCCGCGACTGACAGAGAAAAGAGCACCATGGCCTGCTTCCCGTTCCTCACAATCGACTGGAGAGGCAGTGAGAAAAGGGTGTCAGGAGAAACCGGCTACAAAAGCAACAAAAGAACTTAGACAAACCTGCATGTTTATTGATGTAGATAAATGTATTTGCAAGTTCTTCCTTTCTTTTCTTACCTATTGTATTAACTTAAAGTCACATGAAGACAAATCAACCATCCTAATTAATTAAGTAATTGGTCGATTTGTACAGTCTACATTAGACTGTAGAAGTCGCTAAATCTTATTTATGTTATACAATGTTACTGCTCCCATAAGGTAAGCTGGCACACTATCTTTAAAAAAAAAAAACACACACAGACAAGCCTTTTGACAAACGTTTTACCCACTCCCCTTGACAATGCAGAGTTTCTGCTACGCTATCATGGCACATTAAAGTTCTATTTCAATGTGGCTTATTCACTGCAATACAGTCTGCAATAGAGTTGCGTCCTTCTTTGGCATGTGCTCATTCAATCATCGTCCACAGGGTATGTGAAAGCCTTCCTTCTTCAAGATCCCTTTTACCCTGTACAAATATTCAATTTTCCACCACCAAAGCACCCACAGAGCACCCCCAGATACATTGCCTCGACCATGCTTGACAGATGGCATTAAGCACTCCCCCAGCATAATTTCATTTGTCACAAATGTCATTTGTGATCCTAGCACATCAGACTTAGATTTATCTGTCCATGACACTTTTTTCCAGTCTTCATCCGTCTAGTGTCTTTGTATTTTTTCTCATCTTAACTTTTCTTTATATTGGCCAGTCTAAGATATAGCCACTGTTGACGTTGAGACTGGTGTTTTGCAGGTACTATTTATTGACAATGCCAGTTTTAGACCTGTGAGCCATCTGTTTCTGAAACTTGACAAACTTCTCCTGCTCTTTCAATTCTGATTCGAGCCAGTTTGCGCTGTTCTGAGAAGGAAGTAGTAGACACTTCAGTTTCGTGGCAATTTCTTGCATGCGATAGCCTTCATTTCTCAGAACAACGATAGACTGATGATTTTCAGAAAAAAGTTATTTGTTAGTGACCAGTTTCAGCATGTAATCGAACCCACAATTACTGACGCTCCAGGTACTCAACTTGCCTAAAGAAAGCTAGTTTTGTTGAAGGCAGAGACAGACACGTTAAATCGTGTTGCACCAAAAAAAGGGAAATACATGAAGAACCAGAAGAGGAAACCAACATGTTACAGACATTGAGATTGTCTGGGAAGATACCACACAATTTTGGGACTCGTTCAAATGTACCTTTCATTCAAATAGCTGACAACCTAACTGTACATTTCTGCTAGCTTTCAAAACTATGCCCTTTATGAGTAAAACAAATAGTTGATGCGATACAAATAGGTCAAATGAGGAATAGGCCTAGCACTAAACCCTGGGGAACACGATGGTTGGGGAGGGTTGTCCTCTTTACCTCTGAGCTTAGCTTGTTGGCTTTGGTCTTGGCCTTCTCTTTGAGCCTGTAGTCAGCGTTGTAGTGAGCGAAGGCATACTCAATGAGTGCTGCAAACACAAACACGTAGCAGATCCAGAAGTATACGTCCAGTGCTTTGATGGCCGAGGCTCGAGGGAGAGATGAGCGGGCGCTCACCATTAGAGTGGTCATGGTGAGCACAGTGGTGATCCCTATACCCGAATATACCGAAATGAAATATTATGCGTTAATGGAAAAGACGGTCAATAAAATCTGTTAAAATGTATATTTTCTTTAAATTCTATGCAACCATTACTTGCTTTTCATTTACATATTTTATGTTATTAATTCTTTATGCACATTCCCAACTAACTGGATTGCAGACTACACCAACAACTCCTCAGAATTGCTCTTAACATGATACTAACCAAGGGACACCCGAGCTGGGACTGCTGTTTGGCTGATCCAGAAGGACACCCAGGACATGGCAACCAAAAGGATGGAGGGCATATAAGACTGGATGATGTAAACACCTCGGTTACGTCGTAGCTGGAAGCGAAGGCTGAGCCTTGGGAAACGTCCGGCTTGCCACGAAAAAATGTAAGCTAGGATTAGCTTGTTCATGAATTAGTCAATCAATCTAGATGTTTTATAAAGACTGTTTAATAGAGTATCCAATACATTTATCAAGTCTTACTGTAACCGGACCAAGTGCTTCACCCCAAAGTGTCACGATTGGTGTGGTGGCGTTGCTACACGGACATATTTCGGTGATGCACTTCCTTGTTTCACTTCCGTGTTTACGTTTGTCTCACGGCTGTTTGCACTTATAATCAATGGGATATAAGAGGGTCGCGAGCAGTGCACTCATTGCTTCGCATTGTTCTATGTCACATTGTTTGTAGAGGTGAGTGTTTTTGTAACACGTTAGAATTGTTGTTTGAAGGTGCTTGTTTTAAGTCGCTATATGCGCATTTTCCTTTCATTCGACCAGTACGTGTTTTTGTCGCCGTTTACGGTTTGTTTTGAGTTTGCTGTCCTGTAATAAACCTGATCGCAACGGATATACGGCTCCTGCACATGGCTTCATCCACACTACACCCGACGAGTCGTGACAGAATGCGAAGCCCACAAAGAAGCCAGCGGAGCCAGCAGACGGTGAGTGGATTCCTCGGGGGGGCAAGCTATAGCGCCCCGAAGGATGAAGCTCACCGTCGCACCACGGAGCAGTGGGACTGGGGTAAGCCGGAGACGCCCGAAGAGGAGTATAGGCGCCTCCGTGCTTACTTCGGGTATGAGCCACCGATGCAGCTATCAGGGCCGATTACATCGGGTCCGCGGTCCCTCCCGGAGGAAGGCAAGAGGGCACCCCGAAGGCGTCCCAAGAAGGTTTTTGGGGGGGAGCTAAGGAGGTGTTCCGGGAGGACCGCGGAGAGAGCACCCACGGTCCTGGTGCTGCAGGAACGGCCCCCCACTGCTCCGGGGCTGCAGACAGGGGGAGGGAAACCCCTGGAGCTACAGCCACTACCCCCGCCGTGGGAAGACCCTTTTCTGCCGCCGACGACAGGGACAGAAAAACCCCCGGAGGGGTTGGATGAACAGCCCTCAGCTGTTATTAGGACGTGGTGGAGGACATGGCTGGAGCTACAGCCACAAACCCCGCAGTGGGAAGACCCTTTTCGGCCACCGACGTCAGGGACAGAAAAACCCCCGGAGGGGTTGGATGATCAGCCCTCGGCTGTTATTAGGACGTGGTGGAGGACATGGCTGGATTTCCAAGAGCCAGCGCCTGAGATGGTCGCCACCACGCCTGCGCCCGAGATGGTCGCCACCATGCCAGCGCCCAAGATGGCTGCCGCCGTCTCGCCAGCGTCCACGATGGCTCCCGCCGTCACGCCAGCGCTCAAGATGGCCGCCGCCACGACTACGCTCACGATGGCCGCCGCCACGACTACGCTCACGATGGCCGCCGCCACGACTACGCTCACGATGGCCGCCGCCACGACTACGCTCACGATGGCCGCCGCCACGACTACGCTCACGATGGCCGCCGCCACGACTACGCTCACGATGGCCGCCGCCACGACTACGCTCACGATGGCGCCGCCACGCTACGCTCACGATGGCCGCCGCCACGACTACGCTCACGATGGCCGCCGCCACGACTACGCTCACGATGGCCGCCGCCACGACTACGCCACGATGGCCGCCGCCACGACTACGCTCACGATGGCCGCCGCCACGACTACGCTCACGATGGCCGCCGCCCGACTCTCGCTCGATGGCCGCCGCCACGACTACGCTCACGATGGCCGCCGCCACGACACCGCCCACGATGGCCGCCGCCACGACTGCGCCCCCGATGGCCGCCGCCACGACGGCGCCCACGATGGCCTCCGCCACCACGTCGCCCACGACGGCGGACTCTGAGCCGCACTAGATGGCGGTCTCTCTGCCGCACTAGATGGCGGCCTCTCAGCCACCGAGGCCTTTTCAGGGCTGGACCTGCGGTCCTGGACTGACCCTTTTGGGTTTGACTGCGGGTTCTCTCCCTGTTGCTCCCTTGTCTTGGTTTTGTGTTTCCGTTCGGCTATCTGGGGAGCTAGCCTTTTAGTGGGGGATACTGTCACGATTGGTGTGGTGGCGTTGCTACACGGACATATTTCGGTGATGCACTTCCTTGTTTCACTTCCGTGTTTACGTTTGTCTCACGGCTGTTTGCACTTATAATCAATGGGATATAAGAGGGTCGCGAGCAGTGCACTCATTGCTTCGCATTGTTCTATGTCACATTGTTTGTAGAGGTGAGTGTTTTTGTAACACGTTAGAATTGTTGTTTGAAGGTGCTTGTTTTAAGTCGCTATATGCGCATTTTCCTTTCATTCGACCAGTACGTGTTTTTGTCGCCGTTTACGGTTTGTTTTGAGTTTGCTGTCCTGTAATAAACCTGATCGAAACGGATATACGGCTCCTGCACATGGCTTCATCCACACTACACCCGACGAGTCGTGACACAAAGAGGCAGATAAAAAAGAGGAATCTCACCAGATTTGAAGTTCATCATCTCTGTGACAAATTTGTAGTCAATGATGGTGAACTGGGAAAGCTCAAGTTTGTCCAGTCCGTGGATGTGTATCTGACTTTCCGACCAGTGGTACACAATATCCTCCGAGGAGTAACCGTCTGTCAACGAACAAACAGTGAACAAAACAATTTCAATATATGCGTATGTATGGTTGGTTAAACCTAGTCTAAGGTACTCAACTTTTCTATCAGGATAACTTCCTTTTCAGCCAACATGTACTGTACCTCTACCCACACTGGAGTAGTCTAAAGTGGTTTCTTGTTGTTTTTTTCTTCTGAAGAGCAGGATTATTTGTCAACTGTATGGCCATGGATCCTAACGTTTATTACCGGACTAGTGATAAGTTAATTATCTGCAAAAAATAAGTGTTATTAGAGATTTGCAGTTTTAAAATAATTTATTCTTTCTGAGCTATTCTTTTTAGTGACAACGTCAGTCTTCGTTAATCGTTAATTCGAACAGCTGGCAACTGAGATGTAGAACATGATAACTGGCAGGATATATACACTGTTCTCCAGCTAAGTGTTATGTTGTTTGTTTTACATGTGCAGGGAAATATGGACAAAGTTGCAGGCAGCGTTATAAAGACATGTTAATAACTTATAATTCATGTTATAAATGATAAACACAGATTTATAGGATCAAATCAGAGCATTTGCTTAGGTTGAAACGTCCTTAGAACCTTGTCAATTTGATCGTTTGTTTATACAACTGTCAAATGTTTAGTTGTTTCCCGTTGGCAATCTCTACTGCCTAGAATCATTATGTGCCCAAAAAATAATAAATCCTGCTTCGTGGAAAAAGAAATTATGTTGACATCTGATAATTATTTTGCTGGATTCACAAACAAATATAATTAATAGATTTTTTTAGTTTTTGATGGACTGTGATTAGTAGAAACACACACATCCTGATCATCTTCAACTCCCATTCTCTACTAGAGATGAGAAGAGTTTACTGAGTGTTTGTTAAAATAGTCTCAGTCACAAATTATGACTTTACTAAGCACAACCGGAGTATTGCAGAGGAAAGCCAGGCCGGGGCATTGTATATCCGTTTCAAATTTGGTTTATTTGAATCAAAACAAACCATAAATGGCAAAAACACTAAACACTGTTCAAATTAAATTAAATTATGCATATACTGCGACTTAATAATACCATTTAAAACACTCTTACAAAGCACTCTTACACAAAACTCACCATATACATTAATGTGGCATAAAAACAATATCCAACTCCGTGCACCAAGACCCAGTGACTTTTATAACAAACATAATCACCAAATCTTAACTTGCTGCTGCTAATCACCCACATCTCATTTAGGTGACTTCCAACTTATATAATAACCCTAAGGAAACTGCAACGCCTTCCTCGTCCACTAGATGCTCTCAATGAGCCAGGAATCGTTACAATTTTGTAAGTTGTTTAACAGCACAGTAAACTTAGTGTATGTAAACTTGTGACCTACAGAATTGTGATATAGACAATTATGAGTGAAATAAACTGTACATAAACAATTGCTGTCTATAAATTATTTGTGTTGCAAAAAGTAGTTGGCTAACAAAACTTGCCCAAACAATAGTTTGTTAACAGGAAATCTGTGGAGTGGTGGACATTTTCTTTTTATGACTTACAACCTAAGTGTATTTAAACTTCATCTGTATACACATACAGATGATTGATATGAAAGGCATATATTTAGAACAAAAACACATTGGGCAATATTAGACCTTCCTGAAAGACAATCTTATCAACACTCACCACTGCTGTGTGTGACCAAGCTGGCATTTGTCCAAAAAAATGAAATTTGTGCATAACAACAGCATTTAGTCATGATTTAGATTTAGATGATTTAGTTCATATATAATAACTTCTCGTGGCTTATAGCATAATTATAAAATGACGTACTTTTCAAATGAGCCAGTATTTTTATGTTTGTAAGATAATGTTTTACCTCAATGTCTGAATAATAATAATAGTAATATTTTATACCACTTACAGCTTTCTAGGTCCAGCATACACTCTTGCTCATCCATGGGGTACTTCGTAAGGTCCATATCGCATGCCACAGTCGAGGTGATCCTTAGAGAACAAGTCATTTAGTAAACATCCGCGTGAACTATAACTGTAGATGGTGGTCAGTTATAATATTCACTGACCAAAGCCTAAGGTTTTTTTTTAGACACTAGAAAACTAGAAGCTTGTTATGAACACAGTAACTCATTGCCATGTCATTTTGTTTTAAAAGTCTGTAGGGTGCAGACTGTATTTATTGTGAACTGCACTTTTAAGAGTAGTCATTTTTTTATGGGATTATGCAAATATATACAATATTGCACCAATAAGACCTTGCTAGCTAGTCTTTGGCTCTGCCCATCCATTTGAATAGTCTGCTTATAAAGCGTTGTCCCACTCACTAGTCTTCCATTTTAAATGACAGCATGTGGTCTGTCTTGGGATTGTAAAATCGTCTTCTACGCCAAATGCCTTATTTAGCGTAATAGCCCAAAGTCTAGTGCATCCGGAAATAATTCACTTCAATTTTTCCAAAGATTGTTATGATTACAGCCTTATTGCAAAATGAATGACATTCTTTTTTCCTCAAAATGATGCACTCAAAATCCCATAATGATAAAGTGAAAAGGTTTTTTAAAATCTTTCTAAATCTATTGAAAATAAAAAGTAAAGAGATGTACGAGATGTACATATGTACGTAAGTATCACAGCCTTTATCATGACACAGGCACACACCTGTCTATATAAGGTCCCAGAGTTAATGGTGCATGTCAGAGCCATGATGTCCAAGGAATTATCTGTATACCTTGACGACAGGATTGTATCAAAGCACAGATCTGGGAAAAGGTACATAAAAAAACCTGCAGCATTGATGATCCCAATAAGCACAGTGGCCTCCATCATCCGTAAACGGACGAAGTTTGGAACCACCAGGCCTCTTCCAAGAGTTGGCCGCCTGTCCAAACTGAGCAATGTCTGGTGGAAACCAGGCACCACTAATTACCAATTACCATCCCTACAGTGAAGCATGGTGGTGGCAGCATCATGCTGTGGGGATGTTTTTGAGCGGCAGGAACTCTGAGACTAGTCAGGATCGAGGGAAAGATGAATACAGCAATGTACAGAATCATCCTTCATGAAAACCTGCTCCAGAGAACTCTGGACCTCAGGCTGGTTCATCTTCCAACAGGACAACGGCAAATCTATTAAAAATATTAAACAAACATTTTTCATTTTCTCATTATGGGGTATTGTGTGTAGATTTTTTTTATGGAAAAAATGAATTTAATCCATTTTGGAATAGGGCTATTACATGGCTGTGAACACTTTCCGGATGCGCTGTGTATGCTGTATATGCAATAGTAGGCCAGTGTCAAAAGCCACTATACAGTACTCCACAGTAATCCTATTTTGCCTACTATATTACTATTATAAACTAATTGTTAGAATTCTTCCTATCTCTTACTTTAACTACTCAGTCATCCACCTCCTTCTAACTCCTCACCGGCTACTGTAAAGGATGACTCCATCAGGCTGAAGGCGAATCAATTTGTTCTCCACGGTGACATCGTGGAACCAGGCAGATTTGGCGTTGACAATGAAGGTGTCAGGCAGCCATAGTTTGTCCACAAAGCGGCTGTCCAGCCCCAGGGTCTTGTTGGTGTGGTTGTAGGTCAGGCGGTCATCCCGCCAGCTCTGACGCAGGAAAATGGTCATGGTGTACTCCTGCCAAGTAATGAAATAGATAATACAATAACAGGTATACAGCTAAACACACACAGACAGAAAGTGGGCGCGTACGCAAATACACACAAAGCTGAGCCCAGGACATCCCTAACTTTGGGGGATGACAGTTGAATAGATTCTAAAGGGGCTTTTCAAATGCGTCCTTTAATACCTTCCCATGGGTAATCACTAATCTGTTAGGTGTTAGATAAGAGATGGTTGAAACTATCAAGTACCAAAGGGGAGGAAGAAAGGAGGCATTCATTATGACCTGTAACAGGAGCCTGCATGTGTGTCAGGAATGGCACGGTGGCACATTTTAAAATCCGTATTGGCTGATACCAAATCAGATTTCTTTTACACAGTACAGTAGCAGTTAACTATGACAACCGTTTAAAGGCATGCATGTATACATTTGTACGTTACCATATTGGCTTCCGAGATGTGGTCAATACTGGCTACTTCAATAGCCATGGCAACATTCACCGGTGGTCCTGTTGGAGAACAAGTGAGAACAAAACAATCCCTCCCTCTCCTCCAACCATCCCTGCTTCATAGGTTCACCCCTCAATGGGAATCAAGTGCCACCTCACTTAACATGGCTCTGTGTGAAGTTGCAAAGCAGCAATATAATAGATGTCTTGGATATCATGGGCATGCGAATGGTGTTTTATAATTTGCAGATTTTTTTCTTTAAAAAGTACTGTCTAAAATGGATGAAAAATCTGGCATTAATTGTGAATGCTCTTGTGTGTAGTAAATTGTATTAACATTGATTTTCTAACATCGCCAGTCTGACCTATTCCTGTCCACTCAAACTAAATGTCCTTAATTCGGGTACCATGAAGGAGCGAATTAGATAGGACACATAATGGGGCTAAGAGCCATTGTTTGCACACCTAAAATTATAATAAAGTCACATCTTTCTAGTCCAATAAAGAATTCACAAATAATACCGCTTTTTGCAGCTACCAGAGGATACACATGTTACTCCAGTTCATTGTCAAATAAGAAAAAAGTTTGACTTCATGCCAACTGTCTTGGAAGTAAGGTAATATCTGAGGAGGATTGTACCTACTTACTTAACCTACTATCTCAAACAAACAATAAACATTATTGTTGAGTTCCATTCGGAGCTTTGCAAATATTGTTGGTGCGTAGGTGTGTAAGAATGTTGGCTGTACAGCCATGTGGCTGGTTCATAAGGCCTGACATTATGGTGGTGTTGGTGGTTCATAAAAACAACAAAGCTTTTACACCTCTACTAAGCTGAGTTAAGCTGTGAGGTTGAGAAATCTAACGCTGTGGACATTGAATACTTCACATTGGGCAGGCATTCTTAGCAATTGCGTTGTCAAATAATAATAATAATAATACTCCCTAAAAAAATCTCCCAACAATAAACAAACCTTCAGTTTCCAAACAGATCATTTCAAGAATCCTCTTTAGAATTGTCGTATACAAAATGTTTTGTTGTGATATTTTGCACCACATAAAAACAAAAGCTTTATATAGATTCAAATATCCTCTTTAAACTATGTCATTGCGTCACAAGTCATTCCAGTTAAAAGCATAGCAAAGAGTTTTTTAGTTTATGCCAACTCCGAAAGTTTTTAAAACAATTCTTTAGTCAGATATGACAGATGTATGGCAGACATGATAGATATGATTAGCATTTCTTATATTGTTGACATTTAATAGAGAATCGAATCCATCACACCGAAACAGGACATTTCATTTCATAGGATTATAATATCCAATAACTCTTCTAGACAAAATGTCCATTTTAGACCCAACCTCCTCAAATAATAAATTTAAATAATAAATAAGCAATCCACATTAATTATCAAAAGCTAATCTAAAACCCCCCACATCAATCCCCTATGGACAGTATTCAGTATAATCTCTTAAGTGGTGTAAAACTGCACATTTTATCAGATCATGTATGTGCTGATCATAGGTTACTGGTGATATGTATATTAGAGCAAGTGCCAAGTAAGGGTTAACACAAGTGAAAGAAGATGAACAGTGTGTATTCTCATTGAATTTGGTGATGGATCTTTTCCCTTGTTCATAGAAATGAGTCATTGAAGTTGAGAGATTTATGGCCCAAGATACAACCTGAGTCTGAACACTAGATGGTACTGCATCTGCTTAACCAGCTGATTCTTTTAATTGTCATGAGTTATTCGATTTAATTGGTTGAGAATATATTGAGTTAGAGTGGGTTCCTTTGAAAAATATTTAAGGTTCCACAAATATGGACAGGACAATATTATTTCTAATAATATTTTTTAGTGCCACAATTTAAGGAAAATTGTATGTAATAAGATTTATAAAAAAACTTCAAAAATCATATTCCTACAGAAAGTGCATACTTAATTTTGCAACAGACAGTAGGAATTAAACATATTTTCATCCCCCCTCCACCTGTTTGGGGGGGGGCGTGGAATTGCGTACCTTGCTCAAGCATATGTATTAACAATTAATAATATCAATGTGATATTATTCTTGTCAGTAGTGTATACACGATCATGTAATGACAGTGAGTTACACCACTGGAGAAGAACCTAAAGCCAATATATTGTAGGTGCATTGCTGTGGATATTCCACCAATAAATGGCTAAACATATATGTGGCGTATTCTGTCTAAAAAAATTTTTTGTTTAGAAAAATAAATCTCACAATAACTCTTCATGAATAAAAAATGACCATTTGAGGCTAACGTTTGAAAAGTTATAATAAAATGCTGGGATTCAGCTAACAGTAGAAATGGCTCCATTAGAAATGCATTGTATCTGGTGGGTTGTTGGGCAATAAACCTTTCCACTTCAATATAAAATGTGTATGAACAGCTATAAAAATGTTACCTGGGAAAACTTAGTTTGAGTAAGTATTTCTACAAGATGCTGCTTCGTGTTACATAGTGTGGTGTGTTGGGGTTTCCTCTGTGGCTTTTGACCATTTTATTGCCTATCTTGTTTCTTACTCATGTGTAGGAAGAGGTTTGAGGGTGAATTATATATATATATATATATATATATATATATATATATATATATATATTGAATATCAGGTAAATCCCATGAATGAAAATTGTAATTTGGACTGCAATCATTAGTATATCGAAGAAAATTGTCTCATCATAATATTGCAGAAATGCTTATCATATTGAAAAGATTTATAAACAATCTGAGAATGTGGACTCGTGGCTTTCTGAATTTAAATGGAATGATCAGACGACTTTCTTGGGGGCAAGCGAATCCAATAAAAGTAACATAGCATGATAAATCGGGTAAAAAATGAATTCTGATCTGAAAACGTTTATAGCGGGTCCATTATAGCTATGCTAAGAATGACTGTAAATGTGACGGGGTGAAATGCAATCCAATGCCACAAGCAGTAGATCTCATACTCACCTCCTATCCCAGGGCGAAAATTTCGCGCATAGCCCTTCATTAACTCATCCAGATTAGGCAACCAGGATATTTGTATGTCTGAACCTACATAGTCCCCAATGTCACTCATCATGGCCCTATGGGGAACAAACACAGCACACTTGAGCTCTATGCATCCGCAGCATTGGAGAAGCCCTGAAGGAAGAAAGCTAGAGAGACAAAGAAAGTGATAATTAAGAAGAAGATAGTTTTACGAGCAAGAGCACGGGAATGCAAAACGATTGACTGGTTATCCCCTGTAACTCATTTGGTAAGAACCTGATGCCTGTAATGGGTTGGATTGATAAAGCAACTCAGAAGAGTTGAATAGTCCTACGATTTGGCCTTTCATTTCAGAGAAAAGTCAGACGATTGGCAAAACATTTCTCACAAAATTCAGATGACCAATTTTCAAAATGTCAAGCTGCGCGAATACGAATTTAAGTTAATAAGTCGTGATTACGCTTTAGATATTCCAGGATATACGTTAATATTGTTTATATTGTTAATGGATGTTGGTTCATTAGTGCTTGCTTTCGATGAACCCAAACTATTTTTGTTATCGTTTTTTAGTCTCCAGGTTCGTTATGGAGTACCAATTTGTCCGGGCCCATTTGCATTTTATTTTAGCACTCTGTTACTTTGTGCTAGTTATTATTTGTTTAAATAAAGCCAATCCACAACAGTGAGATGCCCTTTGATATGATGTCTTTGTTGCAAAATAGATGCCTCAAACTTTAAGACAACTCTGCATAATTTCTGCGCTGTTCAACTCGGTCAACATAATCTGAAGTCAGTTCCTAGCTTCATTCTAGGCTAGCTTGACTAGCAACAAAGTTACAGAAACTTTGTTGAGGAACAATGAAGCTAACAAAACATCCTATATTAAAAGCAAAGGTCACATTTTGCAATCACTGAAAATGTCACCTCAGCCAAGTGACAGCTCTCTTCCATGCTCTACTGGGTGTACACTTGTCCAAGCAGTTGCGTAACGAGATTGTGAATAGAACGTAGGTTGTAGAGACATGTTGTAATGGGTACCGGCCGTGAGGCAATCGTAGAGACTTTAGGTCTACTTTATAAAACTCCAGTGCAGTGAATTGCACCACATCCCAGGATAGACATTATGCCGGCAGTAAAGGAAATGTGATGTCATAAAATGATCATAGGGCCAAGCGTTTGACTGATCTCGAGGGGATATTGGATAATAACTTGTTGGGTACGCTCTGCCATTTCTCCTCTTTGTTTAAATATTGTAAGTAGACAATTTTAAGACAATTTCCTGCTAATGTTGTTCTTAGTCTTTTATTTCGGTTCTGTAATAAGATCTCCTGAATCCTGTCTTGCTAAATGTTTACCACATGCTGGGTACAACTGAAATGGCACTCTATACCCGAAACCGTGCATAACGTTTTGCATAGTAGTGCACGTTTGAAGGAAATGGGGTGCAAATTGTGGCACAGACACTGACAGCTGAAGTGAAGGCGATAAAGCACAAAGAGAGCACCCTTTTTTACTCAAATATCAACACAAAATATGGTAATGTAGCCATATAAGCTATATCTTCTTTTTACAATGACATATATTTGTACCTGATAACAAAAAAGACAGTCACACTGCCACTAGTCATCCTTGCAGAGGCCTATATTACTGATGCTGTATATCCTGATTTATTTGTCACAGCACATGAGGATCGTTCATTAAATTGTCTGCCTCTTACAGTTTCTTTACTGCCAATCAGTGCAGAAATTGTATGAGCAAATGAATATGTGACATTGCAGGGACTCTAAATTGGCACAACATTAATGTTGCGGCCTCTTTAAAATCCTGCGTGTGGATCAACCAACGAGTCCCGCAGAAGGTGGTGCAATTGGAGTACACATATCTTAATGTTCCACCAGGACGTGCTGTGATGGAAAAGGGCATTTGGTAAAAATAGCATATCACAAGATTGGGGAGAAAACAGGGTAAACTTTATATATGTATCTATGACTATAATGATGTGATACTGCACAGATATGGCAGATGCAAGCTCTGTGAAGCACTGTGCCATTTCCACCACAAACTCAATGTAGTGTATCTATGCCTACTTTCACTGCTAGTCCCGCAGCTATTTGGCTGGTCCTTATGCGTTATCCTCAGTGACAGCATCTGCCTGATATGCATTAAGAGCATACTAAGAGAAGGAGTATTTTCCAGTCAGAGAGGAGAGGGAGGCATTTTTATATCTTTGTAAATTTTTTGTTTACTTCATTAGTATTTTCATTATCTTTAAAAAATTAAAAAATAACACTGAAAGTGCATTTTTTTCCCAGTACTAGTTTTAACCACAATTTGTATTTTAATAATAGATAATTGCTATTTGGCCTAGCTTTGTTGTACAAAACATATATTAAGCCTTTTGTGGGTATCAAGACAAACTATATGTGTAATATGTGCAATCATGTTGCAGTAAAAACTGTCTGCTATTTCAAAATCTGACCTCCTTAGAGAGAAGAGTTTTTATCCAGTATGTAGGTTACTTTCTAGATTATAGTGCATGTCACCTGAATCCAGATTTAAAGATAGCTGTGGCTCACATCAAAAGGGTGGTAGAATCATGTGCCAGACTGAATATTAAACATCAAAACACAACAAAGTGTGTTCAGGAAAATGAATTTGTTCAAGCACTTCTGATTATCAAAGGGGTCTACATTAGGTTTATCATAAACGTATTCGCATCAAAAGTTTACCAGGCTACTTAAAGATGAGAGTTCAATAAAATGTCTTAATCTATTTACAAAGTTACTGTTTTCTTTTGTGAAATTCAGTCTAGTCACAAACAGTAACATTGTATTTTTTCTGTTTGCTCACATATATTCATGGTAGCTGACATACAGTATTTCATTTCTACAGTGTTTAGATTTGGGCTGAGGATCTCACCTTATAACCGTAACATCAATAATAACTTCAGAGAGGTAACAATACTTTACAATATGCTATTATGCAATACAAATGCAATGAATGCAATAACAGCATTGATTAGAAATCAGCTACTGCATTGTATTTGTAATGCCATTAGTTATTAAGGAAGAAACGTATTTGTGTAAGTACCACATTATGAACGATTGTTCTTTATTCCAATTCATAACAAAGACCATTCAATTTAACAGCAAGGTAAATACATAGCAAACATCTTGAAGCAGCAGAGATTTCACACACCTAGTCTATTTTCCTGGGCGAGCAAGAGCATCGCTGAGATGAGGCACACATACAATAACAATATGCAAATTCACAGGTGTCACATCGACCTAAGGTCAATATCTTAGCACCATATTAGGGTCTAACTTTGAGTCTTGACTGGGCCTCTTGCTGAAGAGCTGGGAAATTCAATGGGTTAAGCAAATTGTCCAGCATCGCCCAGGGAACTAGGAGGCATCATCAGCAGGGATGTCCTGGTCTTGTCGTGCTCTAGAAATTCTCTCAGATCGCTCTTGGCACCAGCTAAGGTCACCAGTGGAATGAACATTCCTAAACAAGTGTGGACCTATTTGACTTCAGCAAAACCAATGAGGGGAAATAAAGCAGAATGGTTCGCAACAGATGCTTTTGAGGAAGACTTATAACGTTCTTCAACTGAACCAAATTGTATGTCTTCACCAGACACTGTCATAACACGCAGGCCAAATAGCTAAAAAACAAATTTGGGAAAAAGCTGAAAAACATAAAAAACATTCTTAGACATTTATTAACTGATTGATATTAGCAATCTAATCGGGAGAATAGCAGTGTTTTTTACCTGAATATGCATATTACCCAATATGTTTGCTAGATTTGAGTAGAATCCTGTGCTTTTTACTTTATTTTATTTTTAAAGATATCTTCTATACAAACCTTTTGTCGTTTTTTTTTTAATTACCCACGTGGATTAGAATGGTTGTGAAAACATTAAGTAGAAGGGAGAGGTGGGGCGTTCAGGTTTTCAAGAGTCTGAAATACAACCGAACCAAGTTCTATTTTGGTGCCTAGCAACGCAGGCACTCTGTGACATGCGTGGGCAATTTGGATGGAATTATTTATGAACACGTATGGGTAAATGTATTTGGCAACATTTACTCACACTTCTCCAGTCTAGCAAGGCTGTATAAAACCCTACAAAATGGCAATTCTCAAACCAGTGGCAGGGCTGAATTGTACAATAAATCGAATTTAGAACATTCTGTTAATTCTGCTTTAGTAATAAGATTAATATCTAACAAAGTTGGTGACTACATTGTAGCATACATTAAAAAAGGTTCTACTGATCTTTATCTACTGATCGTTTCATGAGTAGAAATCAGAGACATCTCATTCTCTCTTTACATTCATCTTTGTTTCTCCCACTGAAATCTGAGTCAGAATAGTATATGTTGACAGCCCTGGCTATGGTTGCACATGCAGATTTATTAGCTGTATGGACAGGGTGTTTACCAGCAGTGCCTATTTTTCCTCCTGCTGGCTTCCCAAAAGAATAGTTAAAGTGTTCATGCAAGCAAGCATGTAAATCATACCCTGAGTAAACATTCATTAAGACAGAACCAAATTAGCCACAATGTTTCCAAAGCTAAGCCAAAGAGACTCGAAAATGTCATGTTGAAAAGTTACGTTTTATGACGAAAGCCGATAAACATTTTTTATTCTAGCATAGCTGAATAGCTAATATTTAAGACCAAACAACATAGTAATATATGCTTTTCGCAAGGCATGTTAGCCAAAAAAAGCCGAAAAAACACTGGCAAATGTCCTGAATTGTACTAAATCTGCCTCTCAGATTTCGCTTTGTCTGTGTAAAACTAGCATGCATGGTGCAAACATTGGAGTAAACATTCTATGTGTAAACAATGGCCATAACAATTAACCAAAAAAGTACATTTGAATGCAGAATAACTAAACTGGTAGTAATTATATCTAGTAATTATAATTATAACAACAAATGGCACACAGGGCATGTCCCGGGCCCTGGCCTCAAAGAGGGTCTGCTTAGGGTTAGTCATTCTGAATAAAATATCATATTGACACAGATTTATGCAGGAAAATCACTGTTAAAATGGACAATATATTTCATATGCCCCAGAGCAAAATGTGTAGAATTGCAAATGGACCATGAGGGGGGGTCTCAATTAGGGCCTCCAAAAGGCAAGTGCCGGCCCTGGTAGTGATATTACACAACCACATGAGCTAGATTGCCAGAGACTGGTCTATACATTGTAGTATTCACATAATGATAGTGAAAATGTCAACAAAAATCTGTTTTGGTTGAGTGATCCATAATTGATTAATTACATAGAATCAAAACACGTGAAATAATGTAGGCAACATTATGAGTAGTCATAGATTTGAATTGCTAAAACGATGTGGCAATACGATGTACCTAATATCTGTTTTCATGAAAAAAGAGAACTATACTTGCTGAACCGAATTGCGAAATATCAATAATTTACTCATTTTAAATTAACTCTGACCTACAAGTACTGAAGTAGCCTACATATTATGGAAAGTCTTCTGCGTAACACAATGGGGAAAAAATGCCTATGGTCAAACTTACCTGGTGAAAATGTTGCTCCTGGTATTCACTAGGGCAAGGCACGTCAACATGAAAGTTAACGTCTCCATTTCAACGCCTGTTCAAAGTTTCTCCGGAACGCAAAACAATTAAATACCGGCTCAATCACCCAGACTGCGTTCCTATGGTACCATCATGTGGGGAAAGGTCGAAATAAAGTAAACCGTTGTGATAATGACCCATGTTTTGCTCACAAACAGGCACTCGCTCCTTGCTGTGTCGCTGTCCCAGCCCGGCGTACAGGGTCAACCCGTGGCTCAGACGACATCCGTTGATATGCAGCAGCGCCCTCAACACATCCCTCTGGATTCTCGCTGCTCTGGCTCTCGTAGAGGACCACACTAATCTGTCTCTCACTGCATTGCCTGCTCCCCGAGCAACGTCAGACTAATCTTTCACGCATAGAAACGCGTGTCTCCAATGTAATCTCATGGCACGAAAATAGATAACAGCTCTTATTGTGTAGGGTGGATGAGGTGAGTCTCCACTTTACTATGAAAAGTAGAAATTATCTGTATGAAATACATTGATACATTTATTGATTAGATTGTGAATTAACGTTAGGCTATATCTTTACACACTTAACGTTACTTGTTCAATCAAAACAATCATCTAGCAATAGCCAATGTTTTATATCATCATTATTATAAGTTTATTATATACATTTTTTAAATGTTGTTAGTAAATAATGTTTGTAAAAAATACAATATTTGTATAGTACAATATTTTATGTTTGTCAAGAGTTTTTATAAAAGCACATGCCTACCTTTAATTTGCACACCCAAAAGTTGGTGGTATGGTGCAGGGGTGTCAACAAATGTTCACCCCGGGCCACATCAGCATGGTTCTGTTCAGAGGGCCAGTTGTCACTGTAAGACATGTATAAATGTAACTACTCCATTATATATTGCTAAATAATAGTCTCTGCATTTGATTATTATATATTCAAGTGTATAAATATTGTACATGCATTTACATGAATGTTAAAAATATATTTTAGCACATTGCTCTGTGGTAATATAACATCAATTCTTTCAATTTATCAGGTATAAAAACCCAGATTACTCCATCATACTTGTCACATAAAATCGACATGCATTGTGGGAGATCTAGTTTATGGTCACTGAAATGCTGTAAAAGAGCATATACTTTTATTAAGACAATCCTTTGCCTTTTTATCTTTCGTGGGCCACATAAAACAACGTGGCAGGCCAGATTCACCCTGCAGGTCTTGAGTTTGACACATGTGGCCTATTGTATCGGATAATGTAATATAATACATGTAAAAATAGAATTGTGACTTATCTGATTAAGTAACGTTTAAATTAAAATAGTAATTTGAAACAGAACTGATTTTGAAGGTCATAATCTATACCAAATGTTTGTATATATGCAAGCACAAACCAAGCAGATAAAGTTATATACAGTGGATTAAAACCATATGGGTCATTGGAAAACACAGCCAACATTAACTCTAATGATTGCAAGTTCAAATCCATTGTGAATGAATTAAATTTTTAGTAACCAATATACAAATCTTCACAACAGTACTGTGTTACCTAACTTTAGCAATATCCTAACCTTTTTTGTTTTCTAAACCTAACCCAAACCATGACCGCAGTGCTTTAATGCCTAACCCTAACTCTAACCTAAAAATAAAATCTAACCCAAACCTAATCACATTGTTACATATTTCCATGTTGTTAGTGTATTCATTAGTACCTTAACACAATCAAATTTGTCTGTTGAAGTACAACATGTTAAGCATTTCCCTGAAGCCAGGTTGGTGGAGCCATGCAACAGGCCTTTATCCTGTCGAGTCAGTTTCTGTTTCTTTTAGGAATTTGAGCAAACTGATGTAGATTAGAATCAAAATGTAGATCTTAATGCATTTGATGATTTGGATATACCTATACTACGAAAACAGCTATTTGAATAGGATACAGCATCAGCATAAAACAGAATACACAGCAAAAATGTACGTTATCTTAATTGTCTTCTATCTGGCACAAACTGAGAACATTTTGCTGAGCTTGTGTAGATTTTATCAGTCCAGTAAGAGCATGTGAGATGTCCTTCATAACACTCTTGCAATGAGGTTCTTAATCTGATACTTGTATCACTAGTGGTATGTTAGATGGGTCTTGTAAGGTGTAGCCTATACTTAGGTTGAATCTGAGGTGGTGCTTGGTCTAAATATGTGAACCACTGCTCTAGCATGTTTATTCAGTTAAAGGCTAATAAATCCACATCAAAATAAAAGTAAATGAATAGTCTCACATTCAGGTTAAATGTGAATAATAGTATGTGGTATTATGTAAAATTATGTATTATTTAGATTTACATACATTCTTAGTGGACATCGAAACCCATTTAAGGTGTAGTTAACACTCACTATGCCCAAAAGTATCCATTGCATATCCTAATAACAATCTACTTAATAATGTATCATAATTTTAATTCTGACATCAACAGAATTTCATCACTAAAGCACGTGGATAATGTTTGCATATATGTAACGCTTTATATTAATATAATACCCTTCACTTGTGACGGATGAGCACTTCTTAACAACATTACAAACGCACTTTTGGTTACGCCCCCCTTAGAGCAGGAGGGGGTGTAGCCTTCCACCTCTCTCTAGTCTCCATGGAAACGCTAGAAACACACATGGTGTGTCAGTTGGTTTGACATTTCAAACAACAAAAGGCAGCTAAACTAGTTATCTTGGAAGTTACATTTTGAACGATTTCACCTGTTTCATTCAGGTAACACATTATAAAGAAAGTACAATGTTTTCAAGCAGCCATTCAGGCCACGCTACGTTTTCAGCTCGAGTTAGTTGAGCTAGCTAGCTAGCTAAATATGGTTATCTTTAGCCCAGCCTTAGGCTAGATATAGTGTGTTTATATTAATGTTTGTTGGTTTTAGGTGCAATGGCTGTAAAAAGCGTCGATAGTACTTCGGAGAAAGTCTCCATCTCCGTCTTTTCTGAACATCCTTCCCTTGACACCTGCACAGATGAAGATACAGGAGGTACGTCCAGATACATTTAGATGACAGTGGTTCTTGTTTTATTAGCTAGAAACAGTGCTGTAAATTAAGTAAGTACACTTTCTGAAAAGTACTTATTTTACAAACATAACGTTAAAAAGTTTAGGGTTACATAGAAATGTCCTTGTTTTCCATGAAAACACACATGAAATGAGTTTAAATAGGAAATATTATAGCAAAATGATTAGGACATAGATTGATTGATTATATCATTGACAATACCAGTGACAATGCTAGAAATAACGATTTTTATTGAAATAATAATTGTGTACTGCAGACCAAGAATTTGCAGCAATAATATCCTTGTCATTCTAGTTGTCAATTTTTTGAGGTAATCTGAAGGGATTTCACCCCATGCTTCCTGACACACCATTCAAAAGTTTGATTGGCTAGATGGGCACTTGTTACTTACCATATGGTCCAGCTACTCCCTCAAGTTAACAGCTTAAAATGGTTGAGATCAACTGATTTGGATGGCCACTCCGTTACAGAAAGAATACCATAATGACTGCTTCTTATCAAAATTGCTTTTGCATCGTTTGGAACTGTGCTTTGTGTCATTGTCCTTTTGTATGTGGAAATTCACTCCAATGAAGCACCAATATACCACAGCTAAGACATTTTTTTATACGCTGGATACAAGCGCAAGTAGAGAAGTAAAAAGTGATGTGATGTCATACCCACGGAATACGGCCTTTTACAAACCATTTCATAATTTATATTTTCTTTTGTTTTTAATAATTCTGTAAGGCCTGTTTCCAAGATCAGCATTTTAGTTTAGCTTCAGCTTTTAATGCCTCCATTTGATATTAATTGTTCACTCAATAATTGCATGCTGGCCAGGTTCTGTGGCAAAAATGTTGCCACAATCCACAATGCCTCAACCTCCATGCTTTGAGGTTGGAATGGGGTTCTACTGTTCAGGTGCCATGTTTTGTTTTGCCAGACATTACATCTGGCATTATAGCTCTACCTTTGACTGGTTTGTCCAGGACACATTGTGCACATTGTGCAGATGCTATCTGGTATTTTCTTTGTCTATTTAGCCCAGTTTAGCTTTATATATGCGTTTTATAAAATGGGTTATATTAATATATTTAAATACATTAAAAACATTCCATGGGTTAGAGAGTAAGGCATTCTTGGCAGTTCAATAAATTAGTGATATAATTCACCAATATCCTACTTGGTAGTCAAATAATGTAGGTATCTGGTTGTAAATCCAAGTATTTTTTTCTGTGAGTTAAGCAACTTATGCTGTAGCATCCATCTCTGGGAGGTGTTTATGACTGTAGGATAGATGAGCAGATGGCATTTGTTTTTTTATCTAGAAAATGTAGTTACTGCACTCGCTAGCTTCTTCATAGTGAATGCTTTATCCACATTTAGATTATCGCAGGACTGATCGCACAAGACTGATGTTCCCAAATGTAAGAAGACTCCAGTGGGTCTTACATAGTTGCAGAAACATATAGAGATACATTTTGTGGCGTTAATAAATGTTTTCTAGCTAATGATTCCAAGTTGCGCTTCAACTACTACCTGTAAACACTCAGTCAAGTTTAAACTGAATGAAATGGCCTATGTGGCGAATAACATATTTTTATACATTCCTGTTGTGGCTAATTTCTGATTGGCTATGGTACTTGTATAAGGTTTAAGACACGGTTATATCATTGTGCTTTTTCTCTGAAAGACCCAATATAAAAAGGTTCAAGTTGTTATTATGGTTTGTTGTATAGAAAATTGACTGATATTATTGATTCATTAATTTATGTTGTCTTTTCTATCTAGTGCAAGCTAATAGGGCATACTCAATCATTAGTGTGTCTGCGTAGGTTGGCATTTCATATTGCCCTTGTCCTTACCTTGGAGTCCTTGGAGATTTCAGTCAGCTCTTATGCTGCATTTGTTGAGACAGCATGTCCTAAGAAGATTGAAAATTAGAATGGATTTTCTTTACAATTTCACAATGACAGTAGAATGATTTAACCTACATGAGCATCAACAATCGTTCTTCAAACCTGTATCTCACACTTGTTTTCTAAATACAAAAACAAACTTTTCTACACTTACTTACTTCAAAATTTGACTGTATTATTACTTTTTTACACAATAATTCAGATGAATGCACAGGAGTAGATACCTTCAGAGAAGACCCAGAACTACCGACTGATGCGACACAGTGGTCTATAGAGTTTGATGATGTTAAATGGTAGGTGTCTGTGTGCTTATTTGATGGCAGACGATTTCATAATACATTTCAGAATTCCCTATTCCCAACACACCAAATGTGGTGTATTATACATTACTTTTTTATTGTTGTGAATGTGGTTTAGTTTTTTAACATTCTCAGAATCCGTAAATGATTAAGATAAAGAATTACAATGTCATTATTTTAAATGAATCGAAACATATTTGTTTTGTACTTATTAGCTTAAATCCATGTCTCAACTGATAATCGATTTTTAACATTTTCCAAACATTGGCCAATGTGTCTTTTATCTACAAAGGAAGGGTAATGATGATGATGACCTTGTGGAAGTTGGCCACGGTAGTGGAAAGAAGACTTTTGCCGAGACAGCACGGATGTTCAAGCTGAGAAGAAACCTGGACCAGCTGGACAGCATCCACAAACAGAAGGAGCACAACATGCTGAAAGCCAGGTTTGTGTCCCAAATAGCGCACTATTACCCGTGGTGCACTCCGTTTGACCAGAGTATTGTGTAGGGTACACTGTCACGGGAATAGGGTGTCATTTGGGATGCAGATGTGGCACTGACTAGATCGTTGTATGCCATCTTAACCAAAATATGCCCTTAATCAATACATTTTGGTCATTTACATATATTTGATATTCATAGAAGAAAAATATTCTGCCAAAAAGGACAAACTGATAATTATAGTATTTTCCTGTTTTTATTTTATTTTCTGCTACAGCAAGCCATTTAGTTTCCGTTGAGAGTTGATGCAGATATTTAGCACAAACATAAATGGTTTTCATTCACAGCACACTGCAATGAAAATGGAAATTCGCACATAAAATCAGTTTTATCCACCGGCATTTTTGCCAATGGCCCTAACTATTGTAATTCCTAATTTTAACAATCTTTGAATGGTTGTGACTGTAAATGTGAGCTTAGTGGTGTGTTGTTGAATTTTTATCGGGCTGATTTTTGTTTTTTTTTGGTTTCCAGGGAGGAGCTCAAAGCTTGCCATCTGCACATTTCTGAGCTGGAGAGGCAGAGAGATGACGTGGAGGAAGAGATAAAACAACAGAAAGAGGCAGACAACTGGTAGGTACAAACCGACAAACAGTTTCTCAGACAAGGAGATACGACCTATCGGTCTAATCTTATTTGTGATCTAACAGGTACATTTGCTACACAGGATTTTACATTCTAATACAATACCCATGAGTGTTGTGATCAGCTTCTGCATTCTATGTGCTACACACATAAACATGTGAAACAAAAGTCAAAAGCCAACTTTATCCCCAGGTGAATTAAGACAATGGGATTGTTTTTGACGAGATTGCACCAAAAGTATTTGATGATGATGACGATAATTATTTGCATTAACGCTACACGTAGTAGCAAATATGTCCCTGAGCAACCATGTGTTTTCTTGAAGTGTGGCTGTTTTTCGCCTCCGAGCCAATCACAAACGCCTGTGTCAGGAGTTACAGCGAGAAGAAGAGCTGGAGGCACATGTAGCCACCTCTTTGAGGGAACATGAGTGAGTCTGTAAACTAAATGATGTATCTCGCCGTTGTTCTACCTTAATTCTACACTTGTTAGCATTAGCTCCATAACAATACTTACAGTGACGGTTGAAGTATTTGATCCTCAGCTGATTTGCCCACTGACAAAGACATGATCAGTCTATGATTTTAATGGTAGGTTTATTTCAACAGTGCATGTTTATTTGTATATCACATTTAATTAAAAAAATATAAACATTATTCAATTGGAATAAAAGACATAGCATTGAAATAAAAGCATTATATTGAAGATGGCTTAAATGGCAAAAAGATGAACAAGTTCTTCAGACTTAAGTTAAGTAAAATTAAGTACTTAATTGCTCTTGTGGCAGTATTCGTTAAGTGCCACTCTCATATTTGACCTTTCCTGGCTTTTCTCTGTATCTCTCAATCTTTCACTTTTCTGACTCCCTCGTTTCCTGCCCTCTGCAGATTGGAGATGTGTCAGGTGGAAGTGGAGATGAGTCGTTTTTCTTTACTTCGTCGAGAGGTGCAGGAAGAGGAGCTGGCTTACCAATCGCTTCAGGCCCAAAAGGGGGAAGCCAGACTGAAGCAGGAGGACACCTATTTACAGAGCCTTCAGCTTCAGGCGCAATGTTTAAAAGCGTAAAGGACTAATCCTTTTATTTGTTAGGATTTTTTTTTAATGAACAACATGACTTTTGCACACAAACTAGACAATATAGTGTCTCTTGACATTTCATTAATAAGTCTATCATGGACATCATTGAAACTGCCTCACATATAATCAAGTTAACACGTTCCATGCTATTTTCAGATCCTTGAACAATTTGTCTTTGTAGACGTTTAATTAAACTGCATAGTTGTCTGGACTGTTGATACTTAAACAATTGACATGATGTTTGTTAACAGGACGCAAGAGGCAATGCATATGGAAGAGGAGTCTTGTCGTCAGAAGATCACTGAGCAGGCCCAGGCTAGCCACCAGAAAGCAGCGCTGTATCTAAAAGAGACAATGAACAAGTAATACCTTATTCAGAGGATAGTTGTATTGTACTTCATTTGTGATAAGAATGCCCGTATGCAGTGAATACATGTGACACACCAGTTAGAGACCTGAAGTGCATTCAGTATTTAGTTATTTCTAACCCATTACATTTTCCCCTTATCAATCTACACACAACTAAGCAGGAACCTCTATTGTTTCCAGAGCCTGGCAGTCAGGCTAAACTAAGCAATACAAATAAGTGGAAGGGCCTTTGTCAGGAAGGTGGAAATCCTGAAGTGTCTCTTAAACATTATTACCGACAAATGTATGCATCCTCCTTGCTTTTTGAGTGATACTGTAGCTCTGTCCCTCTTGTGTTTAGGATTCATCGGGAGGAGGCAGAGAAGCAACAGCGGATTCTAGAGCAGAAGCAGAACAGGACACATGCACTCCTGTCATTAAAGGCCAACATTGCAGCCACCCAAGTACGCAATACAGTATATAGATATATTAAGGCTGTTAAAGTTAAGCATTTCATTTAAAATACTTCATAATGCTGTTCATTTTTGGAACCTGTTAAAGCATCTTTCTAGGCGCCAACTGTCCATAGTCAGTACATGACTTTTGCGGGAGCTGTGTAGAGCACTGACACCGAAACTCATCATTTTTGGGCACTTTTTGGCACTTGCCGTCATCCCCATCTCGCATCAAAAACCCATTAAACCCATTAAATCAGAATGACCAGAGTCGATGCCAGGAATCCTTGGCCCCTTGACCAAATGTCTCGTTTTTCAAGAATCAACGACATTCATGCTTGTACAAGATCAAAATAGTTCACTGCCGCTACATAATGATAACTATACTATTGCAGCTCACCTCTAAAATCCTCAGATTTAGTGGTGAAAAAGGCATTAACTGTAGTTTCTGAACATTTTGTCGGTTTCTTGTGTAGATTATTTACACTTACAGTGGGTGACATTTGGCCTCTTGTTGTTGCTATCTTTTATTCGAGTCGCACTCGGTTGCACTGTACAATACTGTACAACACCTGTCAAATAGTTTCACACGCCCATCTATAACAGTCATAAAGCAATAAGTGACAAAAAATCTGGTCTAAAAAATCCTGTATTAACTCCTCGCTTTTAAGAACATTATAAATATATTTTTTGTTCATAGTTAATATAATGTAAAAATACACTAAAGGGGGTGTATACACAGACACAGAGAAAGTAACATAACAATCGCAGGTAGGAGCCAGGTATATGCAACTTCTAGTCAAACTATTACAATGTCTGCTTTGTTTATTGATTACAGGTAGTGCTTTTGGTTTGAAAATATCAATGGAGGCTATAAACCTTATTTGATCCCATTCACATGTTCTCATCAACAAATGGGCTTTTAATACCTAACTGTGTTGTTTACCCTAGCCAGCAGGGAGATTACATAATATTGCTGTTGTCGAGGTTCTCATTCATTTTTTCTCAGGAGCTGGTTTAACCAGGTTGTTTCACTTCCAACTAATAATCACATTGCATTTCATTTTTGCCAACATACTATCTTTAAAAAAAATGTATTCATAAGCTATTGTATTAAAATGATTCTATTTTAAAGCTATTATATGCAACATCATTTTTTCATTGTTAATAATTCGTTATTATTCATATAATTTCATAATATTGGCAAGTTGAGAATTCTAATATGTGAAACTATATTTTACAGTATTTCATATTTTTTTACAGACATTCTATATGGTATTATTGGTCTGGAGAAAATGTTATTATAATATTTTACTCAGATACTTGACATATCTACATATTAGCCGCTTCACATTGTGTACTACATGGAAACAACATTACTACCTAGTCTGTTTTCTTATCAACTGTCAGCTACTAACAGCATTTGCGTACTGTCTTATAAGGTTGTGAACTCCTGTAGTGCACATGTTTTGACCAATCCTGTATTCCCCAACAAATGTTTTTTATCCAGAAAAGTCTGCATGCCCAACAGACGAGGGCCAAAGCCGAGGCTCAGAAACAAGAGGAAAATGAAAGACAGTTGAGAGAGTCTCTACAGAAGCAGGGTACCAACAGCACCAAGCACATACATCAACAGAGGAAGCTCCAGGAATTCCAAAAAAAGAAAGAGTGAGTTATTCTAATCAATTTTATCTTCTTTCCGACTGGAACGCATGGGTGTTTTTTTTATGTAAAAAATGTACAGATAAACATTATTAATGCATTATTATCTATTTTGCTCACAATGGCTTGTTTTATAGAGACTTTGATTTGAGGCAGGAATCCAAACGGATTGAAATAATATCAAAGTTACTGCAGGAAGAGAAGTTGTTAAAGAGAAACCAGGCTCTGCTGTTCCCTCCCACCCCAGGGAGCTTTGTTGAGAGGACCTCAAAGCAAAGGAGATCTGCAGAGAAGGTGTGTCTGCCATTTTTATGCACCTTTAATAAAATACTGTTTGAGCTTCGACTTGGAAATATATATACTGTGCCTTGCAAAAGTATTTAGACCCCTGACCAATTCTCTTATATTACATATTACTGAATTACATGTTGAACATTGATATTTTGTCTCTTTAATATTTAAAAGCATTTTAATGCAAAATAAATTATTTTAATTAATGTGCAAAGTATTATATCTTAGTACAAATGAATCTGAGTTATGTTGCGTCCATAGGCATTCAAACCCTGTGCTGTGGAAGGTTCAAGTTCACAAATTACAAGACAACACCTGTGAACCATTAAAATTGTCATTATATTTTCTGGAAAAAACTCGAAAAAATAAATTCAAGTGTATTTGGATTACCACTTTGATTGACCTATTAATCGGCTAAAACAACATACATTTCATCATTGAATGCAAGTGTTTTATATCAAAATAAACACTTTAAGTGTTATCGTCATCTTGCACAATGCAAAACTACTTGAAATAATAGTTATTTAATTAATCCACAATTCCACCGTGTGCTTAATGAACATGTCCAGTTTGAGGGCAGTTTGTGGACATAGGTTAGCGCTAGTCCAGATCAAACTCAATGTATCTTAATAAGAATTTTATAGCACAGGGCTTTAACTGAAGACAATACAGACAAGGGTTAAGGTTGGGGTTATCACTATTACACTGTATGGATCGTAGATTAATGATAGAACATTCAATAAATGGAATCACTTAGAATAAGGCCAATGATCACTAGAAATGAGCTGCATATTTCAGTGACTGGAAGTAGAGTAATTGTGAACCATATCAAGAGCTCTGTGCAAAACCAGCATTGGGGGGTGGCAAGGAAGCAGCTGTTGTTCAAAAATTACCATCTGAAAGCACATCTAGAGTTTGCCAGAAAGCATAAGAGTGACTCAGCTGTGATATTGGAAATGGTAAGACCAGATAAGACCAAATAGAGCCTTTTGGCCAAAACTCGAATGTTCAATGTGTGGATTTCCCATGTCTCAAGACACACCATCTTTACTCTGATGATTTGTGGTGGCAACATCATGTTTTGGGAATGCTTCTCATCAGCAGGGCCTGGGCATCTTGTTTAAACTGAATGACGTGCTAAAAAAAACAGAATCTTTGTATGAATAAAGTGAATGTACCACACTTGCGCTGTCAAAGTCTACAATTTAAGATATACCATGAACAACTGTCCACAATTAGTTTGATAAGCTGTGCTAAGCTGGTTTACCTGAACGAAATTCTAATTTGCGGGGTTGGAATATTCAATGCATCATTATGTTTTAATTTGAGAATGTTTGTAAACCTTTCAGTAATAGATTTTTGAGTATCAGTGTTTTTTTTAAAAACAAAAACAATGTAATTTTGTGATACGATATAATTGCTTCGTGGTTGTTTTGTTTGTGCAAGGCACTCCAAAACATTTCTGGGTATAGAAAGGCGCCACCCCTTTTAAAGTGTTTGCCTTTTGTTGCTTTACAGCCTTACAGCCAGATTTATTTGCACACAGTAACCCACAATATTCAGGTGCAAATACTATTCTAATAAACGACCCTATTTAGATCATTTATTTGGTTAGTGGAAGTTGTACTTGCCGCGCCAAGCAGCTGCGTAGCCCAGTGGTCAGGGCATCTGTTTAACTTAATGCACCCCATGAAACGGCTTAAGATCGATGGCTAGGCTTATACTGTGGATAAAACAGCAAGACTGGGGACAACATGTGGACTGATGCCTTTCATTATTCCAATAGTTACATATGTTATTTAGGACAGGACGTGCTCTCATTGTATTTTTCCTGTGACTAAAGGAGTGCTCACCTACCCCCTCCCCACCAGCCAAGCAACACACGGTGTTAAGTGACAGCAGCTCTTCATCAGAGCCATCTGACCCGGAGGAGAGTGGGGACCTGGAGATCGAGCAGGGCCTCACAGAGAACCTTGCAGAGCCTGAGTTTACTGGGTTGTGGGACCAGTCAGGTCAAGTCCACCAGGTGCCATTTTTTACATTATTAGGATAATGTTTTATCAACTCACACTATCAATCGTATTGACAATGCACTATATACTCAATTATATTCCCTTATTTTTTCACATATCTCAAAGATAAATGACAATCTAATTATGAGTATAATACCCAATGAAGTATTTTTTGTCATCAAACAACTGTTACAGCTGATGTTAGAACAAATTGTCTCAGTGAGAAATGAATGGTTAACTGGGACTGGTACTGCAGAACCGGGGCTTAGATTGGGGCTTTAGAACTGCGCTGCTACTGGTCTTCCCCCCTACTGCCTCTCTCTCAACCATGATACCAAAGGCGACAAACATTACTTCTCATTTGCTTGTGCCTTAAAGGCCTTCAATGTAAAATGACAGGCATTCAGGTCAGAGATAACTGCGTCCATGAAGTCAAATACTTTTTTTCCCCCGTTTACATGGAGTTTTAATAAGGATTTCGTTATCACCTCTGGCCACATTGATATTTTCCCTTGATTATCTGCACTCCCCTTTAAGCATGAGGCATCGATAGGACGTCTTTCTGGTTGAAAAGATATATGTTTTAAAGAAGAATCTCAATGGGTAGCAAACTAGGACATCTTTGGCAGACCAACCATTGCAGCCATTTTGTTTCAGTAGTATTTTAAGAGTATTTCATGGTGTTGGTTTGACAATATTAGTTATACAAATTATGCCATTTTGGGTCAATATGGATTTGAAAGAAGATATGATCTTCAACAATATATAAATAATGATGTAACTGTTCAACTTAAAATATCAGAGTCACAGCATGGTGCTACATTGATCAACTGGGAGAAATCCGATAAATGACTTTCCCAAAGACAAAAAGACAGACGATTCACCTTGTCTGCTTGGTGATTTGATCTATCATCTTATAGTTCTTGGTACGATCATATAACCAAATGGTTAACAACTTTGAATTGGTGTTTGTTTCACCCCTAATTTTTCAGAGTAATCCAAACAACAGAGCTACGTCATTAGAGGCACTACCAAAGAGGCAGGACATGTCTTTGCTGCCAGTGGGAAAACATCCAGTGGCTGGTCAAAGAGTAATACATGGAAAAGAATTCAAAGGCTCACCTTTCATCAGCAAACCAGAAACGCTTCTCTTTAAGGTACACCCCTGTGTCTTGTGTGTGCATTGTATTCCATTGCAGAACATGCAGTCATTTCATACTGTGCACTGTGTGCAGTTCATTCAATTATATTCAGTTATTTAACATGTCCATATACTTTTGCAGGACTTTGAGGTGGGGAAGATTTACAAGAAGAAGGTCATCCTGACAAATGTCAGCTACTCAACCAATTATTGCAAGTTACTTGGTGTCACCATGAATCTGATTGATGTCATTTCTATAAGGTGAGCTTTACATCCTAAGTTCTATGGCATAATTAGTAGTAGAACATTCCTGTCTTGCTAACCAATCAAGTGTGCAGGCTTAATTTTCCTTTTATATGAAAGTTTGGGCCTGCACCCCCAGACAGATGTGCGTTTGACTTCACATAAACATATTTTTTTCCAGCTCAGAAAAATAGGGCACAGCTAAGGTTAAAGGTTTGACATCACATAAACAGATTTGGCATATTCGCCCCTGTCTGAGTTGGTAAATGATGTCCATAACCCCTTTCTACGGTCAGATTGTTTTATAATCTTGCAGAATGTTAACACATTTATATTGGGAAATCTGATCTTCGATATTTGGTTAGGTTGGTGCAACTTCTCCCTTGAGCACACACCCCCTCACACAGCCTACGTACTCAGTCTCCATAATGCGGTTCTCTCAGTCTGAGCATTCATTCCTCCCAACCACAAAACAAAGGAGGGTTGAGTGTTACACGTGGGTCACACACACACACACACACATACACACACACCACTCACTCCATCGCTTTCCAGAGAGACAGTGGAATCTCTTGATGTGGTTATGTGGTCCTCTGCTCTTTCTGCCTGAGTAAGTTTGTTATCTTTCTCCCCGGCTACTGTCGGCTGAAATGGAGCCCAGTCAGCGTGTATCGTGGCTAGGTTGGTTAGAACCTCGACAAGGCCTGTCAGCTCGTCTGCACACACACACACACACACATCCCCTCTCTGTTACACACACACACATCACTCTTAGTAAGCCGCTAAGCTCACCCACTCCTCTGTGGTGCCCATGCCACAACCTATATTCTGCCAGCATCATGACTCAGAAAAGGAAAGAGGATCCTTTTATTATTGGAGTCGTAGCACCCAGTAAAATTACTTTTTTCGGATTGCCTTAATTGGATTGTACATTAAAAAAAACATTAAATGGATATTCTTGTGATTAAAATAAAGGGGAAGTTGTTGAATGGAACATATTTATGTAACATTATTCTATACATCAATGCATCTTCTGAAGAATAGAGACCTATCAAATGCAGACATTAGGTAACTGGTAATGTGGATTTTAGTGTTTTGTTTCGGATGACTAAACTGTTAATTTACATTTTTCAAATGACCACTATGTTCAGGCATCGCTTAGTGGGAAAGAAATGCTCAGATTTTTAAATGCCGCCCATGCGTCCTTCAACGCCCCCTGAAATTCTAAAAACAGCTCCTCTTCCACCCAGCATTGCTGTGTATGTGCCAATGCTAGTTTCATTTCTGACATGTCTTTATAATATTGTTAGCTTGTGCAAGGTGAATTAGACACTACTATACACGTGCAATTGCACATGGAAAACTGAAATACATTGCTTGCATAAATATTTAACCCATCTGCTTTAGTAATTCATGTTGCCTTAACATGGACAGAGTTAATTTAATACTGGTTACCTAAAGTTGCTGTCGGGTTTTCTGGATAGAAATCACACTTTTTAGGGATCATTGGTTAGGCTGTTAATCTAAAAAAAAGACCAATGCCCAGTTAATCTTGAAAGTATCCAACCCATGGACTTTCAACCATTTTATTGTGTTACAACTTGAAATAGAAAAATATTTTTGTAAAAAAAAAGAAGAACAATATGGTCGACAAATTGAGTCTATTTGAATACGTCTCTACCAGCACATCTGGACACAGTAATCAATGTATAGTTACTGATATAACTAATAATGTTAAGTCTGATTGGAATGGGTTTTTTAACAATGCTTCAGTTTAAATAGTCTACTACATTATGTCTCGCTTTGAGGCAAAAGCGCTAGTGAACGAATGTTTCTACATGTGACATTGATAACTACATTTTTAATAAGAATATTGAAAATATTGCTCTCTGTTCTATCAAATATGTGCTTACTTTTCTGCCTGACATCAGTGTGGCATTGATTAGTAAAACATCTATATAGCTAACACATAGGAGTAGTGAGAAACACCCTCAGGTAATAAGTAGAAATATGGTGAAATATTGATCTCCAACTGAACAATACAGCAATAGGGGTCAGTAAAGCCACTTCGATTAAACTGTAGTTAGTCTATGCTGTAGACTACCAGAATTCCACAAATAAGACGAGGCATCTTATTTCCTGTCTGTATTTTTATCTTCCCCAAAAACTCTGACAAGCTTGGATAAGGACAATAGTTATAATGGATTTAAAATTCCTGAATTTGATCATTTCTTATTTTTTTCCTTTGTAAAGCACATTGAAATGTATGAATTGTGCTATATAAATAAACTTGCTTTATTGCAATTGAATCTAATTATCAAGTATTTGTTCATTGTTTCTAGGTAACCATAGCAACCTGTTTACTGGCACATTATCTGTTTTTTTTCATGCCATGTATTAGAATAAAAATAAATACATTTAAAAATGGATGCATTTGGGGCAGGTCTAAGATCTTCCGGTAGTTATTTACAGTTGCATGCAGCCTAACTGCTGAATGGAGCTTCACCAGGTTTAGTTTTGACTCTGGGGTCTATTAGCTGTCCTGCATTCAATAATCTAACAGCCCTGCTCGGTGTATAATCTTCAAACATATCAGAAATGTATTCAGGGCTCAGACCGTTAATTTCAAAAATATTCCGTAACTGATTGGAAGCTGTTGCAAAGATTAAGAACCGGATGATGTGCAAAATTCTTTTGGTCCTGGTTATCATGAGCGGCAGCTGTTTTACAGTCTTTTTCGGGAGTCCAATTAAGAGCCCATTACAGTTTTCAAACCCTAGTCCAATGATCCGTTTAAATGAGGTTTATTAAATCAAAACAAAGGATAACACGCGTAACAACACACTCACCCATATAATGACATAGAAATACAAACATCCTTCTTTTATCTAAAGTGACAGATTTTTGAAAGAGGAAGTAATTTGTTGACACGAGGCCCTTGATTCTGGCTATATTTTTAAGATGATAGAATGCTGTTTTGGTGACCGTTTTGATGACTGGTGAACGTTAGATTGGAGTCTATCATTACATCTAGATTACGCACTTGTTTTTTATGGCTTGAGAATTTAGTTATTTCCTAATATTAGTTCCTCTATTTTTGTTGCCAAACACAAAAATCTGTTTTATTTTGGTTTAATTGTCACCAATTTAGGTTCATACATTATTATTGAGTCTATTGAGCTGCAGTCATATAGTTCAAGAGCCATATATATTTGAGTATCATCTGCATAACTATGGTAGTGAATGTTGTTGCTCTGTAGAATTTGGCTCAGAGGTAGCATATAGAGATTGAACCGAAGTGGTCCGAGAATTGATCCCTGGGGAATTCCACATGGCATAACTCACCTTATCAGATTCGTGATTGGAGATGGTGACAACACAGTTGCAACACACCCACCTAAATAAGATCTGAGTTCTGGATAGTCCTACCCAATTTTCCCTCCTGTCCAGAAGTGTTATAGGATCTACAGTGTCAAATGCAGCACTGCAATCTAATAGAACCAACATTTGCTGAGTTGATTGAAGACAACCTTAGGTAGATTTGAGGTCAATTGTTGTTCAAAATAGTTGCATCCAGTGTTCTCTTTTTTTATTAGAGGCTCAATGGCAGTTGTTTTTAGTGACATTGGGAAAATACTTGAATGCAGGGAGTTATTAACTATTTGCTGAAGATCAAATGATATGGAGTTAAAAATAGTTTCTAAAAAATTCTGATGGTTGTGTGTCAACTTCAAGACAACACATAAACGCTTTAAGATGTCCAACTGTTTCTTCTAGCGTTTTTGGGTCAAATCTATTAAATTGTGACATTACAGACAACACAGGCAGAGTCAGTGTTGGACATTGTAGTTATGATTGTCTGCTTAATACTTTAGATTTTTGCCTTTTTGAACATTCAAACTGATTAACATCGCCATTCCATTTCGTTTCCATGCAGTGATTTCCGGGGGTCTCATTACTGTCATGCTAATGGTTGTTTTTTCCAAACTCATTTTCATCTCATGAAAATACTACAGCAATTTAGCATATTATATATATTGTATTTTGTATATATATATTGTATTTTGTGTTTTGTTTCTTTTGAAAACAAGAATTACAGACTGCTCCAGGGCAGTCTGTGAGCTTTTTCTGCTATATGTCAACAAATACTAATTGCAATCGAATACACACTGCCATTCAAATGTTTGGGGGCACCTTGTTTTCGATTAAAATAACATAAAATTGATCAAGAATACAGTGTAGACATTGAGAATGTCGCAAATCACCATTGTGATTTTGGTGGTGGTAGAGTGGAAAATGTGTGCTGGCTCAAAGGGATCTTGAAGACAAAAGGCTATTACTTCATTTTGCAACGCCATATCACAACATAGCTGGACGTTAATTGTTTGGAGCCAATTTCCTCCTACAACAGGACAATGACCCAAAACACAGCTCCAAACAATGCAAGTAATATTTAGAGAAGAAGCAGTTAGCTGGTATTCTGTCTATATTGGATTGACCAGCGCAGTCATTGGAACACTTTTACTGGAAAACTATGACATTTCTTACTTTTGAATGTTAGTGTGTGTTTTTTAGGTTTACCCTGCGTCTGTGTCGGATTTTCACGGAGAGCTGAGTAATTGCACATTTGCTCATACTATAATGTGTTTTAATACTAGCAAAAGCTGTGTGTGCATTTTTTCTTCCTTATTTTTGTGTGGACAAAAACATTTGGTTTGAACCTGTGAATGTCGGAATGTTATCAGGGATGTATAACATGACCTGGTCTAATTACTCTAAGCATTTTATAAGTGGATCTGCCATGTCATTCCAGTGAGTATGGAGGTTGTAATAATGTGTTGTTGCAACAGCACTGAAGCGTCTGTCGGAAGTATACGTTGCAGCTGCTAGTCATAAAATGTGTTTATGTAAATGGATCTTTTATGTCCCACTGCGTTTGAGATTAATGTGTTGGAATTGGGTTATTGTTTGAAGGCATTTGTTTCAGAATAGCCCATGCCTCTGTTTCAGCTTTGAGCCTCCGGGTCCAATATCTCCCGGAATGGCTTGTGACATGCAAGTCATCTTTCAACCTCTGGTGAGTTTGTCACGACAGTTTGTCAGTCAAACATGTAAAACGTTCTGTTAAGCAAACCTCACTTTCTCAAAAGTGAGAAATATATGATCAGGATTGGTGTTCTTCCAGATGAATCAGGATTTGAATGGAGATGTCCAGTTTGTGTCAGCAATGGGCTCCTTCACTGTACCCATCAGATGCACCATGAAAAAATGTGATGTGAGTACTAAACACTTTTTGTATTAATACTGCTGTTTTTAGCATTCATTTAATGGCTACACTAAGCACTCATGCATCCTATTCCTTGCATACAGTATTACATGGTTGCAAATGAGAAATTGTTCTCAATCGGCCTACCTGGTTAAATAAAGGTTAAATTAAAAGAATAATATTAATTAAACATTGCCATTTTTATCTAGATCATCAGAATTTCTAGAAATGTTCCCTTTAAGTTACTGTGTATTGCATCCAAGTCTTTTCTTAGTACCTATGTACATTTTCAATGTGTGTCATTTTATGCATCTCCTAGCTGTCTGTGGACAGCACCCTTGTTGATTTTGGCACACATGTGGTGGGACAGACCATTTCCCGGGTGATCCTACTGACCAACAGGGGGGCCTTAGGGACGTGCTTTTCCATGGTCCCCATCCCTAGCTCATTGCAGCCCCCGGTCCAAGCTCAGGCCCTGTCTGAGGCCTCCTCAATCAGAACTCAAGTAAGACTCAATGCCTAGTCCTTGTCTCTGAGTGACATGCAGTGCATCCGGAAAGTATTCCCATCGCTTCACTTTTTTCACAGCTGTGCTCCAAATCAACACAATAGACAGAAGTGCTCTCCCCTAAACACCCTGTAACAACACAGCTCACCAATCCCGAGATAAGATTGTATTGAGGCATAGATCTGGGAAAGGGTACAGAAAAATGTCTGCAACATTAAAGGTCCCAATAAGCACAGTGGCCTCCATCATTCGTTAATCGAAGAAGTTTGAAACTACCAGGACTCTTTCTAGAGTTGGCAGCCCGGCCAGACTGAGCGCCTGGTGCTGTCACACCTCAAGACCCTCACAGATCCAGTACTAGACCCACTGCAGTTTGCCTACAGAGCCAACAGGTCTGTGGACGACACAATCCACATGGCTCTCCACATCTCCAGCATCTAGACATCCCTGGAACCTACGCCAGAATCCTGTTTGTGGACTTCAGCTTTGCTTTCAACACCATAATCCCAGCCATTCTCCAGGTTAAGCTCTCCGCCATGAGAGTGCCTGTGTCCACTTGTAAATGGATCACAGACTTTCCAACAGGAGGTAGCAGGTGAGATTGGGGAAACACCCGTCGGACCCTCTGACCATCAGCACTGGCTCCCCTCAAGGTTGCGTCCTGTCCCCTCTTCTCTCTCTGTACACCAAAAACTGCACCTCCAGTCACCACACTTTCAGTTTAGAAAAAAATACAGTTCTCATTGGGTGGGTCTGGGTCATTGGTTCGTTCAATGAAATTCGACTTATGGTTGGTGACTTGAAAAATATACTGACTGTCATTTGCATCGACTATTTAGGAAAATCAGTGCAAAATATAATTTGCATAATACATTGGAACGCGATGTGTATTTATTGTCTTATGTAAACATAAAATACGAAAATAAAACCATGATTTTAAAATGCACAGGCTATGATATTAAAATTTCTAAAAATCGAATAAATGAAAATCCATCAAACTGTATGTCCTATGTTGATGTAGTAAATGCTAACACATTTTAGATCACAAGCGACTTGCAATCAAATTATTTGCGCATGATTGGCCGATAAACAAATCTATTTATAATTATTTATCCGTCCACAGGCACGCAGCTTCAGTTGTTTGTCTGCTTGAGCAGGACACGCAAACGAACCGGTTGCACTACGCACAGTGTTCATTATTGTTACGAGTGCACATGAGACAGCAGCAAACTAACCCGGTTGAACTGCGCACAGTGTTCATATAGATCAGACCAAAACCCTTCCAGTTTAATAAAGATCGGACCAAAACGGGTTCAGTTTCATATAGATCGGACCATAACCGTTCCAGTTTTATGCTCTTTCTGCCGTATGACCCCGGACATATGTATGTCCCACGTCCTTCTGTGTGCATGAGTAATTTCATTTATCGCCCATTTGTAGTTAGCCTATTAATAATTATTGTTTATATTCGTTTAATTTCGATACAAAACAATATTTTGTTGAAGTCTCTTGTAGGCTACATGAATACACTGTGGTTCATTCGTTATTAATTATTGAGTGCAATAGGCGCATGACACATGAATGGGGCTGTATGTATTTGGCGGAATTCGTTCTGTTTATTTAGTGAAACATATTTCTTTATAAACGTACCTCTTTTTTTGTAGTTCAACCAAGCCAATCAGACTATTGTCTATATGTGTTCTCGTAGTATTTGTCTGTGTATCGCCCATTCAACCATTGCCCTCATAGGCTCAGTGAAGTGTGATCGGTGTCTGGGTACCGCAATTAGGGTACCAACGCCCAGCGGCGTGGGATTTTGGCGACAGGAAGGCAGTTTAGGTATCAAAAAACATGTAAATAGTAGTTTTATATATTGTTCGGTTTGTGATTTTGCAATTCTGAAAACGGGACAAGGTCATGGAAGGACGTCGGCTGTAGCTTTTCAACATTATGTATGTATTTTAATTACTAACCGCTGTGTGTTTTCGGACAAATTATTTATTTGTGCTCAATGTACTGAATATAGGCAAAACGAATATAATGGCAGATTGTGCAGACATGATCGAGCATATGTTTAAGATTGAAGTATTTACGTGAATGGGTGCACGCTCCAGCGACGCTGGGGGTGGACTTTTCTTCAAAAGTAGATAGCCATTGGCGGGATAAGCCACATCAGAAAAAAACAGTCTGACTCTGGACGAAATACAGCCAATGGAAATACAGCCTCTACATGTCATACTTAAATATTTTTCTAGAAAAAATTGTGGGCGATAATTTCTACGCTGGTCTCGGCTGGTCTCGGAAGAATTTACGAGTCCTTACTGTCCGAGACCGAGTCGAGACCGAGTCCAAATGTAACCGAGACCGAGACGAGACCGAGACCTTAAAAAAGTTGTATATATATATATTAATATATATTTGATCAATTAAAGTTATGTCCACGAAGTGTGAAAAAACGGATTGGGTCTGAATACTTTCCGAATGCACTAAACTTCTGATGTATTTAATTAGAGTGCCTTGAATATAGTTATAAGCATATGATTCTTCTAACTAATTGTCTTGTATCCAGTGTGCGCTCAAATGTGATATTTCAAATAGATAATGCTCTCGCCAGTGGTGGTGTGTCAGTGTCTGTGTGCCATTGTCCCTTCACAGGGCAGGAGCAGTTCAGTAGGAGCACCCTCTGCCAGCCAGGAGAGCCCTGCCGTACAGGACATAAAGGACCTGAAATCAGAGAGTCAGGAAACCCTGCTGGGCTCACATTTCAATAAACAGTCAGGTAAATAAATCACAAACGCATGATTTGATTTGAAATGCATGGCCCCTGAATGGCACAGTGGTAAAATCACTGCCTTGCATTTAGCCCTATTGTCAGGCCAGGTGTACCACAGAGTGCTGTGCAAATGCGTTGAGATAGTAATCTAATTTAATTGCTTTCCATTTGTAAGATTTCCATCGCAAAAAGGCAGAGAAATACTATACTTTTTTATTTTAAAGGGTAGCAGGGAACTACCTAATTGTAATTGGAGTACTTGACAAACGGTGTGTTGTATTGCAGAAGTATGCACAACCTTCATAATGGTGTGTTGTAGTTCAGAAGTATGCACAACCTTCATAATGGTGTGTTGTAGTTCAGAAGTATGCACAACCTTCATAATGATGTGTTGTAGTGCAGAAGTATGCACAACCTTCATAACGGTGTGTTGTAGTGCAGAAGTATGCACAACCTTCATAATGGTGTGTTGTAGTGCAGAAGTATGCACAACCTTCATAATGGTGTGTTGTAGTGCAGAAGTATGCACAACCTTCATAATGGACGTTGTAACAGTTCATATTTACGCAGCATTTAGAATCATGTACGAAGATAATTTGCCATCGCTTGTCATTAAAATCACATTATTCTGATTAACTCTAAACAAAATCCCGGGTCACAGTTTTTTGCTTGGTTACTGTCATGGTCCATATGCAGTTTTTAAATGTCTAAACCCCTGAAAATGTTTCAGCCATGGGATTTTTAAGCTTTTGAACCAATGCATTACACTGGTGAAATTATTATTTTCATTATTGTATGGTAACATTGAACATTTGGTTGTATGAAAGAAAAAAACACCCCAACGTGTGTGTGTGTGTGTGTGTGTGTGTGTGTGTGGTGTGTGGAATCAGAGACCCAGATACCAGCTATGTCAGAAATCCTGGGGGGTACGGTGGTTGCCTCGGGAGGACGCATCATTGCCTCAGAACCGCAGGAGGGAAGCCCAGCCATGGAGGATCCCTCATACAGCAGCACCGATATCACAATCGGAGAGGTACTGTGCCTTTGAACTGATACAATTCTGTGATCTTACTTGGCCATTGTGTGTGAATGCGTAAAATTATGAATGAACACAAAATAAATGAAAGCTTCAAGCCATCATTTTTTGAACACACACAGTGGTTTAATGATGGGTTTGTGCACTGATGTAATGTGTTTCCGGCGGCCCAGTATAGTTGTGGGTTCGTTTTGGGCTCATTAGTCATTATTCTTCTCTTGGGGGTAATGTTGCATTACTTCTCCTTCTGCCTTCTCTCTCTTGTATGTAAGTCTGTGTGTGTGCCCATGTGTGGGTGGGTGTGTGTGTGCCCATGTGTGGGTGGGTGTGTGTGTGCCCATGTGTGGGTGGGAGTGGGTGGGAGTGTGTGTGCCCATGTGTGGGTGGGTGTGTGTGTGCCCATGTGTGGGTGGGAGTGTGTGTGCCCATGTGTGGGTGGGAGTGTGTGTGCCCATGTGTGGGTGGGTGTGTGTGTGCCCATGTGTGGGTGGGTGTGTGTGTGCCCATGTGTTGGTGGGAGTGTGTGTGCCCGTGGGTGGGTGTGTGCCCATGTGTGGGTGGGTGTGTGCCCATGTGTGGGTGGGTGTGTGCCCATGTGTGGGTGGGTGTGTGTGTGCCCATGTGTGGGTGGGAGTGTGTGTGCCCATGTGTGGGTGGGTGTGTGTGTGCCCATGTGTGTGTGTGCCCATGTGTGGGTGGGTGTGTGCCCATGTGTGGGTGGGTGTGTGTGTGCCCATGTGTGGGTGGGTGTGTGTGTGCCCATGTGTGGGTGTGTGTGTGTGTGTGTGCCCATGTGTAGGTGGGTGTGTGTGTGCCCATTTGTGGGTGGGTGTGTGTGTGCCCATGTGTGGGTGGGTGTGTGTGTGCCCATGTGTGTGAGTGTGTGTGTGCCCATGTGTGGGTGGGAGTGTGTGTGCCCATGTGTGGGTGGGAGTGTGTGTGCCCATGTGTGGGTGGGTGTATGTGTGCCCATGTGTGGGTGGGTGTGTGTGTGCCCATGTGTGGGTGGGTGTATGTGTGCCCATGTGTGGGTGGGTGTGTGTGTGCCCATGTGTGGGTGGGTGTGTGTGTGCCCATGTGTGTGAGTGTTTGTGTCTGCCCATGTGTGGGTGGGTGTGTGTGTGCCCATGTGTGTGAGTGTTTGTGTCTGCCCATGTGTGGGTGGGTGTGTGTGTGCCCATGTGTGTGAGTGTTTGTGTCTGCCCATGTGTGGGTGGGTGTGTGTGCCCATGTGTGGGTGGGAGTGTGTGTGCCCATGTGTGGGTGGGAGTGTGTGTGCCCATGTGTGGGTGGGTGTGTGTGTGCCCATGTGTGGGTGTGTGTGTGCCCATGTGTTGGTGGGAGTGTGTGTGCCCGTGGGTGGGTGTGTGCCCATGTGTGGGTGGGTGTGTGCCCATGTGTGGGTGGGTGTGTGTGTGCCCATGTGTGGGTGGGAGTGTGTGTGCCCATGTGTGGGTGGGTGTGTGTGTGCCCATGTGTGTGTGTGCCCATGTGTGGGTGGGTGTGTGCGCATGTGTGGGTGGGTGTGTGTGTGCCCATGTGTGGGTGTGTGTGTGTGTGTGTGCCCATGTGTAGGTGGGTGTGTGTGTGCCCATTTGTGGGTGGGAGTGTGTGTGCCCATGTGTGGGTGGGTGTGTGTGTGCCCATGTGTGTGTGTGTGTGTGTGCCCATGTGTGGGTGGGAGTGTGTGTGCCCATGTGTGGGTGGGCCCATGTGTGTGTGCCCATGTGTGTGTGGGTGTATGTGTGCCCATGTGTGGGTGGGTGTGTGTGTGCCCATGTGTGGGTGGGTGTGTGTGTGCCCATGTGTGGGTGGGTGTGTGTGTGCCCATGTGTGGGTGGGTGTGTGTGTGCCCATGTGTGTGAGTGTGTGTGTCTGCCCATGTGTGGGTGGGTGTGTGTGCCCATGTGTGGGTGGGTGTGTATGTGTGCCCATGTGTGGGTGGGAGTGTGTGTGCCCATGTGTGGGTGGGAGTGTGTGTGCCCATGTGTGGGTGGGTGTAAGTGTGCCCATGTGTGGGTGGGTGTGTGTGTGCCCATGTGTGGGTGGGTGTATGTGTGCCCATGTGTGGGTGGGTGTGTGTGTGCCCATGTGTGGGTGGGTGTGTGTGTGCCCATGTGTGTGAGTGTTTGTGTCTGCCCATGTGTGGGTGGGTGTGTGTGTGCCCATGTGTGGGTGGGTGTGTGTGTGCCCATGTGTGGGTGGGTGTGTGTGTGCCCATGTGTGTGAGTGTTTGTGTCTGCCCATGTGTGGGTGGGTGTGTGTGCCCATGTGTGGGTGGGTGTGTGTGCCCATGTGTGGGTGGGTGTGTATGTGTGCTCATGTGTGGGTGGGTGTGTGTGTGCCCGTGGGTGGGAGTCTGTGTTTGTTTCTATGTATGTGTGTGACAAGTATGCGTGTGCTTGCAGAAAAAGGGCTGATTAGGTTGCTTTTGTTTTTAAGCTGTTGTTCATATCTGATATTCCATGTTCACGCATTCACATTGTGGTCCCGGAGTATTAACATTTTATTTGACGGTTGTGTTACGTTGACATTTCTGTTATTAAGTAGATGATGACACCTCGAATAGACTAGTTTGAGTTAATTGAATTTTAAGTTTACCATCGTAATGACTATCATAACTGTAGGCTAATACATTAAAATCAACTAAATGAATCCTATAGGTCAGAGAGGGAGAGCTGGGCCCGTTTCAAAGTGTCAACTTGGAGGTTGTCTTCGTGCCCACTGTCCCTGGTGAGGCTAAGATGTACTTCCATGTCAAGTTCTCTGACCCAACCTGTGAACCGGTAAGATTTAACACATATTGTCACAAATGACATAACAACGCCATCAGTGTGATTTGTATCGATTTAAACACGTAGCATCTGCTCAGTCGTTTTAAAGACGTTCTAATTCATCTCAAATAACACATAATAAATGCTATTTACTGTACAATATTTACATAGTATAAACACTACAAATTAGTGGCTAATATATGTACCCTTCTATGTAGTGTTATCAAAGTCAAAACAAGAATAAAATTGAGCAACCAAAGCCAGGCTAATAGTTAAGGCCTAATGCCATGAAATGTACAATGTAATGATGTTGTTCATTTATTCACAGATATCCATTATAGTTCAAGGGACAGCTGTGAGCGTGCCCGTGTGGGTGGTGAAGCCATGCATTGACCTGAAGATATGCATGTTTGATCGCCTCTATCAAGACAGCATTGTAGTCCAAAGCAGGTGGGTGGAGGGCCGTTTTTAGGATCTAAGGCACTGATGCTAAAAGGAATTTCAATTACAAACCCATTCATTTTGTGCACTTCCAGATGAACATTCAGAGATTAGATCATTAATCTCAGGTGCTCTCTGTAAAAGTTCTCTGCCAAAGTTGGCGAAGCATGCTCAGTAACCATGGGGAAGTCTGAAGATCTGCTGATGTTTGGGTTGACATTTAAGCGATTAATTACTTTTCCAGGGGAAATTCTGATTGGGTGTCTACTTGCATGCAGAGTTGTTGTCACTTTAAATGTTCTCTATTTGTAGGTTATTTGCCTTACATTTGACAGTTGAAGCCTTCCCCTTACTGATGTGCTCTCTCACTACAGTCTTCCCGATGACCTTTGAGATCTCCTTTTTACTCTGTGTCTTTTGTTTTGCATTCACTAGTATGTGTAACACCAAACTGACCAAATTTATTGTCTCTATTTTTCCTGCCCAAACTCGTTCCTAAAGGTTCACCCTTTTGAATGGTTAATTTGACCAATTTAGATACTGAATAAACTATCTGAATAACTGAATAACCTATCTGAATAACTGAATAACCTATCTGAATAACTGAATAACCTATCTGAATAACTGAATAACCTATCTGAATAACCTATCTGAATAACTGAATAACATATTTGAATAACTGAATAACATATTTGAATAACTGAATAACCTATCTGAATAACTGAATAACCTATCTGAATAACTGAATAACATATTTGAATAACTGAATAACATATTTGAATAACTGAATAACCTAACTGAATAACCTATCTGAATAACTGAATAACCTATCTGAATAACTGAATAACCTGTCTGAGTAACTGAATAACCTGTCTGAGTAACTGAATAACCTGTCTGAGTAACTGAATAACCTGTCTGAGTAACTGAATAACCTATCTGAATAACTGAATAACCTATCTGAATAACTGAATAACCTATCTGAATAACTGAATAACCTATCTGAATAACTGAATAACCTATCTGAATAACCTATCTGAATAACTGAATAACCTGTCTGAGTAACTGAATAACCTATCTGAATAACTGAATAACCTATATTACACGCCTCACCAGTACGGCTGTTCTAGCTTGTGGTTTAAGTACTGAAGTCACGGTAGTGCTACTTGTCGTGCTCTAGATTTTTTTTCCCCGGTTTGCACATGTATATGAAAACATATTTCACATACACATACATTTTGAGTTTTAAATGACACTATTTAAATTTTACAACATTTTACTGAGAGATTTTTTACTCATTATTTCTCACTTTGCCCTGAATCTCAACAGCAAAGCTTTGTAAGACGAAATATATTATTCATATCTACAGATTTTTCAAAATTGGGTTCAACCTTTTATACGATTTATATGAAAAATACAGATTGGGCACCAAAATACTAAAATGAGGCTTCATAACAGTCATTCAGAAATTACAAGGAACAGCTAGAGAAATACCAACCTACATACACAATATATCACTTTAGACTTATTTCAGCTTATGACAGCATATTTAATTGAAAATACCAAATCAAATGATATGAGAAAGGTAAAATAATTTCCATTGAAACTGCTGTTGATGAAGATGACAATGCAGGCCTGTCTTAAAACCACCTTCTTCCATCTTTCTTTCCCTTCTAATTTATAACAATTCCTGCACAACTGACCTCTTCTCACCCAAAGAATGAGGCTTAGTTGATTAATGTCTTTCGTTTCTGACACTACTCCTCTTTCTCCTGAAACAATCGTTTTGTTCTGTATCTGGCGGATTTCAAAAAATAGAGCATACAGTAACGAGTGCCAAGGCATTTCTCAAGACTGCTGAGTTTGTTGATATAGGGCACTGGTTGACAACAAATATATACTGTATATATCGATGTATTTCGAATTTCTGTTCAAGAAATATATTGAAATCACTAAGAATCAAGCTCTAAATGTTTTTTGTTAGGAAGTGTTTTTTTTGTGTTTCCACAAATAAAACGAGACGTGTGTCGATGTTAATTGTTTTTAACACATACTTTTTTGTTAGTCTTGCTCAGTTTGCAATGTATACTTTTTGTATTATTATAATTATATTTTGCCCTTGTTTATGACCTTGGTTTATTAATGCAAATGAGCACCAATAAGGGAAGTCTAAAAGCAATCATCTGGATACAGTATGTAGCTCACACCTAATCCTCAGTCTCATTTTAGTCTGCTCTCATATTGATTTATATTATTTGGATTGCCGTTCTCACATAGATGCAGTTTTTGTAGCTCAAAGTTATAACAAATTAGTTTTTGTTTCGCAAACCACATTTTTCGTTTTGTTACTGTTCAACAATTGTGTTGTGATCTACTTGCAACCGTGATCTACTTGTGAGGGTAAATATTATGTGGTCTCTGGGGCTTTAAGGGGGCTAACAAAAAAGGACATTATATAATGACTGTACCATGAACATCACTGTTTCATGGACATCCCTTTGTTATAGTGAAGGTATTTGACAAGGACCTCATAGAGAGTCTGGGTAAACATGACCACAATTTGCCGGGTAGATTCTGCTGTAATATTACTCACGTTTATTCAAGTGACCCAATTTCAGAGGAATTCAACAGATGGTTGTGCCTCCTTCCATAGCTGTGGTGATATAAATGGACTTCTGCCCTGGGAATTCTCAGTGCACTGCCAAACACACATATATTGCTCCACTCTCAACCGCTCCACTAAATGACACCTTTTCCGATAATTTACATCTTTCAAGGGCACGGAGGTGAGAGTATTCAACCTGCATGAAAATGATTTTGACAGACCTTCATTATTTTAATAAATTACCCACTTTATATACGGGGTCAAACAGATGGCTTTTCCCCTGGAGGCATAGGCAGGGTTTTGTAGTTGCAGTCACAAGAACCAACTTCCAAATGCTCTTACAGAAATTCAGAGATCTATACCTAATAATGGCCATTTCAAAATTAGATTTTAGTAGTCTGCTCATGTTGTGGACATAAACAGATACATATGCATAGTTCTCCATGTACAATGGCATTTAACTGGCCTTTTATCTCTCTAATATCTATGTTCTTATATGTTCTTCTGCAATCCCAGTGCTTTTCACCAGTTATAGTTTTGAAATAACAGCCATGCATTATTTTGACTAGATCCTAGAGTAAAAGCTTGACCAGTTCAGAGTTAGTGATACTGCCCATGAGTGGTGGATAAATATTATATTTTAATAATGATTATACAGGTATTACGCCTCAATGTTGAGGAAGAATAATTTTACCATTATTGATTCACAGTAGCAAGCGTATTGTAAACACATTGTTGTCTGGTTTATGTGAAACTATTCAACTAGACTGCTCACAGAAATGTTAATGCCAGTGAGAGATCAGAGCTGTGTTGAAAGCCGGTACACCAAACACACGGTATATATTCTATGGTTTCTTGAAGGCAAACAACACTGAGCCATCCAAGAAAGGCTCTTGATGCTCCGGACATCCAGGTGCTTTCCCTTTTTGCTTCAATCTGCCAGTTCTGGGCATTTGGCCATCCAGCACATAAGGGAAGGCAGGTCCCAATCTGCCCAGCCAAAACTATTCTGTGTCCTTGCACCTCAATGATGGAACCAGCTACCTCTTGAGGCTAGGATTGCAGTCTGGCCATTTTCGGAGAAACATTTGAAACCCTACTGCTTTTGTGTGAGCAGGCCAACTTAACTCGAGCAAGACATCACCAAACAATGTTGTTTTCTGTTTTATTTCAGCGCAAGCACTGCTCTTCAGCTGACTTTTGAGGTGTGTCCGGAGCTGAGAAACCACATGGAGATCCTCCCTAAGACAGGCTACATCCAAGCCAAGTCCAGTTTCACTGCTCATCTTAAATTCCTGCCACGGTAACCATACAGATGCAAACATCCAGGTCATAATTGTTAGCACATAGCAACATGTTCCCAATGAACACCTCATTATTACAACAGCAGGTCATGATCCAATAAGAAATCAAATATTCCGTTCAGAACATAGACCGTAAAGCGTTTACTTGTATTCTTAGGTGGATAAATAATTGTTGCAATTAATAACGCTGTAAAATGTAAGACCTGCCATTTATCTCATCAAATGTACATAGGAAGTACCACCATTGATTGAGGTTCAAAAATATTGAACATTCTTTTGTCGCGCAGGTTATCGTAACTTCTCTTCAATCACATTAGTAGGGGGAGAGCAATATAACCCGATGATGCTGAACTAATGTTAACTCGACCCTGCTGTCCCCGAGTGAGACAATGGGATGCACAGAAATACACTGCAACAATTACTTGTGGTATTTTATGATCTCATTGATACATGATATACATTGTTATTTCCCTTGAATAGAAACACTAATGGCCACAACAACCAAATGCCACAGCCAGCAGTTACGACCGCGAGTCATGTCTGCCGTCATCTCCACCATTTTATCGGCACACAATGAATAGCTCCCGACGCAGAAATGGAGTGCCGTGAAGGCTTCTGATAATGGTTTTTAATGACTTTGAAGGACATGGTAATTTCTTGGAGGAGGGGTGGGCTATTTATAGGGTGGTGAGTCTGAGTTGATGTGCGGTTTAAGTACCAGGGGAACGGGGACCTTCAGGGCACAGTTGATAGGCATACAGCGGGCTGCAGACAGGGGGGGGGGCGGAGTTGATAGGCATACAGCGGGCTGCAGACGGGGGGGGCAGAGTTGATAGGCATACAGCGGGCTGCAAAGGGGGGGGCCAGGGTCGCTGTTCACGGCTACCTCCTTTCTCTCACCAGAGTTTGGTATATTGGCAGCTAAGAAGATTTTAGGTATGCTTATGGCAGTGGAAGACGACTGAAGTTAATGGTACATCAGATGGCTAGAAACCTGCGGCTAGAGAGGAAGTAGGAGATGTCAATAATCTGCCTTAGTGAATCAGAGAGGTTTAAACCCAGGATTAGGGAAGGGAGCATTACTGCTACCACGCTGCAGCTGGAGGCATGCCCCTGTTATTTCCCTCTCTCCTCTATTCCATTGCCTAGTCTCTGTTTCTGCCGCTGGCCTTATCAATCCATACACCCATCAAGCAGTGGAAGACATGGTTATGTATCTAGTGCAGTGCTTGGTTACATAACAAACAGGACCAACACACAGGCTTGGTTTGGGGCTCTCTTGGAGAATACTAATGTACTTCACACCCTGGAAGCTCCTAAATGGAGCCTATAAGCAGACGAGACAAATACCGGTAGACAGAAACAAAAGTGAGAAAAATACAGCATTATCTCTGGTGTTTGCAAAACCATATATTGTGTGGAGCACATACAGTAGCTACTATGGTTAGTACGGCAGCACAGCAGTTGGTGGGTGGGCTTGTATAATGCATCTAATCACCAACAACCACTACATACAACCTTGTTGTAGTATTTCTGGTGTGTGTGTGTGTGTGTGTGTGTGTGTTGTGTGTGTGTGTGTGTGTGTGTGTGTGTGTGTGTGTGTGTGTGTGTGTGTGTGTGTGTGTGTGTGTGTGTGTGTGTGTGTGTGTGTGTGTGTGTGTGTGTGTGTGTGTGTGTGTGTGTGTGTGTGTGTGTGCGTGCATGCGTGCGTGTTTTAAGCCGTATGCAACTGTGTGAAATCCAAATTTTCAGCTCTGGAACTGCCAGATTTATGGCAGCATGATCTCCATATAAAGATGCTGTAGGTTGGCCAAATCCTCACTACACACACAGACTGAAAGGCGGGCATTTAATGTCAATGCCAGATTAGTAAATTATATATTTTTCAGATGGCCATTTATTTCTGCCTCTTTCTCTCCTCCATAGCCTCAAACAGTGAACCCATCAAAGACATCTTGATGAAATTCCCCTACGGCCGCAGAGCGCATAACTTTCTCTTTCTATCTTGCTATTGGTCTTGCTTTCTTACTAATTCGTTTTTTCTCTTTATTTCTATTGTCTTTATTGCCTCTATTATCTCTGTCTTTCTCTCTTGATCACTTATCTACTGCCTCTCTCTCACATCTCTCTCTATAGTCTTTCATTGTTTTCACAATGCATTTCCAGGCCTGAGGGGGAGGTGCTCTCACTCGTTATCCCAAATGTGTTGATGAGAAATACCTAATTCTGTTTAATCTCTTCTGTAATCGTTGTTCCTAATCAATGCATTGTGAAAGTGAAAGCCAAGCGGGCACCCATATTTACTAGTTTGGATTTTTTTAAATAAACTCTGCTGCCTTTTATCAGCTAGGTCTCTCACAAAACACACACACACACACACACACACACACACACAGCTACACACACACACACTATAACTCTCTCACTCTCTGTCTTTTCTCTCTGTCTCTGTCAGTCTATTCCATTGTCAGGATTATAGGTGGTTTACAGATTATTGAGTTTTAGATTTTCCAAGCAGTTACGTGAGTGATTCTGTAAGGTTTTGTCTGACACTTGTGTCGTGGTGCAAGCATATGCAGTGTTTGCTGAAATTCCACTCCAAAATATGCTTACAATATTATGAATACTGTCATTTCTTTATACACATCATTGATTTCTATAAATCACAGTTACCATTACAAGTATATGTAGATACATTTATATCCCCTTAGCAGCAAATGAGTCTAGCGATGCCCTTCAAGGCTTTTCCACTCTGCCCTGCCAAGCTAATTCAAGTGTCTCACCTGTGGAGATGCTATTAATAGAGAACACAAGGGCTTCTTAAAACAAATTGGAAACAGCAAATTACTCTAAATAATATTTCCTAATTCAGTCTTTTTTCTAATCAAGATTCAATGTAGACTTTGACGTCTTTTATTTTGTGTTAAGTTCTGTACAGTAAAACTGAGCTGATTGAAATGTATATACACGACTGCCTACCATATATGTACTCATGAAAAAACACTGCTTCCCTGTCTCTGACAGATTTGTTGTAGGAATTGGGCGTAATTTCTTGAACTTTGTTGCCTCTGACATCTGGAAACTCATATTAAAGTACTTTTAATCCTTTGACACTGACAGCTTTAGCTCTAAGGCCATCATAAAGCCAACACAGAGAGAGAGAGAGAGAGACAGACAGACAGACAGACAGACAGAGAGAGAGAGAGAGATAGATAGAGAGAAAAGTCAGGAGTGGGCTGAGGTTTGTGCTTCTCACTTTGGATTTTCAGGTTAACCAGGTCTCGGCTGCGTAGTTAGGTAGAAGTCTGCTCTTATGAGAGCATCTCTCCACCAGGGGTATTGATAATGTAAGTGCTTTACATAAGCACCATGTATGTCTGAGAGCCCTGTTTGTGCCCTACTTATGTCCAACATCACCATGGCTACAGCCCATATTTGTGTGGAGGCGTGTTCTCTTTGCTGGTGGTTATACAAATCTAAATGTGGGATATTTGTGTTTTAAAGGAAAATGATTTCCACCATGTTGTCTTTCTCACACTCATTTTACCAATTGTTGCGAGGTTGCGACATACAGTATGTGTTGCCAACTCTATACTTTTAGACCAGGCTATTCTCTTCTGGCGAAAATCAATAGAAGACATATTTGTTTAAAGGGAGAGAGCCCAAATTAAATTGATAATACATGTCAACATAACACATCAACACAGTTCACTTGCTGGGACAGAGCTCCACCAAAAGCTGCATGTATACTAGTACTGCTCCCTCCACTGGTATTTGGTGCTATGGCCTTGTGAGACTACAAACTCTATAATAGGAAATCATACACTGCGGGGCATTTAAATCAACATAAATCAACTATTCCAATCCAACACGACTGCCTACCATTGGCTCTTCCTTATATTGGCAGCATAAACAGATTTATAAGAAGGAAGTTGCCTCACTGTTTGTGATATATTGAGTCTAATTCTGACTTGGTTTTATACCCACTATTCTGTACTCGCCCTCTAGATGTTCCTTGGTCGAGGATGCCAAGCATTTGTTTGACAGTGATACAGGAGTACTGGAAGTCCCATTGACGGTGCAGGTGGCTGATCAGGTTGGTTTCAATAATACGGTATATTATTACAGGCCAGAATACAATATATCATATTCAGTCAATTAGGACAAATGTCCTAAATGTATTTTATTTTGATTTTATTATTGTCATAAAACACCCATGTGACTACCAGTAAACAGTTAAAACAGTTAATATTAGGGAAATTGATTGAATAGCCATTATCAAAACACTTTGCATTTATACTAATTTATTCTGCCAAATTACATAATAAGTGCGTAGGTGGATGTAAATGTAATGCAATCTGTCAACGGAGGATAAAGTAAAGCGTGCGTAAAAAACAAGAAACAATAAAGTGATTAAAAAGAACCGTTCGCAGGTGTTAAACCTAAACCTAATTCGATTCCAACTGGCCGTATGCATTTTATAAAGAGCAATATACATGGTGGTTTGGGAAAAAGTCCATCAAATTGCTACGTGCAGCGTTAAAAAGCGCCACATTATCAGAAAACTGGGCCCATTTATCGAAAAAGATTGGCAACAAAGAGCATTTATAGGCCTCACACTATTTATTTATTGATGATGTGTGTGTACAATAATGTTTCAAATCCTAATGTTGTGTATCATAAACATTGCAATAATGCCCAATAATATTTCTTTAAAACAAATATTATAAAGTAAATTATCTGGTTATAGAATAGTTCATTTTAGCCAAATATTTCTCAATATTAATTGATTGCGCAACAGACTCAGCAACACTCGAAAATTATTATTAAAATAGCAATCATTATCAAATTGCATTTGGCCAAGTTTGTTTTTACTAGTAAATAATAAGTATTTTCAGTGGTTGTAAAAAATCTATCATAGGTGGCCAAAAAAAAGTAATGTCCATTGTAGAGCTTTTTCATACAATATTTTTGTAGTATGTTGACATTCATACCAGATTGTGTATTTTTCTTTTCTGAGGATGAATCTACTGATACAAGGAGAAACTGACATTTTTTTAGTGAAGTCTGTAAACCTGGTTGAGATACGGGGATAGCAAAGCTGTGCTTTCCTAACTTTGGAAGTAGTGAACATTTTTGAGATACATCACCGTTATCACCATTAGAAAAAGGACAAAGGGGTCAAATTAGATGTGCTTCTCATGGTTACAAATGCTAGGGAACAAATTATATTGCAAAACAACAATAACTCTGAAGAGAAACATGCTGTTGATCACTTATTTCTTTTGCTGGGCTTTCAGGTTTGGCCTGTTACCTTCATATTGCATGCAGTCATCACCTCATCTGACCTACGCTTTGACCGGACAGAGGTGGACTTTGGCAACTGCTCAATTTTTGAATCTGTGAAAACTAGCGTGTGCCTCACAAACCTCTCGCTTCTGCCCCAGGACTTTGGCTTTCTGGACATACCACAGGTAAAACATTTCCTGACTGCATATTTATAGTGCATGTTGTTGAAACTGAGTGAAAAAAACTTTTACGACTTTTGATTGTTTATATGTGTTTTGCCATTTACACATAATACCATGTAACCTCAAAGAAAAAACAAGTTTGTAAACATTTTCTTTATATCTTTGGTACATGCAGTCAAGATGTTTGTAGATGTTTTGACACTCACTTTATGAAATTGGAAATGAATACAAAAATAACACGGTAATCTCTCAAACCAATCTATTACATACGTTTTAAAGGTTTTGCCTCCCATTCATTATCGTCATTATTTCTGAGGTCAATCTGGTGTGTCATGGTAATTAGTGTTGTTATTGGCTATTGTGTAGATTGATAGTCTTGTAACGGGGAGCGACACAGGGACGGACACAGAGGACGTGTTCAGGGACTTGGTGAGGGCGGCGTCTCATGGCTGCCTCCCAGTGGTGGTTTGGAGCAAACAGGCTTGGGTGGTCGTACCTTTGGTGGCTGTTCCACCTTTCTTCCTTTGGTCTTTCTCCTTCCCCCGGGCTCCTATGTACATGGAGCCGAGCCATAATGAGGAGAGCAGGGCTTCCAGCTGTCGTGGTTTTGACCTCTTGGCTGTCAGCTAGTGAGTAGCCGGCCCTGCAAGATTCCACCGGAAGGTTCTGGAATAATTTCATGGGGCGTTGGTCCAATACAAATGATTGTCTTGCCAGTGTAATCCAGTACCCCTGCTCCCTCACTTGGATAACAAACACCTGTTTGTTGTTATTGCCCTCATCTCTGTTTTCTGTACTCAAGTGTGAGTTTTCTGTACTTGAGTTTTAGGTCCTGTTAAGACTTGCTGTTATTACATAAGTCTTAGAATTAAATGTATATTGCTGTTACTCTGCAATTAAGTCCTGTCTCTCTTGAAAATGTGATGTGTCTGATTGAGTCGCTGTGAGACATGTATGCAATATTTCTCCTTAACCTGTCCTAGCTAATCCAGAGGTCAGGAAAGACTGAGTTTTTTCTTATCTTAGTTCATGGATGTCCAGCCCAACAATGGGTTCGGCACTCTCCTCCCATTGGAAACCTTGGAGGTGGATCTGATTTTCAGTGCCAAAAAGGCAGGAGAATTTAACGTTCAACTTAACTGCAAATCCGGTATAAACAGGTAGCCATTCAAAGTGTATTTTTATTCTTCATTCACACCTTCCTCGTGTGTTCCTGAATTTAGTTTCAAGCATATATTCTTTCATTGTATTTCTCCCCTGGTTGCTATAGAGACTTTCCCCTGTCATGTCATGCCATCGGTATCCATCCACCTCTAGAGCTGTCTCACTCTGTTGTCCACTTTGGAGCCACAGCGGTTGGGGACCGCTCCACGGCCATGCTGCACATCATCAACAAACACAACCGCCACAACGAGTTCACAAGCACCATGCCCCACATTGGCCAGGACCCAGTGGCCCCAGATGGCCCCCGGCTGTTCGCCTTTGTTCCCCCGAAAACCTCAGAGATTAGCATCACCCCTGAGGCCGGGCAGGTCTTACCTGGACAGGTACTGTACAAACAAGCAGCATGCTTCTACATGTTTTGAAACCTTTGTCAAAGTCTACCATACTTTAAACATTTGCACATATTACATAGGATATTTCAACAAATAATCTGGCATTGTTTATTAATATCACTTTGATTTTAACCAGGTAGGCCATTGATAACACTTTTCTGAATTCCCAGCGGTGCCTTGTGCAGGTGGCATTCAGGCCCAAGCTGTGTGACCAAGCCATCAGGGAGGAGGCGGTGCGGCTTGTCTTGAGCTCTGAGGAGCTGCGCCTCCAAGAGTTGGAGAGTGTAACAGAGGAAGAGGGGAAAAGGAGGTGCGCCGAGCAGGACGGGCAGGTAAACCTCAGTCAGTTCATTCGGTCAATCCTACAGTTTAAAGGAGGCTCCAGTCATATAGGCTGGATGAAATTACTTTGTCAATATTGTTGTCCATAATAAAGACAGCGTGCTGCCACATGTTTTCCACATGCGTTTTTGTTTGTCACTCTCCATTTGCGAATGTGTGTGCGGACACATTGTCATTCATATATAATTCATGTGAGACAGTTTGAAAAGGAGGCCCCTGCAGTGCCCCTGAAAGGCAAGAAGCCGGCCTCCAGCCAACCCCAGGTGAAGCCGGCCTCCAGCCAACCCCAGGTGAAGCAGGCCTTAAAGGAGAAGAGCAGCAAGGTGTCCATCAGCCCCAAACTAGACAGTCCGTTCAGACCCCCCAACCCAGCTGATATACATCCAGGGTATGGCATATCTTTACTTTAACAATCACTAATATGAGGTTGCATACATGCCAGCAATGGGAACTAATATGAAAAGTCCTTATCAATATAATTTGTATAAAAAAATCTATATTCATATCTAAGAAAATATTTGTGTCAGCAAACAGACAACATTAAGTTAAGTTAAGAACAATTTAAGTTCCAATTGTCTTTGCTATACAAAGTTATAAAGACATCCCCCTTCTCTCCCAATGCCAATTTCCATTCATGTAAGACGTAACAGTCAAAAGCTCCAGATGCGTTTGTTTCTGTCACAGATTAAGTCGCTCCCAAACAACTGGTTGGAAGATGGGTTGGTTGGTAAGAGATTTGGTGGCTACATTTATTTGTGTATCATTAGCATAGCAGTGGACATTTGTCCAAGAGTACGGGACCAAGCACTTAGCCCTGGGGGACACCTTGAGGGGTCTGTTGGAGTCTGAGTTTATGCCTTTGAGTGAAATATAATGGGTTTGGTTAGTGAGATAGGAGTTTAGCCAGGAGAGTGCAATTCCCTCAATGTCCAGCCCCTCAAGCCTGGTGAGCAGAATCTGGTTGTTAATGGTGTTAAAGGCAAGATATTGAGGGTACCGACATCCACAGAGAGAAGGTCGTTGACAGCATGTTGAGCTAAACCAACATCACCAATGTATTAATATCCTGGAGCATTACAGAAACTCAGGGACATCACAACTTCTTCTCTCCAGTGCATTGAAGCAGCATTTGGCATCAGTCTTTTCAGGCTAAAGTAATGACAAGAGCAGTGAGTGTGTGTGTTTCATCGCGACTATTGGCTGCTATTCTGTTGTAAACAATATAGGGTATTAGCACCTTTGTACCAATATAATAATAATACAATTGAATACAATTTATAACCCTTTACATAAACAAAAGGTAAATTTCAATAAGGTTGAAAGTTAAACTGAAAGTTAAATTAAAGCCTGAACTTAAAATGTTTCTAATGTTCGAAACTATCAGAGTTTATGTTTCGAGTTAGGATTGGGCCCATTGTTAGTGGCATTGGTGTTTTGTGTTCCCAGATCAGAGGAGTTCTCCGCAGGCAGAGCTTCCCTCCTGAACTCGTTTCCTGATCGCTACAATCGCTACATCATCCCCTGCTTTATATCCACCATAGACTCAACACAGAGTGACTCGGAGGCCCTGACATCTTGGAGGTAAAATACACACGTCAGTTCCATATCCTATATCCAGCAAACATGAGACATCCTATACTGCATTTACTGCCCTTTGTTTACTTATCAATAACTAGCTTCACTATAATTATCTTTCAAACATAGCATACAGTAAATGCAGCCAGGCAGTGTTCTAATAATATTGGCAAGTCCTAGATTGTTAGTTGACTATTGACTTCATGTTTTGTACAGCTTTGGCACATTTAGGAGGAGGACTTTCTCTCTCAGTGTATCAGCTCATTTTAACCAAAGTTGCAGTCATTGACCTGGTTAAAAGATCAAATTTTACAAACTATTATGACAGCGTTAACGCTTGGCAGCCGTCGCTATGACACATAATAACGGAACTTAAGGAGAGAAATCACAACATTTTTAAGAACACTACCACCCATCCCTTAAATTCTCAGAAAATGTGCATACCTGGGAAGAGTCATTGTGAATAGGAGAGAGCGTTAAAGCAGTTTGCCATTATGAAGCTTGTCACACATATGAGTTGTGTCAGGGAATATGCTTTGGAGATAACATTCAGAGGGGTTGAAAGGGGGCTCCAGATGTTAAGAGTGCCAAGGGCAGCAGATAAACAAAAACCAAGGAGAATCAGCTTGATGAGAAGAGAGTAGAGTCAGCTTGATGAGAGTAGAGTCAGCTTGATGAGAGTAGAGTCAGCTTGATGAGAGTAGAGTCAGCTTGATGAGAGTAGAGTCAGCTTGATGAGACTAGAGTCAACTTGATGAGAAGAGAGTAGTCAGCTTGACGTGTCGAGAGTAGAGTCAGCTTGATGAGAGTAGAGTCAGCTTGATGAGAGTAGAGTCACCTTGATGAGAAGAGAGTAGAGTCAGCTTAATGAGAAGAGAGTAGAGTCAGCTTGATGAGAGTAGAGTCAGCCTGATGAGAGTAGAGTCAGCTTGATGAGAGTAGAGTCAACTTGATGAGAGTAGAGTCAGCTTGATGAGAGTAGAGTCAGCTTGATGAGAGTAGAGTCAGCTTGATGAGAGTAGAGTCAGCTTGATGAGAAGAGAGTAGAGTCAGCTTGATGAGAAGAGAGTAGAGTCAGCTTGATGAGAAGAGAGTAGAGTCAGCTTGATGAGAAGAGAGTAGAGTCAGCTTGATGAGAAGAGAGTAGAGTCAGCTTGATGAGAAGAGAGTAGAGTCAGCTTGATGAGAAGAGAGTAGAGTCAGCTTGATGAGAAGAGAGTAGAGTCAGCTTGATGAGAGTAGAGTCAGCTTGGAGAGTAGAGTCAGCTTGATGAGAGTAGAGTCAGCTTGATGAGAGTAGAGTCAGCTTGATGAGAGTAGAGTCAGCTTGATGAGAGTAGAGTCAGCTTGATGAGAGTAGAGTCAGCTTGATGAGAGTAGAGTCAGCTTGATGAGAGTAGAGTCAGCTTGATGAGAGTAGAGTCAGCTTGATGAGAAGAGAGTAGAGTCAGCTTGATGAGAAGAGAGTAGAGTCAGCTTGATGAGAAGAGAGTAGAGTCAGCTTGATGAGAAGAGAGTAGAGTCAGCTTGATGAGAAGAGAGTAGAGTCAGCTTGATGAGAAGAGAGTAGAGTCAGCTTGATGAGAGAAGAGTCAGCTTGACGAGAAGAGAGTAGAGTCAGCTTGATGAGAAGAGAGTAGAGTCAGCTTGATGAGAAGAGAGTAGAGTCAGCTTGATGAGAAGAGAGTAGAGTCAGCTTGACGAGAAGAGAGTAGAGTCAGCTTGACGAGAAGAGAGTAGAGTCAGCTTGACGAGAAGAGAGTAGAGTCAGCTTGACGAGAAGAGAGTAGAGTCAGCTTGACGAGAGTAGAGTCAGCTTGACGAGAAGAGTCAGCTTGAGTCAGCTTGATGAGAGTAGAGTCAGCTTGACGAGATGATGAGAGTAGAGTCAGCTTGATGAGAGTAGAGTCAGCTTGATGATAGAGTCAGCTTGATGAGAGTAGAGTCAGCTTGATGAGAAGAGAGTAGAGTCAGCTTGATGAGAAGAGAGTAGAGTCAGCTTGATGAGAAGAGAGTAGAGTCAGCTTGATGAGAAGAGAGTAGAGTCAGCTTGATGAGAAGAGAGTAGAGTCAGCTTGATGAGAAGAGAGTAGAGTCAGCTTGATGAGAAGAGAGTAGAGTCAGCTTGACGAGAAGAGAGTAGAGTCAGCTTGACGAGAAGAGAGTAGAGTCAGCTTGACGAGAAGAGAGTAGAGTCAGCTTGACGAGAAGAGAGTAGAGTCAGCTTGACGAGAAGAGAGTAGAGTCAGCTTGACGAGAAGAGAGTAGAGTCAGCTTGATGAGAAGAGAGTAGAGTCAGCTTGATGAGATGAGAGTAGAGTCAGCTTGATGAGAGAGAGTAGAGTCAGCTTGATGAGAAGAGAGTAGAGTCAGCTTGACGAGAAGAGAGTAGAGTCAGCTTGACGAGATGAGAGTAGAGTCAGCTTGACGAGATGAGAGTAGTGTCAGCTTGATGAGATGAGAGTAGAGTCAGCTTGATGAGATGAGAGTAGAGTCAGCTTGATGAGAAGAGAGTAGAGTCAGCTTGATGAGAAGAGAGTAGAGTCAGCTTGATGAGAAGAGAGTAGAGTCAGCTTGATGAGAAGAGAGTAGAGTCAGCTTGATGAGAGTAGAGTCAGCTTGACGAGAAGAGAGTAGAGTCAGCTTGACGAGAAGAGAGTAGAGTCAGCTTGACGAGAAGAGAGTAGAGTCAGCTTGACGAGATGAGAGTAGAGTCAGCTTGACGAGAAGAGAGTAGAGTCAGCTTGACGAGAAGAGAGTAGAGTCAGCTTGACGAGAAGAGAGTAGAGTCAGCTTGATGAGAAGAGAGTAGAGTCAGCTTGATGAGAAGAGAGTAGAGTCAGCTTGATGAGATGAGAGTAGAGTCAGCTTGATGAGATGAGAGTAGAGTCAGCTTGACGAGAAGAGAGTAGAGTCAGCTTGACGAGATGAGAGTAGAGTCAGCTTGACGAGATGAGAGTAGAGTCAGCTTGATGAGATGAGAGTAGAGTCAGCTTGATGAGATGAGAGTAGAGTCAGCTTGATGAGAAGAGAGTAGAGTCAGCTTGATGAGAAGAGAGTAGAGTCAGCTTGATGAGAAGAGAGTAGAGTCAGCTTGATGAGATGAGAGTAGAGTCAGCTTGATGAGATGAGAGTAGAGTCAGCTTGATGAGATGAGAGTAGAGTCAGCTTGATGAGAAGAGAGTAGAGTCAGCTTGATGAGAAGAGAGTAGAGTCAGCTTGATGAGAAGAGTAGAGTCAGCTTGATGTGTAGAGAGTAGAGTCAGCTTGATGTGTAGAGAGTAGAGTCAGCTTGATGAGAAGAGAGTAGAGTCAGCTTGATGAGAAGAGAGTAGAGTCAGCTTGATGAGAAGAGAGTAGAGTCAGCTTGATGAGAGTAGAGTCAGCTTGACGAGAAGAGAGTAGAGTCAGCTTGACGAGAAGAGAGTAGAGTCAGCTTGACGAGAAGAGAGTAGAGTCAGCTTGATGAGAAGAGAGTAGAGTCAGCTTGATGAGAGTAGAGTCAGCTTGATGAGAAGAGAGTAGAGTCAGCTTGATGAGAGTAGAGTCAGCTTGACGAGAAGAGAGTAGAGTCAGCTTGTGCAACAATCAGGTTTTCCTTCCAACCCATCTGTAAGCCCGACTGTAAGCCCGACTGTAAGCCTGACTGTAAGCCTGACTTCCAACCCATCTGTAAGCCCGACTGGTTAGGTTCATGTTTTTTGCGGGGGGGGATATATTTTAAATTACCTCAGAACCACTTCTGATCTCATTCGGTTGTTTATCCAACAACTCTGTTGTATTACTGATTAATTGCCTTCTGTCCTAGCAGCCCCCTCCACACACTTTACCTGGAGTTGCATTGCCCAGCTTTCCGGCCTCCTTTAATGATCACATCCAATAACGGCCAGACCACCATCAACTTTAAGCAGGTGGCAGTGGGTCAGTACATACAAATTTATAAATCTTTCCGGATTTGGATTCAAATGCTATTTGAATCTTTTCAGAACAATCCCTACTGGCTTGAGTGTTCGTCAGATAAGCAGGTTCTGGGGGTTTTGGGACTATTCATTTCATTCATAAATCATTTTTTTTAATCAAGGACAGAAATGGCATTTCAACCCAGGACAGATTCTGGATTTTTTTTTTACCTACTTCAGCCTGATTTGTGAACACATGTACTCTGCAATTTCTTTATACACAAATTCTTAGTTATTTATCCCTAAACCAGCATAAAGTACATCAAAATAAGAATGCACCAAATGGGATATACATATTTCAATACTGTATTTTTTCTTCTTCTTCTAGGTCTGAAAGTGGTGAAAAATCTCACTGTTGAAAATATTTCTCAGGAAGCCTTGGATGTATCCTTTTCAGTGTCACAACATGCACTAATGACTTTGATTGTCAGTGTGGTTGTGGGAAAACAGTCAGTGGGGGGTTATTTCTAAATCTCTACACCATAGCAGTTCTATTAACAGTTTTCGATAAGGCAGAAAACTGAGAACGGTGCTTGTTCACAACAACTTGTAGACACTCTATGATGCATGCATCAATCCAATCCTCAGCGTTTCATTGGTTTTCAGGGATGAAGTGGTGTACAAAGATTGTATGAATTTGAGTCTTCTTCTAATGTGAAGAAAGTATTTGATCCCCTGCTGATTTTGTACGTTTGCCCACTGACAAAGACGTGATCAATCTATAATTTTAATGGTCAGTTTATTTGTACAGTGAGAGACAGAATAACAATAAATACACGCACACTAACCGTTTCAAATAAGTTATAAACTGATTTGCATTTCTGTCAGTGAAATTAGTGTTTGATCCCCTGTAGATCTGCAAGTCTTCTGGCACCCGGGTTTTAGGTAACGAGCTGAGATTAGGAGACACCTTTCCACAGAAGCAATCATTCCAAACTCTCCACCATGGGCAAGACCAAAGAGCTGTCCAAGGATGTCAGGGACGAGATTGTAGACCTACACAAGGCTGAAAAGGTGACAACAGTTGGTGCGATTATTCGCAAATGTAAGAAACACAAAATAACTGCCAATCTTCCTCGGTCTGGGGCTCCATGCAACATCTCACCTCGTGGAGTTTCAATGACCATGAGAACGGTGAGGAATCAGACCAGAACTACAGGATCATTGATCTGCAGCTGGGACCAAGTTTGCCAATGAACGTTTGAATGATTCAGAGGATTCAGAACTAGAGAACTGAGTAAAGGTGTTGTGGTCAGATGAGACAGATCAACTCAACTTGCCATGTTTGGAGGAGGAAGAATGCTGCCTATGACCCCAAGAACACCATCCGCACACAAACATGGAGGTGGAAACGTTATGCTTTGGGGATGTTTTTCTGGGAAGGGTAGTAGACAACTTCACCGCATCAAAGGGACGATGGATGGGGCCATGTACCGTCAAATCCTGGGTGAGAACCTTTTTCCCTCAGCCAGGGCATTGATACAGGGTTGTGGATGGGTATTCCAGCATGACAATGACCCAAAACACACGGCAAAGGCAATACGGCAAGAGTGGCTCAAGAAGAAGCACATTAGTTTCCTGATGTGGCCTAGCTAGTCTCCAAACCTTAATCCCATAGAAAATCTGTGGAGGGAGCTGAAGGGTTGAGTTGCCAAACGTCAGCCTCGAAACCGTAATGACTTGGAGAGAATCTGCAAAGAGGAATGGGGCACAATCCCTCCTGAGATGTGTGCAAACCTGGTGGCCAACTACAAGAAACCTCTGACACCTGTGATTACCAACCAGGGGTTTTTCCACCAATTACCAATAAGACATGTTTAGCAAAGGGGTCTAATGATTATTTTACAGAGTTTAATGCAAACCAATTTATAACTTTATTGAAATAAGTTAGTCTGGATATTTTTGTTGTTATTCTGTCTCTGACTGTTCAAATAAACCTACCATAAAAATGATAGACTGATCATGTCTCTGTCGGGTGGCGATTGTGCAAAACAAGCAGGGGATCAAATATTTTCTTCACTCTATGTGTTGAAAGGTAAAGGCTCAGAATACTGACATACAGTCTCTGGCAGGGGTAGAATTCGCTCATATTTTGTGAGAGCCACCTGTAGGGACGAGAACCCGGAAGGTGTCAGGTATTGGTCGTAGGTAAATGTTGATTTTGTCAGTTTGTTGCAATTGTCATATTTTGGGGGGATTCAACACAAATCAATATCTTGGTCAACTCTGTGTTTTGAAATACTTATTGCAATTTTTAGCTGGACGCATCCAAAATATGTCTTCCTATGTCACTTAAGGGAGTGACGCTGTATGTAAGTGTAGTCCTAGTGAGGTGTGCTAACCGGTTCCTCCTTAAAGGCATCGTGCCAATTTGGAGATGTTTTTTTGGTTGTCTTTCAAGTCGCAGCCCTCACATACAGGTCTTGGTGTAGTCAACTCATGCACTATTACTTCACTCCCAGCCACCAAGCTATGTTGCTCCATTAAAGTGGTGGTTGGCCTCTCTGTGGGTTCTCTCACAAGACTCCTCCTTAAATGAGCTCTGTTTTTTGAGTAGCATCCTTTTCTTGGCAGCGCCTGTGTTGTGTGATTCCACTCTCTGATTATTGATTCAATTGTGTTGATTGTGCTTAAAATATCAAACACAGGAAATGTTCAATCCATTTTTTATTCAATGTTATCAGAGAATTAGCGAGTTCTGTAAGTCTAACTAGCACCGTGGCATGAAACAGCTTCTAATCAATATCTTAAGTGGAAACATGGTGAAATAGCCCATGAGAACCTTATTCCCCATGCATTCAAATCTTAGTAGGCAGCATTGAATTGATTGCAGATCCTTAGCTTTAACTTTTGCCCAGCTGAGCTCTTCAGTCCTGGACCTGAGTGGTCCGTTCTCCCTTCTGAACGCTTTGAGACCGATTAGTCATGGAAGCGCACACAAGCTGTTAGTGGCCTTTGTCCCTACTGCAGGGAAACAGGTAGGTTAACGGCAGTCAATCAACGGCACTCACAGGGCATCACAACACATACTGGTTGAAATTAACACTGGCGTGCAAGAATTCCTGAGCAACTTTAAAAATATTATAAATTATAAAATAAACTGCATGAAGTGGACAGATCAGATCATGTCCTAATTCATACATTAGATGATCACTTGCCTGAGACCTCAGTTTGATAGATTCTGAAGAATTCTAATAATTGTATGTTTTGTGACACAATACTGCAGTTTGACCAACATTATTTTCTTCAACTGTAAGTCATCAATGCTCTAAATGCCACATGGAGTTTTTTTTGTCCAAGTGTGCCCCTATTTCGCCAAATGTTTCCAATGTTAATGTTAAATGAGCTGGATTTTTTACCCCGAGCATGTGTCCCAAATGTAATTACACCAATTGACACAGATCAAGAGATACTGTCATTGGGGCTTATGACGCCATCGTGTGCTCAAACAGATTTGATTGAAAATGTTTTATCACAGCAACGTGTTGGTCATATACATCAATTTATATTATAACAGTATTATCAGTGTCTGATGGTATGTGCCACACCCATGTGTATGTTCATGGTTAATGGCGGACAGGTTTTTTGACAGACATGCCTGAAATGTTTTCTTCTGACAGAACATTGTCCATAGATGTCAACGGTTATGTTACACAGAGATTGGTCTTTTGGTACTACAAGAGTAGTGATTCAACCAATTTTCACAAATTCAAAATGGCCTAATGGGCCCCACTGGCTAATGTGCCTCTTTAGAGAAGAGACACCTATTCATCGGTTTTAAGGATTCTGCAAAGTTGTTTGGCGCAATAGCACCACCAAGTGGTTGATTTGAAATTACTTGGACTGCTTTAGTCACGGCCTGATTACAAACACATTACACATACACGTACAGTACATAAGTGGTGCGATAATAATGTCATGCATGTTGTAGTTTTGTATGTATATATGTTTAAGCACACTGCACACATGTTCATTGGTCAACAACAGCCATGTTTTTGGCATACTTGCATGGACTATTATGTATCAGGTACTATAGGAGTTGCATTTAAAGTGCTTTTCTAATTACCAGTCTCGGAAATTGGCAATTGGCACCTCAGATTGCAGCCCAAATGGATGCTTTAAAATTTGAAAGTAAGAGAATCATCTCAACAACTTTTCAGAGAGGACTGCAAGAATCAAGCCTTTATGGTCGTTAGACTCCTAAACCTATTGTCAAGGTTGTGATGAGGAAGAACCCAAATGCAGAACGATGACACGGCAGTCAGATGGCAAGTGAACAAATGGATGTTTTATTTGGAAAACAACTGATGGTGATGAGCAGACAGGAGCGGGGGTGAGGAGTGCCGGTGATGAAGGTGAATCCCAGGTGACGATATCCCAGAACGTGCAGGGTGTCCAGTGATTCTCCGCGTGCAGGAACAGAACAGGAACAAAGTGACTCTAGGTAACAATCCGACGTCGGCTGGTTGTCAGGCTCTCCCTCTTATACCCTGGTGATTGAAGACTTGGGGCAGGTGTGTGATTACGGGAATGGTGACAGGTGCGTGCAGATGCCAACCTCTCCAGATCCACCAGAGGGAGACCTCACCCAGCCTTTACCCTGGTCCAGAGCGGGGAACTCTGACACCTATGTGCCCATTTTTGTAAGACTATAGGTCAGATGGGGTGTGTGTGGTGAGCCTGCAAAGTTGGATTTATCAGACCTGTACCAGTGCCACCATGAAGCCAGTTTACATGCAAAAAAAATTATTAGAAGTTGTGGTCCTCAATGATGCAGAGTGGGTGATTGGATGTGTGGTTCTCACCATGAAGCATGGAGGAGGTGTGATGGTGTGGGTGTGCTTTGCTGGTAACAGAAACACAGTGAAGGCGCACCCATGTCTACTACAGCATTTAGCAGTAATCCGTCATCCCATCTTGTTTGCTCAAAGAGAGTCTATCATTTGACACAAAGCACACCTCCAGGCTGCATAAGGGCGTTTGGATCACGGCGGGGGGTGATACTGCATCGTTCCATATGTGTTGTTTCATAGTTTTGATAGTCTTCACTATTATTCGACAATGTGGAAAGTAGTAAAAATAACAAAGTAGCCATGAATTAGAGGTTTCCAAACTAATGACTGCCGATGTGTATTTTTGGTTGAACTCTAGTACAGCCTCTCACTTATACTCCTGCATAATATGGTTCCGCTGGTGTTCCTTTCCTTAAATCTGACGCTGTGGCTGCTTTTACAGTACCGTGAGACCATGGAGATCCGCTGCCCAAATATGACCTTGGAAGTCACACTCTGTGGAGTGGGAGTGGATCCTGTTGTCACCTCCTCCCACCAGGGTGGCTTGATGGACTTTGGCTACGTGTTCGTGAAAGAGAGTGCTTTCCAGGTCATCAAGGTCAGATTGCCAAATGCAACTTTCATCCACTCTATGGGAGAGTACTTTCAGATCAAGCTATCATTCTTTACTAACAGGATTAAATGCTTTTCTCCTCATCTTTTTGTATTGTAAAAATGTTTAACAGTAATTAGGTTCTCATTATCTCTACCACCATGTCAATTCAATTCTGATAAAACTATTGGTTCCATACACAATCCGTCATAGTTAGTTTCTTGTGTTATTGCTTCTAAACAGGGCAGCTTGCTAATAAATATGACTTTTAACGTCCGTCTACAAATACGTTTTAAAACAAATGTTCAAATTGATAGTCCATATGAGAATATTTGTGTAACGAGTGTCAACGGGCTTGTAAGTTAGTGCTCCGGTCAGCGGTGGTTTTTTCATTGGTTACGCCACTCGCTCTAAAGACCTTGACTTTCTTTGGAAATGATGTGCGTGTGACGGCGGTTATTGTACTCAGAGGATTGCTGGTTTAAGCCCTGTGTATGGCAGTCACAGCAAACCGCTACATGTCCAGTCACAGTAGCACATTGCAACAAATTCAAAGTCACTCTGTGTTTACTGCCTCTGCCTTCAGCTGCATAACACGTCATCAATAGCAGTGCACTTCTCAGTGCTGCTGGACAGTCTGTTGCTAGGGTCTAAGGCCCAAAGTAGAGACGGTTGGCATCCTGCGCTACCGCGTCAAGATCCAGAGGACCAGACGCAGCCTACTGTAGGTAAGAGCTGTCCTGCAGAACAATGTCTACATGTGTCCATAGGATGTAGTGATTCCCTTCACTATTGCAGTCTCTGGAGTGACCGCTGCCGATTATTTCTCGGCCAAGTATATATTGCATCTACGGTTTTTGGATGCAGCATTATATTACACACAACTGTTTTTTTTGTTGCAGTTGCTGATGATAATGGTGTATTGTTTTTGTTTGGCAGGTACACAGAACCACAGTGGTCTGAATGTGTTCAGTGTGTCACCCATAGAGGGAGCCATCGCCCCAGGAAGGAACCAGGATATCATGGTGACGTTTTCGCCCGACCATGACAGCGTCCATTACTCAGACAGACTGACGGTGGAGCTCATGAACAAGGTGCCAGAAAATAATCCTGCTCTCATTATGACACCGGCTCAACTAAAATGCTGTCTGATTTCCCTTTATACTGTAGTGTATTTATTTGATACAGTGCTATTTCTGACATACCAACACTGTTTGTTACGGATAGGGGGGAAAAGAAAAGCACAGCACATTCTTCACTTCTACTTTGTTCCATGTACATGTACATTTTATTTAGTGTAACATTAAACAGTATTACACAGTATACTCCGAATATTATCGGAGTCTGGTCTTTGTATCTGGATAATAGCATATCTGTAGGTCCTATGCCATTCTCACCCCTATTTTCCTTTTTCTGGTTCATAGAGCAGCGTACAAATTTATTTACATACGTGAAGGTTTGGACAAGGCTAGGAGTTGTGTTTAGGTTAGGTACAGAAACTAACTCGGGTCAAATGTCCTCTGAAAGCATGAAGCCTGTTCAAATAAAAGCTTGGCTCTCCATTTCGGTAACATGTTTTTATCAATATACATTGTCCACTACTTCTACTACTCTATTTTAAATTGTATGTAGTATAAGCTGCTATAAAGCCCTGCCATTCCTCTTCTCAGAGCACAGTGTGTGTCACAATGCTGAAAGGTGCAGCTCGCTCTCACAATATGTACCTTCGTGGAGGAGACGTGATGGCGTTGCCACCCCAGGCACTTCACCCTCTGCCAGGCTGCATTGAGTCTGAGCCCACGGGTACTTCTCTTTCACTTTCTTGCTTTTGATCTCTCTTTCACTTTTTGTAATTATGTGTTTCCCCTTTTCGTTTGTTATCTCCTGTTAATGTCCCCTTTCCTAATTAAATGCTGAAATCTATTTCAAAAAGTTACAACTTGGTTGTGTTCAAATACTGTTATCTGCATTATATTTTTAACCTATGCTGTCATTTTGTCATGAGCACCATAAACAACTTAACACAACTCGGAAACCGAAAGAAACACTTCAGAGTCCGTAATTTCACTTTCGTCACTCAAAATAAAAAAAATGTATAAAATCTGTATGTTTATTTGGCAGGGAAGTCGTCCTCCACATTAGAATTCAAATGATTTGTGATTTCTCTGAACGGGCCTCAGCTGTAAAGGAGGCCTTGGTTTCAGAATGACTCTCTGTATAAATATAGATTTTAAATTTTATTTACAGTTATTGTCTCCCTGTGTAGATAACTGTGAGAAGCGCCCCAGTCTGTGCTGCTCACTCTAAGAGGAGTATACAGAGACGGGGCCATGATATCCGCTGTTAGAGAGCTGGAGGTTGGCTGCATTCGCTCCTCACAGCCCTCAGTCAGGAAGGTAGGTGAATGCCAATGCAACTGTCATTCCTATACAAATTCCCAATTACAAATCAAAGGATGGTAGACTTATTTTAAAGATTGTGTTACAACCTCCTCTCTTCCTCTATTTGGATTATCTCTATTATTTAATTTTTTTATTATTGTACCTTATCAAGCTGACAAACAGGAATCCAATCTTTTTCAAGGGGGCCCATTCTGTGTGGCACTGTATGTCACTTGAAGACTTGGATTCCCTATGGGCTTGGAAACAATGTCTTTAGCATTAACCTATGCATTCATCTAGACTTGTTCATTTCCACCACATTTTTTAAAGAAATCTTTTAATAACAGATCTATTGGGTAACAGCGCACGAAGAGTATATGGAACCACATTACCAGAACGCTCTCTCTGCACTTTTTTGTAGAACGTGGAGTTCAGCTGGGAGGGGCTTCAGTCACTCCAACAGAAGGGTTTCAGTGTGGAGCCAACCAAAGGCATTATTGACGCTGGCCACAGATGCACCATCACTGTGATATGGACTCCCCCTATGGGTTTTAAGGTGGGACTGTAAATGAACCGTAAACATGAGTTTGGGTTTTTATCTAACGCAAGAAAATGATTGGACAAGGAATTCATGGAATAAATATCCAGCACTTAGTTAGTTTAACCATGTGATAACTGTGGGGCATAACAGAAATGTGCTAATTAATTGTATGTCACAATTGAAAAGGTTCAAACCAGTCAAAAAGTATTTGTACAGTGACTCAAGATGTGTTGTTTTGGCTCCATGTTCGGGCACTTTGGCACTATACTCCAGGGGTTCCTTATTTATCGGTACCATTTTCAATTGCTGAAGACAAGACTAAAAATGTCAAGTTGACAGTTTTTACTTTAACTTTAAAGATTTAAAGATTGTTTAATTTAAATCAACTCGGCTAAAAAGGTCAGTGCCAAAACAGCAAGACCGGTTTCACTGTCTAAGGACTTATGGACTGCATTGCATTACAGTCCTTTTGACTTGCATGGGACAGTGATTCTTGCTTTGACTTCAATCTCCACCCAATCATTTATTCCAGATAACTACAAGGTAAATAGAGTGAACATGTATTGCCAAATGTCAGTGTGAATATAACATGATTTATTCTTCATGTGCCTTTCTCCATTACAGAATCTCCTGCACTTTTGATATGTACATTATCCTTGGGTTGGTCATTTAATTATTGTGTGTGTGTTTGTGTATGGGATTGTGTGTGTGGTTTCAGCCCAATGAGGTCGTGGAGGTGTGTGCACCCCTCACCCTGAAAGGAGATGAGACTGAGGTCTACAGTGTCAACTTGATGGCTTTTGCATCCAGAACCCTTCAAGAGCCGCCACAGACTAATCTGAGAATATAGGTCCAGTCAAGAACCTTCAAACACATACCCGTATCCAAACACATAGAACACTTCACTTACTTACTCACTCACACACTTACCATTATCTCAACATAGAACACTACTCTCACACCAGTATCTATAAAACACTTTGAACAAAAACAATATGTATACACATAATTCACAGTGACAAAATGTAATAGTGTTTAACATGTATAGAAAAAATGCCTATTTGTTGTTGTTGTACTTTTTGAAAATAATAGGCCAATTTTTTTAAATATAATATTTTAGGGACTTTATGATGGGGTAAACTGATAAATTGTCCAGAAATACAGTTGTACTGTAGACATTGTTAATGTTGTAAATGACTATTGTATCTGGAAATTTCAGATTTCTACATAGGCAATCACCAGCAACTATCACTCCTCTGTTCCAATGGCAAGTTGTGTAAGAGAGTGAAATTCTATCTATGATAGGACACAACTGCATATGTTTACAGTGATGTTAATGCCATACATGCTGAATGGGAATGAATCGCAGTACAAGAGGTCAGATGCTAGATGTTTAAGCTTCATTTGTGTATAATAATCAGAGTGATTATTATCTTTGTTGGCATTCCAACCTCTTCCTAAAGATAATTCCCCAGTCACAGATTTGACCCTGTATATATATATCATACAGTCAGGCCCGCATTAATGCACGGGCTTACTGGGGCTGAAGCCCCAGGGCCTATGAAGACAAGGGGCCTATCATAAGCCAATAAAAAAATCGCATTGTTTTGTAATTCTTTGAATTTTCTGTCAATCACTTGATATTCGTGTTTTTGGCTGCTGATTTATCCAATTTACAAGTGACCCACGTGGGAAGCATGATATGACAGCCTATCAGAATGTAGAGAAACAGTTGTGTCATCTTCTCTAGAAGTCTATTCAAATTTATGCTAGTCACAGAGGCTGATATCAAAATTGAGAAAAAAAGTTTGAGTGGTGCTCATAAATGAAAAATATCGCGACAGAAAGAAAACAGTGAGAAGGAATTGTTAAAAAAGATTCCAAAAGCTAACAGGATTTTTTAGACCTGCAAATGAAGGTGAGTCGAGCTCATTAAGCGGAGCACCGATGAACAGTGGAGAGGACAAGCAAACAGGCGGGCAGTGTTAATGTCGTTATAGTTTTCGTAATTATTTTCGTCAACAAAATTTTTTGACAGACGAAAACGAGACGATACGGTCCCGACCCGAAGCGTGCAGCCCTGCACATAGACAGGCAGCGCGCGAGGACTGAATTGAGCTTTATTTCGCGTCTGAATGGACAAATACACACAACATTATGTCTAAATGTCCGTTTTGGAGAGTATTCACGTAAACACAGTCGGTTATGTCTTTACAGAACGTACAGTTGTGAGAATATCGGATGTGCATCAGTGCAATTGGATCTGCACACTCGGTCTTAAAGTGACAGTGCGTAATAAACCTAATGCCGTCTGTACACTTAATATTAATCAAACAAATATCAATCAAAGAAATACCACTGTGATTTGGAAGCGGACTTTGTGGAGGAAGCGGTGCAGTTCAGGTAGTTTGTACAGAATGACAAGTTGGGCAGCACGTCGGCAGTGGAGTTACAGAAAGTATTAAGAATTAGAAAACTCCATACAGTTTTTCCCAACACAGACATAGCTCTACGGCTATTCCTGACCATGCCAGTGACCAACGTGCTTTCTGCTTTTGTTGTATATAGACAAACGTGATCATTAGACTTTTTTATTGTGGGCCTACAAAACCTCTCAGCCCCAGGGCCTAACAGCAGGTTAATGCGGGCCTGCATACAGTTGCTTTCAATTGTACGCAGCCATCTAGCCTTGTGTGGTTTGTTACCAAACTTAAAATAGCTTTGTTTGGTGTAGAGAAAATATATTTTAGCTGAGTGTATATGAATGTAATCAGATACTTAAGTGGTTAAGTTTATTTGTTTTGCCTTCTTGTTTTGTACCCAAACCCAGGGAGGTTTGTGTGAAGCCGTGGTCTGGTAATGCTCCCTGCTCTATGCACATATAAAACATTGTAACCACCTGCCTAATATGCTGACGGTCCTCCACCTGCCACCGAAACAACTCCAACCGGCTGAGGCCTGGACTCTACAAGACCCCTGAAGGTGTCCTGCAGTATCTGGCAAGTCCTGTAGGTCGCGAGGTGGAGCCCCTGTGCGTCGGACATGTTGATCCAGCACATCCCAAAGATACTCAATCGGATTAAGATCTGGGAAATATAGGGGCCAGGACAACACCTTGGCCTCAAACCATTTTTGAACAATGTGTGCAGGATATCAGGGCACATTATCCTGCTGAGAGGCCACTACCATCAGGTAATACCATTGCCATAAAGTGTGGCACTTGTCGAATGAATGTCTACATGAATGCCCGGACTCATGCTGGTCGTCTTCCCACGGTGCATCCTGATGCCAGCACTTACCCAGGTTAACAGCACACACGTACACGGCGCTCCACGTCATTTATAAGAACACTGAACTCATCAGAGCAGGCAACTGTATTCCACTGTTCCAAGTGTGTCATTTTGGCTCATCAGTGTAAACTCTAATAATGAGTCCATATCATTCATTATTATATTCAGACATGGATATATTCACTCTGATTCGAATTGGCTTGGACACTAACAAGAAGTGTATATTTAATTCCTATTCACACATTTAAACATTTATCATGCACTTTTGTTATTTTTTTCTAGACTGCACAGCTACTGTATATCAATTGTATAAACAGTGAATATGAGAACATGGTAGATAGTTTAAGCATCAAGCAAAGCTATGGGTACTCTAGTGGCCAATAGGATCTGTCTATTCTGAGAGATACATGTGGTAAGCATTATTCATAGAGCAGCAGATTACACTAAATCAGATTAGATCTCCTGGCTATATAAAGCGAGGTCATTATCATCTTAACTTAATGTAATGTCATCTGTTTTCTAAAATGATATTGGTGTTGTTTTTATCTGACCAGTGGCGTTGTGGGAGTTCCCATATGTGTATGGTTGTGTGTCTGTGTGTGTCCATAAGTGGGTGTGGTTGGGCGGACAGGGGCATAATACCAAACTGCCAATTAAAATAAATGACGGTTTTGCACAACTGGGTGGCCACACTACCAAAGTTTCCACTAACAGTTTGACAACAAACCTTTTATATTGTACTATAAAGATATGTTGTGGTTGGAGCTTCAAAATAATCTAAATCGATGAACTGATACTGATCTGTCTGTGTCCAGCTAGAAATAAAGATATCTGCATTTTAAACAATTGATGGCACACTGAAGGGCCTTCTTGCATAGCCTAAAAGTCACAGAAAATGTCAGATGGTCTTGGAAAAGGTTCACTAGGCCATAGAGCATTAGCTTCACGACATGCAGACACGATGTACCCAGGGTCATTCATTCTAACCAGGACTCAGGTCTGTCAGAAATTCGGCTGGTGTATGCAGATATATCGCCAGAGATGTTGCCTATAGACATGGCAATCTAGACACAAGCCACAATGTGTATGCTTGGAGCCAAAGATATACCCACAAATGCTGTAGCAAAACGTGATGCCTCGTGTAGTGTAATTGGTACTGAAATGCTGTCTACGGTATGATATTATTTTTCAATATACACTACTGTTTAAAGGTTTGGGGGCACATAGAGATTTCTGTGTTTTTTTTTAAAATGTAACATCTGCATAGGCGTAAAGAGGTTGTTGTGTTCACTAATCTAAATTTATTATATTGAAGGGCTCAAAAACATGTCAGCTGATTTTACTGTATTACTGCATTTTTTAATAGTAAATTTGGGCATTAAGCATTTCTTAGTTGGACTGCTGATCGAGGATCAAGGTATTACGGTCTGGACCCCAAAAGGTAAAACTGGTCCTAGGTCAGCACTGTGATCCTCAGACAATTTACACAACAGCATACTGTATATTGCATAAGAAAAAATAGTATGAAAGTTGTTTGAAATATGAATTGTTGGAACAGTATAGGATGTTTTGTTTTATTTCTTTTGTTTTATGGTTTTGAATAGACATTTTTGAATTGTAAATGATGATTAAGATGCAGACCGATGAAATCTGTTTCAGAAGGAAATTGACTAGACAAGATTTTGCAGAACAATGTTAATGGTGGATGCCCTAACTACTAACATCCTGGTACATTTGCAGCACATGAAAAGTGCTGCAAATGTACCAGGATGTTAGTAGTTAGGGCATTTGCAGCACATGAAAAGTGGTTAGTATTAAGCGTTGTTTTTTATGCTTTTCTTTTAAATTTGTAGCCTGGGTTCCAATCTGTTATGCTTCAAGACTACTCCTTATACTGGATGTAATTTTACAAATGTATGCGCACATTGTAAATCTGTAGAGAAATTGTCCAGCACTTTTGTAAAATAATACTTTTTGTTAATTCTTTAAAGACATTTTGTCTGCACCCATCTTACTGTTTTTACATATCGTTACAACAATTTATTTGGTTGTGTATGGAGAAGGTAACTATTCAAATGTTAAAATGGTTTTGAATTCACCTGTCTGTAAAAAAAAAATCTGCATGAGGGACAAACAAGGGTTGAAAATATATCGATAATTTAAAAAGTTACGCTCTCCATGGTTCTGTAATTACGGGGACAACAAGCCATTCCTCAGCAGGAGTGAGATACTAAGATGCCACCTGACCTGTATGCCGTTTCACAGTCTCCTCTCAGTCAGGGTCTCAATTTATGGCTAGTTCAGGGTTTGTCTATCATGACACAATCCACTTCTGGCACGACACAGCAGAATGGGAAAACTGAGTAACTGATGGACCTTCACTGACCAGCCTTTGTTTTAGGATACTTGGAGAAATTGTCAGCAATGCCTCTTCCCTGCTTGTGAAATGGTAAAGTTAAAAAGCCAAAATCCCAGGGAAGGAAGGGAGGGAAGCTAATGTTAGACTTACATTTTCCCAAGGACACGATACTTCATTCGAGATTGTCAGCAAGCTGTGGAATCCACAAATACCACGAGCGGTGATGGACAAGTGTGGCGCAGATGCATGACACAGGTCAGAAACACACCAAGCACGACTCACAGCAGTCAGTGTGAGTTTATTGAATGCCACATATGTGGAACGTAGACTTGGCACAAGGTCATTGTTAGTCCTGTTTTCACTCAGATCTGCCGCAGGGCGAAAAATTGTTGCTTACCAAGAACAAAGAAAAACATCAACCTTGCAGTGACGTGTGTAAGTTACAAGTCTTTTGGGCTTAGAAGTCCCATGGTGTGGTCCATGGGCTTTTGTCTTCCTAAGCGTCCGAAAGGGATGGAACTTGACAGTGACAGTTGGGTTCGAGACCAACTAAATTGAGTCAATACCAGACCAAGTGTCGGAGCCCATCAAGAGCAAGATCAATAGGGGACAGACAAGACTTTGAGGAAATCAAATAAGACTGAGATCATTAATGTTTTAAATCCCCACCAAAATGTTTACACAATTGTCTATCTATCAATCCCATTTACACAAATTACCACAATAACTGGCCTTCATTAACATATACAATAGAAGCTGGTCCGACCAAAAACACCCCTTGGATTGACAATTTGTGTCAACCTGCAAGTTTTATCTAGGATAATTGGAATAATCGTGTGCGGATTATTTGTTGAGTGGTCTCGAGAAAAATCGAAGACTTCCCACTGTTAAAAATTGAGTTGAGACTGAGTGCAAATGTAACCGAGGGCTAGACAAGCCTGAGACACTCAATATGTGTGAAGAGAAAGTAAACGTAGAATAAGGTGTGAGTTGGATTCTTAAAGAATGAGAGGTCATGTGCCTTTTTCAATGGAAATGTTGCTCTCAGAGAGGGATTTGTTGATGTTCTCGTCTCCCCAATGGAGGGTCACACTGTGAGACGGCCGAGGCTGTCTCTCTCCCATGGGTAATGGACAAGGGGATATTGTGTTCCCGGTCTCTAAGTAACATCCTATCCCAGTGCGCATCAGCTTTTCCTCTGAGTGCAATCACACACAACTAGCTGCTGTTGATAATGATCTGCTGTTTTTGCGTCAACTGATATTTTCCCCCAAAAGACTTAACCGGTACATTCCCCTACCAGCTTTTTTGCTGTCCGTCCTGTTTGTTTTGTTCACGGAATGTGCCAAACTAATTATTAAAACAAACACTGTTAACACATGCAGACTACATGACACTACAGTTACAAATGCATGCCTCCTTACTTAACCTAGAATTTCTAAAATACAGCTGGAGGCAGTGAACTCTGTTAGCTACACGTAGCCTTTTCTTAGGGTGGTTGCAGTTAGTTGGCGTCCCTTTGGTCTGGTTGCTTGGCAAAGTGCGTGGGGTTACTTCCTTCCTGGGTTGGCCTTATCCATGGTTATCTTTGCATGGTGCCAATGTGTCCTCCCTCCCCCCCTAGTTTTATACTGCTATAGTATTGTGTTTGGGGACTAGGGTCTGTCTGTCCTGTCTCAGTTCAGTTGTTTTGTTGCAATAGTTAACATGACACGATACAGGGATCAGTCTGAATTATATACTGAGGTATCTTTTGAATCCAGGGAATACTCTCTGAAAATGTTCTGGTGTACCAGGGCTCTGCAATTTAAAAAAATAAATTGGCCCACAGATTTATAAAATGCAGTTTTTGCACAAGCATGATAACAAACCTTTTGACAATGGAACATCAGACGTGTTACTAAAGCAAAGTAGGTAATAGACTGACACACTGGTCAGAAGCCGGGGCCAAAACAGCACCATCTACAAGATAAAACCAACGGAAAGCAAAAGTGAAAGGCTCAAATGCGGCCGCACTTTGCGTTGAGCCCAACCAGACGCCGCTACCAAAATTCCCACAATAATGGCTGCCAGACAATTTCAAAAGTGGAAGAACATCCCCACCCCAAAACCAATGCAGGAAAGCAAGCACAACAACAACCTATGGAGCGCAGTAATGCTTCTGAGGTTTGGAGAAAACCCTCAACCACTTTGTAAAAGCAGCGGGCAGACACCTGAGAACCAGAGAGTTTCCACAACTCCCACAAAATCGACTGACATAAACTAGAACCGGTGGGCGGAATCGACTTGTGTGCAATTTTACTCACATTTTATTTACTTGGATGAAAAACTCTAGCAGTCTAACAATACTTTCTGTTTCGCTTCCTTCTTGGCAGAGTACTGTGTTGTTGCTGATTTCGAGTTTGCACTACTCACAACACTTGTGCTTCTTTGAGACGGGAGGGGGAGATGGATCTCTGGTTCAGTTGTATGTGCTGCCTGGTACCAGAGAGAACATCCATACATTTTATACATAATTCCCAAGGCATCACCACACAATCATATAACCCCTGACCCACCTGATTGTCCCTGTCCACCTGATTGTCCCTGTCCACCTGGTCATATAACCACTCACCTCCCTGATTGTCCCTGTCCACTTGGTCTTATAACCCCTGACCCCCCTGATTGTCCTTGTCCACCTGGTCATATAACCACTCACCTCCCTGATTGTCCCTGTCTACCTGGTAATATAAGTTGTATGTGCTGCCTGGTACCAGAGAGAACATCCATACATTTTATACATAATTCACAAGGCATCACCACACGATCATATAACCCCTGACCTCCCTGATTGTCCCTATCCACTTGGTCTTATAACCCCTGACCCCCCTGATTGTCCCTGTCCACCTGGTCTTATAACCCCTGACCCACCTGATTGTCCCTGACCACCTGGTCTTATAACCCCTGACCCACCTGATTGTCCCTGTCCACCTGGTCTTATAACCCCTGACCCACCTGATTGTCCCTGACCACCTGGTCATATAACCCCTGACCCCCCTGATTGTCCCTATCCACCTGGTCTTATATAGGCCTTTCTGTTCATGTGTGTTGATATTTGTTTGATAGTCTTAAATTGCGTGTTTGTGCAAATTTGGGCTTCAAAGGACCTGTGTTCCTAACCTGTGTGTGTCTGTGTGTTGTTCCATGAGCAGCTCTCAAACAAGCCAGCAGGGCAAAATGAGTGTCACAAGTGTTCCATCATGAGCTGTTCCATTGAGGCAATATTCCATGATAACAACTATGGCCTCTTGTCTATGGGCAGCAACAGTTACAGTAATCAACTCTCACTGGTAGTGGTGGTGATAAGGAAGACTGTATGAGTGGAACAGCCAACCTGCAGGTTGCATGGAGGTGTCCCTGTCTGTGTGTGAGGGCCAACTATCTGACTTGCCTAGAATACAAGCACTAGGTGTGTTTGAGGCCCGCTCCGCTGTTTTTTAGGGGCATACTCCACTGGCTTGTTTAAGAGCAAATAACGCGCTGACTCCACCAGCATTGACCAATGTTATCTGCAATTTGCTACAATTAAAGCCCTGTATAGTTAATTAAATAGTCAATGTTCAGTAAATATCTAACACAACTTCTCAAATGTTAACTGATTAAATGTATCGCTGGGTACACAGGCTTTCCTTTCCTCTAGCAGGTTTTCTCTGTCCTTAACCACGTTCTTAAAATCTCTAAAACAAAGATAATGTGGTTTGGTAGGAAGATTATTCTCTTTTCCCCTGGTATGATTACTACGGTAGATGGTGTGGAGCTTGAGCTACTAAACACATACAAGTACTAGTTTGGCTGGACAGCACAATGTTTTTCTCACATCATACCACCAAGCTAACGAACAAATTCAATTCCCAAACTAGGGTTTCTCCATCGTAACTGTTCATTCTTCACCCTATCTGCTAAACTCACTATGATCCAGATGACTATATTACCATGTCAGGTTTTTTTCAGATTTCATTTGCATGTGTTTTTTTATTAATATTTAATGAACATGAAATTCCAATATTAATTCATCTATAATGGATTGACTTTGAATTGACTCAAATATACTGAATTTGAATTTACTCAAAGAAGGCTATCATTTGAAAATTGTAACAATTGTGGATTTTAGGTAACCAAAGCACACACAAAGTAAAACAAAACTGTTGGTGGCAGTGCTAGTGTAAGTTTCTGAAAAATATAGCTATGTTCTGAGTTAAACAATTGGCAAAAATGTGAACTTCACGTAAGATGCTTTTAGATTGCAACAAACCTTTCTCCGGAAGCAGCAGACCGGTATCTGGTGGCACTACATAAACTAAAGCTGCTCATTGGTTGCTTTGAAAACAGTGAAGGCGATTAAAGCTGATTCAGAGATTGGAGGCAGGGGAGGGGCTTATTATTTACACCTACTGTATTATGTGTTGGCAAGCGGTACTAAAAGTACACCTCTCCACAAATAGAAAATAATAGGACATCAAATATTTCACGTGCAAGTGTCACATTTTAATTTGTAATATATTACTTAAAACACGGATTTAACCATTAACTGTTACAACATTTTAATGTAAAGTGTTTGGTTTGTATTATTGAATTTTGACTAAAACACATTCCACATTCAACACCAGCATGAAATACATGTTTTTATTCCGTTTGAAATAATTAACCAATTGGATAATCTCTCTTGTGTGTACTGCCATAAATGTGACCTAAGTTTCATTCTGTTTTAGGAACCTTGGCTTGGCAGAGTACTACTAGTCTCAAAATGTCCTGAATTTGATTCGTAAACGATCACAGTGGAAAAAAGGGTAATGAAGCAGGAGATACAGTTATGAAGCAGGAGATACAGTTATGAAGCAGGAGATACAGTTATGAAGCCTGAGATACAGTTATGAAGCAGGAGATACAGTTATGAAGCAGGAGATACAGTTATGAAGAAGGAGATACAGTTATGAAGCAGGAGATACAGTTATGAAGAAGGAGATACAGTTATGAAGCAGGAGATACAGTTATGAAGCAGGAGATACAGTTATGAAGCAGGAGATACAGTTATGAAGCCTGAGATACAGTTATGAAGCAGGAGATACAGTTATGAAGCAGGAGATACAGTTATGAAGAAGGAGATACAGTTATGAAGCCTGAGATACAGTTATGAAGCAGGAGATACAGTTATGAAGCAGGAGATACAGTTATGAAGAAGGAGATACAGTTATGAAGCAGGAGATACAGTTATGATGAAGGAGATACAGTTATGAAGCAGGAGATACAGTTATGAAGCAGGAGATACAGTTATGAAGCAGGAGATACAGTTATGAAGCAGGAGATACAGTTATGAAGCAGGAGATACAGTTAAGAAGGAGATACAGTTATGAAGCCGGAGATACAGTTAAGAAGTAGATACAGTTATAGACATCTTGAACGACCCTTCGCCGCCGTGCGTCATGACGCAGCCGTAACGTGGGGTTTCCCAGAGCGGAGTGCAGGGTTACCGCGCCCATCTCTGCTGTTTGATGGCCGGAGGAAGAGTTTGAGAGACTGGTGTGTGAAGACATAGATAATACGGGGACGACGGGGAAAGACAACAAGGAGAGTACATTGGAAAGTGGCTGTGGTAAATTAGAAGACACTGCTTAGACTCAAACGCATTGTTTTTTAACATTACTTGATCTCAGTGCCAGCGTGTCTCCCCTTGGCGGATCGAAAGCTGGGTTCGGGGAGTGCCGCTCCTCGATAGCTTACTAGCTCTAGTCTGTGCTAGGCGGAGAGGAGGCGATCTGCGCTGTTTCCAGTCAATGCGATATAAACAACGGATACCCTCGACTGAAAACGGGTACGTTATGCTGTTTGTTTCTCGGGGTCGGCTCGGTTACTGTTTTTTTTATTCTGAGATTTGGTGAACTGATTACTGTGTTGCTTCAGGTGGCTGGCTAGTTAGCTAGGAAGTCAGGCGAAAGGGGTTAAATTGGGTTGAGTGACTGTGGTTGAAACTAATGCAGTTTACTGCGACGGGCCGGGGTGGGATGGGGGTGGTTGACGTGTGTGTGCGTGTGTGTGTGTGTGCGTGTGTGTGTGTGTGTGTGTGTGTGTGTGTGTGTGTGTGTGTGTGTGTGTGTGTGTGTGTGTGTGTGTGTGTGTGTGTGTGTGTGTGTGTGTGTGTGTGTGTGTGTGTGTGTGTGTGTGTGTGTGTGTGTGTGTGTGTGTGTGTGTGTGTGTGTGTGTGTGTGTATATCTAACGTCAGCTTGTCTCATTTTACACTAGTCTTTCGATGTTTGCACTAGTCTTTCGATGTTTGCACTAGTCTTTCGATGTTTGCATTACTTTGAGTTGTGATCATAGCTAATCACCGCACATAGTACGGTGAACTTAATGCCAACTTGGGGTTTGGTTAGTTATTTCAGGGTTTAGATGTTTTGCAACACCACCATACACCGAGTTGGCTAACATTAACTGTCAAGTTGTATATCTATTGAATTAATTCAAACTCTAAAGTGTGAAGCAGATTGTTGTCGTCAGTTTTAATATATTATGGCTTGCTAGGTAACATTTGCGTGTTTATATTATTACCGTGAATCATCTAGCAAGTTAACTAAGAATATTGGCTAGCAACCTAGATAGCAACTAACTGTAACTACTTGAATAACGAATACAGTACTACAATGGTGTGAGTGATTTAACTAATTCTATTGGATTTTGCTAAAACGAACATCCAGGTTGGTAAATATATTCTCATACTGTAACTAGCTTGATAATATTTTACATTATGTCATCCATTTCAGTCCCAAGTGACTGATACGTTGATGTGTATGTTTTATACATCCGATTTAGTATTGTAGCAATTATGAAGTACTTAAACTTGAATAATTTCTATATTTGTGCTTTAGTAATCTGTATCCGAGACTAACAGCTAGGCGGTAGTCGACATAAGACTAGAAATGGCCTCCTGGCTGCACTATAACCGGATCCAACCGTTGTATAGATGGTACCACCGCCTGTCTACTAAATAGATGGTACCACCGCCTGTCTACTAAATAGATGGTACCACCGCCTGTCTACTAAATAGATGGTACCACCGCCTGTCTACTAAATAGATGGTACCACCACCGCCGGTCTACTAAACCGGAGGCTAACGACCTGTAGATCCCGGTACATTCGAGCTAGCTACGGTTGTATGTTAGCTAGAGTACACGGTGGTTTACGACTGAATATGTGTGCATTGAGTTAGTTAGTTAGTCAAGAAAGATCATATTTGCTGATGTTGCTCGAACCTTCTGTTTCGAAATAAATTCAGCAGATCTTTGACTAATTAGGTAGTTTATAAAATGTTAACTACTCTACCCCTGGGTACAGCTTGTAGCTGCCTGAAACATACCACCTACTGAATTAGCTCGCGTCACCGATAGCTGTAGCTTGCTAACCGGTCATCTTAATCATATTTGGCTTGACATATTGACGGCATATTGATATTAATTGCGAATCTTTAATGTATTAAACTTCGTTATACGAATACGAACTCGACATTTGATTGTACCTAGTATGGTTAGCCAGCTTTGTACATGATCTGATTGCGGATGCTTTTCATTGGCCTTAATTGTATCCTCTTCATTCGTTAAATATACACAGATGAAGTAAACGAGTGTTAATTGGATTTTAATAATCTCAGATCAACCTGGCATAGGTCTGGTACTGTATTGGCCAAGTTAACGCGTAAAGAACACGTACATGTGCAAGTGACAACACAACAGCCAGGCCCCTTAGGCCGCTCCAGAATGAATGCTAGTTCAGGGACTAGACAAGAGGAAATGGTTAACGTTCACTTAAAATGAGGAAGCAGCTAATCCTGTTAGTTTCTAGCTAGAACTGAACATAATATATTATAAGGGGATTCTTTTGTAAACAAGCGGCAAACATTTAAATGTGTTCACGGGTTATTCGGTTCAATGCAAGTAGCAACAATGTTGCCATTCTTGAAAAATGTGACTAGAAAATCGGCCAATTTGTAACGTTTTGAGAGGATGTGATTTCCTCCTTACTAGTTTATGATAGTCTGTAATATCGCTGTCACTTTAAAAATTTTCCAGCTTTGAAAAAGGCTATTTGTAATTGCTGGTTCACAAAGATAAATTTCTTGCTAGTCCGCCCCCACCTCCTTGAATGAATGGGTTCCTGTATTCTGGGCCCAGGCAGCTGCAACGAACAAGATGGCGTTCAAAAACCTTTTTCCATAAAGCTTTTTTTTCTCAGACTGAAAGACAGCAGCCCAACCTCGACTGAATTCTGACTTATCATAATACATGTTGGAAATAGTAGTTTACACCGAGCCGAAACATTATGACCATCTGTCTATTATAATATGGGTGTTTTGCCTGCCACCAAAACAGCAGCTACCCACTGAGACATCTCCCCTGAAGGTGTCGTATGGTATTTGGCACCAAGATAATTGCAGCAGATCCTTCAAGTCCTGCAAGTTGCGAGGTTGAAATGCTGCGGATCGCACTTGTTGGTCCAGCACATCCCACAGATGCTCAATTGGATTGAGATCTGGAGAATCTGGAGACCCGGGCAACACCTTGAAGTCTTCATGTTGTATGTTCCTCAATACAAACAATGTTGTAGGCATCACCATGTCCACGAAGGGGTGTACCTGGTCTGAAACAATGTTTAGGTAAGTTGCTCGTGTCAAGTAGATGACCACATGAATGCCCAGTCCCAGGGTTTACCAGCAGAATATTGCCCAGAGCATCACACTCCCTCCACTGGCAGGTCATCTTCCCACAGTGCATCCTGGAGCTAACATTTTCCCAGGTAACTGGCATACAATTACCCAATCATTCATGAACCTGGAAAACGGGATCTATCGGACCAGACAACCTTCCACTGTTCCATGGTCCAGTTCTGACGCTCGCGATCCCATTGTAGGCTCTTTCGACATTGGATATGGTTAATCATGTGCAGTCTGACGTTTTGCTGCTACGCATGCCACAGTTGACCTTCTGTTGGTTCTGGACAGACAGGATAGCCTGCGTTGCCCTCTCGTATTGATGAGCCTTGGGCTTCCTGTTGCCTGCTTGTGGTTTGTCCCTTTTTTGACCATTGTCTGTAGGTACTCACCACTGCTGGCCCGGGAACACCCCAGAGGCCTTGTTGTTTCTGAAATGCCATAACAATTTGGCCCATGTCAAAGTCGCTCAGGTCTTTAGGTCTTTACTCCTGCCCATTTCACCTGCATCCAAGATGTTTACTATGAGAACTTTTTGTTTGCTTACCATCTAATTTACCCAGGCCATGACATGTGCCCGTGTTAGGAGTTTAACATTATTTGCTTTATCTGTTGCTGGTCATAATGTTTTGGCTCAACAGTGTATGTACGAACACAGTGATAGATTGAAGTTTACGGTAAAATATAAACTATATGAAAGTGAAACCAGTGCTTGTGGCGTGTAGGACAGCCTGGAGGTAGATCGACTGTTGTAGATGGTAGTTACCCATACCTTTTTTTAGTTTTTCACTGTTTATATCAATTATCTTTATTTGAAGGTTATGTACAATTGGATGTATTTCCTTTCCAGTATTACACATGCATGCATATCAGTACAACCTATATCGTGGTAATTATTTGAGGTGTAAGGACTTGGCTATGTTTGACACAGATTTAGGCTAATCTATTGGGAATTACATATCTTCCCTTTTCTGTGTACTTTTCATATCAGTGTAGGTGGGGCATTCATTTTTCAGCATTGTCATATTCTGTTTATAAGCTAAGCCAGCATTTCCTAAACTTGTGTTTGCGTCTGGGTTGCCCGATTTCAAAATGGGGTCATGAGAGAAGCTGAAGAAAATTGGACTTGTTACAAAGAAACGGGGGTATGTTAGCTCCGCCAGCCACTTTTTAATGTTGTAATAAACACAAATATTTTTCTTGCCTGAAATGTCCCCATAGCGTTTCATACTACAATATGTATATTTCTGATAGGTATTACTCTGATGAATGGCTGTCCTTTTCCCCCGCAATGACGATGCCCAAGTTCACACAAAAAGTTGATAAAACATGATACGACAAGGTCATCATATTTGATCACTACCCAAACCTGGAAAGTCTGGGGAAATTTTACCATAATCTGCAGGATGCCTGCGTCATCCGGACCCAGGATTCAAACCCTGATCGCAGACAACTGCAGGGCAGTAATGTTACCACCGTGTCATTAATGTATCCCCATATCATACTCATCAGGCTGTACAGCATCTCACTATATGTAGTAGGATATCACATATTAAATGGTTTTCTTATTCAAACACTCCATCATACTGGTTTCAACCCCACTATCCGCCTGCATTTATCAATGGTATCGTCCGTCATGCGTGTTGTAGCGTTTGGGTTCTATGTGTATTCACTTCTATGTCTGTCAGGAGAGTCCTCTATAGTTCTAATTAAACTTTTTTTTACAGAATTCTGAGCTGCTCCTCTGTGGGTTCTCTGATCTTAGAAGTGTGATTGACTAATTAGTGAATTACAGTATTATGTCCTTCAGGTCTCTCCACTCATAGTTGCTTACTGGTCACACACTATGCAACACCGAACACCTGCAGGAGAACATTAGGAGATACTTTGCATGCATTCGCCAACCGTGCCCGCTTCTCAATGGTGGTCTTCATTTGCAGGGTCAGTGACTCCGCTGTAACTATACAAGATCCCCTGTCTTGTGTTGATATTTGGCAGGAGTGAGGACACTATGTGGCACATCTATACATAGTGGCTTTTATGGAGATATTGGTCTGTTTCTCCACCTTGTAAAGGTAGCTGACAATTATGCCCTAAAAGCAAAAGCAAGATCATAATGTCTCTAATTGACCTTTGACCCCCTGGGCTGACTGGTGTACCAGAGACTGATGCCAAACACCTAGTGTATTTGTTCAGTTTCATACAGATTTTCATCTTTCTGGATTTTTCTGTGAGCACAGTGTATGAATGGGATTAAAATCTTACTGTCTGTGGATTTCAGCTTTTAGGATTATGCGGCTTGGTCAGTGATAGTGCTGATTTTCCTCTTTTTCTATGATCCTGCTTTTAGCCATATGGAGTGTCTTAATATCACAATATTGTTATCATACTTGAGCTGCCATAGCCAGACTAGATTGTATCATCTCTCAGTGGCTTCTTGGCTGGTTGGTTGACATTATTGTTATTTTAGTAGAGATTTAGATTAATGTTATCCACCTATTTAATGATGTTTAATGTTATCTTATGTGGTGCTGAATGCCTTTAGTGTGTGTGTGTGTGTGTGTGTGTGTGTGTGTGTGTGTTTGTTTGTACACCTGTGCGTTTTGGTTTAACAGATGAAATTAGGACCAGAAGTCCTCACAAGGATAGTAAAACAGGGCCTTTTGCCTGTCCTCATGAGGACCGATTCAATTTCTGTTAGTGTCAAGGGCCAAACTTCGAATTACTGGTAGAATTTAGCATAGCATATTTCAAAAAGTGGCACTTTTTTCATGTTAAAAAAAATTATGTAAAATTTGTATTTCAGGTCTTTATTCTTTCCAAAAGTTTCCTACCTGGCACCAATCACAGCTTTTGGTCTAATTTGTCCTTCTTTCGTGTGGATCCTCTCAAGCTCTGTCAGGTTGGATGGGGAGCCTGGTTGAACTGCATTTTTTACTCTTTCTGCAGGTTTTCATTTGGGTTCAAGGCCAGGCTCTGGCTCAGGCTCTGGCTCCGGCTCTAAGGACATTCTGAGACTTGTCCCAAAGACACTTGAGCTTTGTTTTTACTCGGTTTCTGGTAGTTTCCATGTTCAATATTAATCTTTACACTTGTCTCAGGTCTTTTGCTGTCTGGATCAGGTGTTCTTTAAGGACCTTCCTGTATTACTGTTCTTAGCCTGATGATGAGTGGTACCTTGTCTTTGCCAGATGTTGGTCTTTGCATTCTTGCCTAATGGGCCATTTTGGCCTCATCAGACTAGATGATCATTTCCTCATGCTAAGTCCTTTAAGTGCTGTTTGGCTAAATGCATGCCTTTACTTAGAACTGGCTTTTGTCTAGTCACTTTACCTTAGTGGTCTGATTGATGGTACGCTCTAGAAATTCTCCGTTCTCTGCAGAGAAACTTAAGTTCTGTTAAGGCCATTGGGTTCTTGGTCACTTCCCACTTAGGCCCATCATGCCTGGTTACTTTGTTTGTCTCGACAGCCAGCTCTCAAAAGAGTCCCAATGGATCCAAACTTCTTTCATTTCATGATGGAGAACCTTTCCCAGATTTTTACCACAATACATCTCTGACATCCAGAAGTTCTTTAGACATCAAGGCTTGGTTTTTGCTCTGACATGCATTGTGAGGACATCTGTTGCATGTAGACTGATTTGACACAGCATGCTTCTGAGAAATATTCAAAAAATTCCATGAGAAAGGGTAACTTTTCATATTTTTGAAAATGTATGTGCACTCATTGCTAAACAATTGCTCTGGTATCAGTTATTGTGTGGATATTGTTAAAAATACATTGTTGTAAATCAGGGTCCAAAATTAGCACTTGCAAAAATATGGGTCAATTTTGTCTTTGGTGAGTAAATTATGGTGATGACAAGCCTCACTGGCTGGTAGCAATGTTTTATTTCATTCACAAGCTAGTGAAAGCTGCTGGTTTGCTGTCACTTCGATCTGCTGCACTGTCTGTGTCGTGCTTGTGCGTAGTGTGCAATGTTAGTAGGGCCAGTCAACATAGGATTGCGTTCCGACCGAATTACGTCAGTACTACAGCGTATAGGTTAATGTAAAATCAGTCGGTTCCAAATTTCTGTACCTGAGGGCGCATCTAGGTAAGAGAGTTGAGAGAAAGCGAGAGGGCAATGTTACGAGAGCTAGGCTACTACCTTAGCCCTGCAGCAGGTTCAGTGTTCAACAACAGCACCGAGTTTGGGCAATAACGAGACGAAAGCGGTCCATAGTGTGGTTACACTTTTCAAATCTTGACGCAGACAACTATTACTGAAAAAAGGTACCTAAATGCGAACGTTACCCAACCCTAGTCACCAACCGGCATTTGTATGTGATTCAGGAGCAAATAAATGAGGTAGGTCTACTTGTTGACAGTTTAAGCTAACCCAGTCATCTTGTTGACATTTATTGGAGTGGAGCCCCCAACAAATGTAAATTAATCTCAGCACCTTTATAATATATTAATAACAAAAATAAATAATCATTTGTATTAATTACAATTATTATTATTTTCAGAAATAATTTTTTTTAAGTTTTAAATACTCATCTGATAACAATTAAGAGTAGCTTAATAACTGGAATCAGGTATCAGCGAAGGAGGTTGGTAGTTCCAGTATATTTATTTTGACAAAGAAAATATACAATAATGGGCGTAGCTATTTTCGATGCAGGCCTGTACTTTAATGTTTTTATACCTAGTAGGGGTGCACGATATTGACAAAATGTGATATTGCGATATTGATCATGAATATTGCGATATCGATATTAATTTCGATATTCTTAATCATATGTAAAAACACAAGTTATGGGCAAATGCCTCATAATAGATGAATATATAAACAAAATTGATTGTAGCGTTTGCACTCATTCTATAGTGGCTTGTGGCGGTTTTTAAGATGGGGAAAAAAGGTTGGTTGTATTTCCTGTTGCCCGGTCTATCACCATACCGCAGGGTTTGCAGAGTGCAGATTGAGCGACATTAGTTTGCTTAAACTTTTCTTTAGCTTCTCTAACTCAACTTTTCTCTCTTTGTCCGGGTGTCTCTATTTCTTTTCATTCATGTTTTTGGAGTTAATACATACGTTTCGTGTAATGTGGGTCTGTTTGTTAAGTGGACCCGTGCGCTCACACATACGTCACGTGTAATGTGGGTCTGTTCGTTTAGTGGACCCGTTCGCTCACACTTACATGTGACAGGGCAACTGGCCAATGAAAAATTATCATTATATATAGTTTTCAAGCGGGCGCTTAAATCGAACACAACGAAGCCACAAAGCCAACCGACGCGTCTCTTCACAAAATAAATGTATAAATAAATATCGCACTTCTTGCGGCATTTTCGATATCGATATCGCGCAACGTGATATCGCAATAAAGGTATTAAGTCGATATATCGTGCACCCCTAATACCTAGGTGAAGTGAATCTGTCCAACCCAACCCATTTATAATATAATACTTTTTGCTAACCTTTTTTTGAAGAGGGGAGGCTTCATTTTCCTTTAGTATAAATTACATTTCACAACACTCTTGAGAATGCCTAGAAATTTTTTAATTGTTCACATAATCTAGTTGGATACACTGGAAGTCATTATAGATCCCTATGGCTAATTGACTGCAACTGTCATGTCTCCTATCATTATCATGTGAAATTGAATACATTACTTTTTATTCATGTTGCACTGCTTGCACTCTCTACTGCATAGCATCCTATGTTTTGGAACATTTGATCTGTTTCAGTTGTATTTTTAGTTCTCCCGTGTGGGGAATAACCGTGAGTAAATCCTAGGCAAATCGTTTTGGTTAACTGTTCACCAGCTAGTTTGAATGAATGTCCACACTGTGCCTCCAGTTCATCAGGGATCATTGCATGGCTGAAAGCCAGTGTTTTGAATAGTAAAAGTGAGTTGTGATAGGGCTGTTAATGCTCTTTTCGACTTCAACATGGTGATAGAACGCGGGAGAAGAATTTCTTATTCTGCATAATCAGTTTTTCAACACTTCAATTGACTTTGGCATGCACCAACATAAATGCCAAGAGATGATTCTGTATGTGTGTTGAGCAACTTCACCAGCTCTGTATCTGTGTCCACTTTCAATGTGTCTTTTCATAGGCCCTATAATGTATTTAATTTCAAATTATTTTCTTTATCTCCCCCAGTCACTTATGCTCCATGTGTTGGTGTTTTCTTGCTGAGAAACTCGTCTAGCTTCTGGTAGAATGAAGCTCTCTTCTCTGGGTTATAAGTAGACTATTGGCGCTTTTCCACTACAAAGAACCAGCTCTACTCGACTAGGCCCGACTCGGCTCCGCTCGCTTTCGCTCCGTTCTCCATTGCAGATAGTACCTGCGCAATAGTACCCGGTCGTCATAGCGACGCGTCAGGAAACGGCTGTGACGTAATCTTCTACGCGACGCGGCGACACACACTCGCTACCCAGACACACAAGACAATGGAGGAAATCGAGTGTATGCTGTGTTTGATCCGCGAGATGTGGCTGTTTCTCGCGGCGTATTCTTTCGGTTTGCCATAGTATTCGTAATGGATAATATATACAGCTCTCATGCAATCTCTGGCCAAACTATTTATAAATGGTGGGATTACTCAGGATACTACATCTGGCGCATGCAATGATGATGCAGTGAATAGTGACGATTCTCTGACCAATCAGCAGTCTGCCTTGTTTTTACGTCACATTTTAGTATCGCCTCAGCTCGCTCAGAACCTCGCCTGAGGTGGTACGAAAAAAAGTACCTGGAAGCAGGTACAGGTACAACTTTTACCCAGTAGAAAACCAAAAAAGTCGAGTCGAGCTGAGGCGAGCTGGTTCTGTGTAGTGGAAAAGCGCCATATATAAGTAGACTGCTGAAACGGCACTACACAATCTCTTCGGAGTGAAGTGCCTGTTGCCAATGTTACTTTTTCCTTAGAAACAAGAAATTCCCCTGGATGTTACATGATCCTTCTTTAATATCTGTAGACCTAACAACTAGTCTTTAATACAAATTTCCGATATGGAAGTTTGAGAAGTATCAGGAACATCGTATAATTCTATAATTGTTCTGTTAAAGATGCGCCTTAAGTAGTTTTATATGAATACTATCAATGGCAGTCTCTGTTTTTGAAGTCAGGCCAAACTAGCTCTTGCTTCTGGTTACATAGGTTGTAGATAAATTTGACCTCATAAGCGTGTGTGCCCTTTGCACACGTAAATGACTCCAAGGACTATCATTTACATGTGCTAGGAAGCATGTTTGACTTGATTTAGTAGACGCAGTTTACAAGGACCCGAAAGCTGGAATACCTTCTCATTAAATAGTATTCCACGACAAGCTTTGAGAACATCAGTTGAGAACATCTCATGAGGCTTCCCAAATAACTATAACTTGGGCAGCTCTTTTAAACAAGTTTCCTGTAAGAGATGTTTTTTGGCACAATGTCACGGTCTATCATAACCTCAATTCAATATCTTAGGATATCGCTGGGCAAGTCAATTCCCCTGACACGTTTATTTTGAGTTGCTGAGATCCTCTTTCAGCTAGGCCCTAGTGCCTAAGCTATTAGTTGCCCAATTCTGATCCAGTGAGTTTGAGAACACAAGTCCAATTCTGGTGTTCATGTTCCATGACACAGCGTTTATTTTAATTCCATTGTGAAATGTAATGCAATAGCAAATGCATTGATCAGCCCTAGACCTAACAAGCAGGTAGTGTAGAACGGCTGGTACTTTAACATAATCAAATGTGTTGGCAGCCATGTTTAGAACTAATTGATGTTTATCAGGATAGCTGAAAGCAAGCTTTCCCATAGTCTAATCTTTAAGTAACATGTGTAACAATGACCGTAGTTGCCCCAAAGCTCTGCAGTCTTGTCAACCTAATGGCATCTTGCACAGGTAAGCTAAGGGCTCAACTTTGAGTAAAACAAATAAAATAATGTCCCTGCTTTGTATTCACATTCCACTTAATAGATATGGCTGCCTGCTTAAAAATGTGACCAAACCAGAATTCTTACTCTCTGACTGGAAAGCAGTGCATGAACTTTCTTATGACAAAAAGTGGTATCAGGGAGAGACTGCAACGGGGGGAGTGAATGTGTTAATGCAATTAGTTTGAGTGTAAAAAGAATTTAGTTTGCATTTGAACTAATCATGCTTTTGGCTTCAGGCCTGTTAAACTCTTTTGTGCCTTAATTTTTTGTTACAAAAAAGTATGTTTTGAAGAAATGTTACATGCACAAACAATACTATTTATGTATGTTTGGAAGTATATAAAAATAATTGCATTGTGTGGTGTACAGCTTTGACTGGTCTCCCATAAGCCCCTCTTAGATACTATATTTGCATGTTGGCAATTGAAGTAAGCTTGCCCGTCTTGGTGCTTTTCCTGTAGAACATCTTATGAGCAATCATTTTGCTATAGGGGGGTGCTGAAATGATGAGTGAATGGATTAGAAACTAAGTAGAGGAAACCTGGGATAGTAGGTGCTAGAGAGCTGGTGAAAGGTTAAGACAGATCTTTTTTTGGATTGCAAGATTTGGAAAAAACGACTGTGGTAATGTCGTTTAACCTCGCAAGTGTGGCTGTACATACCTTTGTGTAGCCTGAAAAGCAGAATGTGGTGTGGAATTCACAGCAATTAGAGCAATGTTGTTGCTTGGTTCCAATCTGATCTGGCTTATTGTCTACCCAAGTAGGACTGGGCGATCAGTTAAGATTACAACTTATCTCAAACATTTCTTTCTTGTTCCTATTCATTCCCACTATTGGGGCTGCTCGATTATGTTGAGATCACTATTATCAAACATGATTTCTAATAGACTCTGGAAACGCCAATCATTTTTTACTCATAAAAACAACTTTTTATTGTATTTATAGCAGTGGATTTCCCTGTAAAAAGGGAAATGATACAAATAAATCTGATCAAAGTAAATAAGATGTGCACTAAGTATACTTTCACAACAAACTGAAAACCACAAAAAATGTATTCCATTTATAAATCTTCACAAAACTCATTGTGAAGAATGGCGCAGCATTTTTAGACAATACCAAATCTGGCACAATCATTTTATCTCAATTTAGTTTTTTATAATCATGATTGAAATCAAAAACTCTTAATTGCACCGCCGTACACACTATTACACTCTTTTCAAAAGTTAATATTTTCACAATTTAACAATATTCTTGTCAATAGTGCGTAGTTAGGCCGATTTATTGTCACAATTCATGATGCAGTGTTTTACTGGCAGACTAAATATGATGTTATGCGGTCATGCACTGTCTTCTGCACTTTAATGTGCTATCAATATCACTGTTGTGCATTTTCACACGCAAATACCTCAATTCTACAGCAGAGCTTTTTATTTTACTGCGTGACATCGGTGTCAGGATTTATACATGACACATCCATAGTCCGGCTATTTTAGGGCTCCAAAATTGTCAAAAGTAAACAATTTTAGTGCTTTGTCACATCTTGCATGCAATTACTACTTGTAGTTTGACTTGTCGACCTCACTGCACACTAGTTATTGTATGTGATAATGATTATAATGTATATTTCTGCAGAGATATATCTTTTTTTATGTATGGTCGGATGCATCATCCTGACACCACGCACTACCCTTTCCCACCTGGAAACGTGTAACTAGTATGTTAAAATGCTTTCTGTGGACTACAGCTCAGCATTCAACACTATTGGGCACTCTTTGCTTGTTCCTAAGCTAAAGAGCTGGATCCTTTGCTTTCTGACAAGCGGGTCCCAAGGTTGTAAATGGGCAATGAAATATAGGGCCATGCCTCCATACACATCAACGGAGCATGCAGTATCGCCCTGGTGGCTGGCTTAGGAAGTTTAGGAGGAGCTTGATTTTGTTATGCAGCAGAGTTTTCTATGAGCAGAGCACAGATTTCAAAATGTCAATATCTCGCTCGCTTCCTTTGCCCCTGCCTCTCGCTCGCTTCCTCTCACCCTGCCCCTCTCTCTCACTCGCTTCCTCTCACCCTGCCCCTCTTGCTCGCTTCCTCTCACTCACTTCCTCTCACCCTGCCCCTCTCGCTCGCTTCCTCTCGCTCACTTCCTCTCCCCCTGCCTCTCTCGCTCGCTTCTTCTCCCCCTACCGCTCCCTCTCGCTCGCTTCTTCTCCCCCTACCGCTCTCTCTCGCTCACTTTCTCTCCCCCTGCCCCTCTCTCTGGCTCACTTCCTCTCCCCCTGCCCCTCTCTCTGGCTCACTTCCTCTCCCCCTGCCCCTCTCCCTGGCTCACTTCCTCTCCCCCTGCCCCTCTTCCTGGCTCACTTTCTCTCCCCCTGCCCCTCTCTCTCGCTCACTTCCTCTCCCCCTGCCCCTCTCTCTCGCTCACTTCCTCTCCCCCTGCCCCTCTCTCTCGCTCACTTCCTCTCCCCCTGCCCCTCTCTCTGGCTCACTTCCTCTCCCCCTGCCCCTCTCTCTGGCTCACTTCCTCTCCCCCTGCCCCCTCTCTGGCTCACTTCCTCTCCCCCTGCCCCTCTCTCTGGCTCACTTCCTCTCCCCCTGCCCCTCTCTCTGGCTCACTTCCTCTCCCCCTGCCCCTCTCTCTGGCTCACTTCCTCTCCCCCTGCCCCTCTCTCTCGCTCACTTCCTCCCCCCCACCTCTCTGACTTGCATTGCTTCTTATGCTCCCTGGATCGTTCTGGTTTACTTTGCTCTCTCTTGATGTTTTAGTGTTACCATCTTATTGTGTATAAATAAATACATTTTATATTTTATGTAAAACATGACACGTACTCTATTACTCTAATATAACTTTTCTACAATGGCTATCACTTTTGGGTTGCCTTGATTGAAACAACAAGTTACATTGAGGTTGGTCGACTTTAATTGACGACTTTACAAAATCATCAAACATTCATCTGAAAAGTTTATCATCATTGTATATATTTTTTTATTTATCATGGCCAACATTTCCAAATGTATCAGTTGTGTTTTTAACTTCCTTGTGAAGTTGTTTATTATGTAGGGCTGCAACTAATGACCATTTTGATTATTAACTTATCAAATATGAAATCTTCACATTCCATCACCAGGGTGCTCAGTGCTGGTATATCATGCATTCAAGATGTTCAATTTATAGCTGGGACTAGATCACGTCAGCCCTGAGCTGGTGACACACCTGCAGGGGAGGCAAGATTTTGTCGCTCCGACATTTAAGAATAATGTGTCAATTGTTGCTGGACTTAAAAAATAATTATGAAAATGATTGCACACGCTATGTGGACCAACCTGTTGGTGGTGTGACGTTGAACTGTCCATTCAAAATGAATGTCTCACATCAAACCATATCTTATGCTATGAAGCCGGACTAACTTAAAGCAAAAATAATTATGACCCCTTTTCAAATGATTGCTTGTGAAGTTGTTTATTACAGGGCTGCAACTAATGACCATTTTGATTATTAACTTATCAAATATGAAATCTTCACATTCCATCACCAGGGTTCAGTGCTGGTGCATTCAAGATGTTCAATTTATAGCTGGGACTAGATTCAGCCCTGAGCTGGTGAACTGCATTTTTCCATTCAAAATGTCAATTGTTGCTGGACTTAAAAAATAATTATGAAAATGATTCAAACCATGAATCATTCAAAATGAATGTCTCACATCAAACCATATCTTATGCTATGAAGCCGGACTAACTCCATGTAAAGCAGAAAATGGCACACTTATCGTCCCTACCCCTTTTCAACTTGTCTTCATGGGTCAGTGTGTTTCCTTATGTGTAAATGCATTACTGGTGTACTGTCCCAAGTTGTGTATTTTCTTGAATGTGTAGATGTCAATATTGATACTTTCAAAGTCCACTGGCTCAATAGCATTGTATTTAACATAGCCAGGGATAAGTGAGGGAAGGGTTTATTCCTTTATTCATTGTCATATATCATCTGTATATGACAATGAGTGACACGATATGACTATAGGGAAGCAAACATCGCGCGTTTATTACAAATTAATTTACCAAATACTTTATACTTTTTTTGGCAAGGAACTTTCATTAATTTATCGCTGTCAAGCTGTGTGTTATAGCTGATTAGCTTGCATTGAATTGTAGTAGCCTAACACAGCTTTAGAAACTCGCACTGCTATGCCTCGCACCCTGACCTTTCTAGACTACCTAATACTAATTCAATGTCATTCGGTCTTGAAATTCACTTGTTATCGTTACCGGCAAGATTCTTCGCAGTGCCACCTTAATTTAACTTGGATATGTTTTTGAAGTCAGCCCAACTCTTTGACAGCGTATGGTTCATTGTTTTATCTGGGATTTGTTGACCCAGATGTCGTGGAAATAAAAAAGCCTTCGTTGCCATACATGTAGCCGTTGGGCATGTAGCTGCTGAGGTGGAAATGTTTTTGTGTTGACGGAATCTATGGAGTCCTGATGCACATGTTCTCTAAGAGGGGGGGCTTTTATCATGACCGTCCAAGCCCTTTCTTTTTCCCTATCCTTCCATCAGCCCTGAGGTCCTGACTACAGTAGGACTCGCGTCATGTAGCCTAGACCTAATAAAATTATTTTGAAAGGATGTGGAACCCTTTTACCAATGTGTACGCAAGTTCAGGCATTGTGTGTAATCTATTATTTAGTGTTCTCAATTGTATCTGTCTAGTCAGCTCTGATGAAACCGGCTAAGAGGTCTCTGTCAGTGTATTAAGCCAATGAGTAAGGTTCTTAACCAAGTAATCACAAAAAAGGATTTGCCATTTGATCTAAATCATTTCAAAGTAAATACATGTATTACTATTAAACATTGAAGTTACAATTGATCTCAAAGTTTTACATACCATCAATGAAATTCAACATATGGTTTAGCTAATGTAAAATGCACAGCTAGGGTTTCCCAGCTATTATTATACATTGGACTCCGGTTACAGAAAATGACAATGTATAAGATGCTATGGTAGTTAATGATTTGTCTCTTTCACTATTTATGGACAAACTGAAGACACTTCACCTCTAACCTCATTGCAACAAATGTATTACACTTTCCATTTACAACACAAAGAAATGGAGCCGGCTCTTACATTTCCAATTTGCAAATCTCCATGGCTACACCATTGGTTTCTTTAATGTGCTCTTCCCACCTGGAAGAAATAAATCTATAAAGGAAAAAACATGACATATACAATCTACACTACGGTTCATAATGGTGCAGTCATTTTGTCCCTTTCTTGTTTTTAATAAAAACACATGAAATTTATTTTGAAAAGGAAATACAGCAAAATCCAATAGGAAATGTAATAATTGACAATTAGAAATAATTTTTTGTCCTCAAACTTTCCTCTCATTGAGGTATACACGTTGCATCACCGGTTGATCTTCAGACTTTCCTTCAAAGATGTAACTTTATTGCATGACAGTATTGATACTGCAATTATTTTTAAATTGATTTTGAGTGTTACACTGAACAAGATTTACAGATTATTACATGTAAAATATAGCAAGAAGAATAATGGCTAGAAATTTAAACTGTAATATAGTATTTTACCAGCATTTGTTAAGGCACATGCACATAAGATTAAAATTTTATTTTTATTTTAATTACTTAAAAATTTGCAAAAAGACAATCTTTACAGGCAAATCTGTCTAACGTGCTAGGTTGACATAAATGCCCTCAATTTGTAAATGTTTTGCTTCCGGACAAGGTAGGCTAAACAGATACCAGTCTAGATGGACATGGACATATAATTGTTGTTTAGGATGTGAGCTAAGCCAATTCAGACATTCACAATGCTTGACCACCATAGGCAACCCCGAGCAACTAGACTTACTTCTTGCTTAAGCAACACAAGTTGCTTTAGATGGTGAGCTCAGCAGAGGCAGATGGACACAGTTCCTCAGTCAGATTATTCCACATCAGATCATTCTGCACTTGGCCTCAAATAATCATTACAGTAAGTGGGCGTATTGGTTATATAGTGGAATTAAAATATATATTTTTTCAGAAGAACTTGAAAGCAGTTATAATTGTATATATTTTTTAGAAGCTGTGGCTAAACCGGTGGGATGTTGGTATATAAACCACTGATGACAAATGATCATGGGGCCCCAGCATATTCAATAAATTTGACAATAGTGTGAGTCTGGCTTCATGACGTGCATTCCATTTTTAAGTGAGTAATAGCTACTCAAATGCATGGTTAGGTTAACGCGTTCTCTGTTATGTTTACTTCCTCATTTCTCTCTATAGTATTGTAGTGTTTCATTAAGCATACCTGGCATTTCTAAATGGATTCCGACTTGATAAATGCAGTGGCAGAACACAATAAATATTTTGACCACAATTCACATTGTTTGGCTCTGTACTTTGATTTGAAATGAAAATGTTTAATTTGAAGTTATCCACAGTTGCTAGTCCTCGACAACACAAATACAAGTTTCAAGTGAAGCTCGCAATCATATTTACTATTAGTCAGAATAAATTAACATAGATGATTATGGCTTAATGTGTTACTGAATTTTTTTAAATGGCAAAAGCCCCGGTAGGCCAAGGATAGCCTCAACAGTGGATGACCAAAGAATGCTCACCTTAATTAAAGAAGGAAAAAACATAAAGCTGTAATACCTATGCTGTTTACAGTTTATCAATGTAAATACCCTGATGTAAATGTTGACAGTCTGGACTTTAACCTCATAGTCATTGTTTCAATTCAAATCCATTGTGTACAGAACCAAAACAGTTTATTGGTCACTGATCAAATACTTATGAAGTACATGGTGCAAGATGACAAACTGTGCTTTATCTAATTAAACACTTGGGTTTAATGCTGGGACTCTTTATATACATCATTGGATTTTAGAATGGATTGAAGGATGAATCAAATTGGACATCATAACATATGGTGTTGAGTCAGTAGCAAATCGTCAGGAAGAGAATTAAAGATATCGCTAATAAAATGGCAAGTTGAGACAAAATTATATCATGTTGAGTGTGCAGAGTAACTAAGCTTTAAAATGAATGTCAAACTAAATTATTTTGGATTCCTCCAGGTCTACACCCAGTGTCCACCTGTCTCATAGGTGGACACCCAGATCCCTTCTGCCTGTCTCATAGGTGGACACCCAGATCCCTTCTGCCTGTCTCATAGGTGGACACCCATATTCCTTCTGCCTGTCTCATAGGTGGACACCCAGATCCCTTCTGCCTGTCTCACAGGTGGACACCCATATCCCTTCTGCCTGTCTCATAGGTGGACACCCAGATCCCTTCTGCCTCTCTCATAGGTGGACACCCAGATCCCTTCTGCCTGTCTCATAGGTGGACACCCAGATCCCTTCTGCCTGTCTCATAGGTGGACACCCAGATCCCTTCTGCCTGTCTCACAGGTGGACACCCAGATCCCTTCTGCCTGTCTCATAGGTGGACACCCAGATCCCTTCTGCCTGTCTCATAGGTGGACACCCAGATCCCTTCTGCCTGTCTCACAGGTGGACACCCAGATCCCTTCTGCCTGTCTCACAGGAGAGATTTAAAGTGACTGTGTGCAGCTAGTTAGTTTGTGTGTGGCGACAATCAGTACGGAGGGCTAAGAGCTGGGAGGAAGTCATGCATGTGAAGTGAACCGAAACACAACGTCACAATGTGGACCAGGACAAGGGGGGTGAGGACCGGGAAAGACAGGTTTGGCTCCGAGCTATTTCTTAAAAGCTCTTGCCACAACCACTTATACACACTGCTGTTCTCAGGCTCCCCTATGCAAAATGGTGTCCAGTAGCATTAAGGAAAAGAGAGAGCAAGATGGAGACCGATAAGGAGAGGATGGCTGAGAGTTGTTGGTCTCACTGTGTGTGGTTGTGGTGGAGCACACGTTCAATCAGACAGATGGGCACTGCTGTGGCCGCATGGGAAAGACCATCGTCCGCTCTTCACAATGATCCAGAGAACAACCGTCGTATAACCTGTGACCTGTCACCTTTATGGTGTCGTTGGACTTGACTGACTGACTACAACTAACAGGGTCTGTTTGAACTCCAAACTACTGAACTTATATGAGTAGCCACCAGCATATTTTCCCCCATGGAAACTAGAGCATGTCTGACTTGGATCTCAAATCCTGGGGCTAGAATGCATAATGTGAAATGCTTTTGAATAGAATAGTTTCCACCCATCTGGTAGTTGTTCTGTATAAGATAGTCATTCTTGTAGCCGTTCGTTAATGTTTGGTTGGCTTAGTTACTTGATTGTGCCAAAACGTCAACATTGACATTGCGCTATTGAGTTTGGGTAATCCGAAATGTATTTTCTTACTCGGTTACCTTTATCTTTTATTAATTAATATAATTACTTACAAAGACAACAACGAATCTAAACCGTTAAACAACGTTATTTTAGGATCAATCAATGCTTAAGTAGCTGTCTGTCTGCAATGGATGTGGCATACTACTTTATAGGTTTGTTTTGTTTGAAACCCCCTGCTTTCTAATAGAAAGATTATATGACTGGGCTGTATCTTAACATTAAAAACAAAAACATGCCATTGCAATAATCTCTTTATATTGGGAATTTAATAGGGATTTTTTTAAGAGCTCACTGACCTTTTAGCCTTTTGCTTCAGATATGAGTCAGCTTGTGATTGGTGGCAGACCATTTCAGATACAGAAGAACATTTTTGGTCAGTAGATCTGTGACAGTTTGGCTTACAGTAGACTCTGGTGGAGGCACTTTCTCCGTTTGTAAATCGAGCAGCGTTATACCACACCACTTGCTAGAAATACTTTTGCTCTTTTTACAAATTATTACACGGCATACTCTTTTTTTTTTTTTTTTAAAGATGTAAAGATATTGTCAATAAATAGGTTCTGGTAGATTTTGTTATGCCTGGGATATTAACTGGTAAACCAAAAAGTTGACTTGTGTTAATACTGCAAACTTTGTTGGAGCACTTACGGAAAAGAAACGTAGCTTATTTAAACAAATTACTTCTTAAAAAATTACTGTTTCCAACTACCAAAAATTGCATTTGTCAAGGCAGTTTAGAGTTAGATGCCTTACCTACCTTATTTACTACATTCTATATGCAGGTGTTGTATAACGCACAATTAAAGAGAATGTGTATTTGTCATATGAATGATAAATGTTCCATTTATTATCAATGTTATTTGGAGAGTCTTTTGTAATTAAAATATATTGTTATATTATGCTTGTATGATTAAATCCACATTTGTGGATTGATAGAAGCAACATTTAAGCAGCAGTGAGAGGTTTTTTCATACCAGATGCATTTTATAATGTGTCTATGAAGCCTGCTGCCATGCTATGCCATTACTATGTTTCTAATGTTGTCTAAAGATGTAATGCTCTGTCACTGTAAATCAAACAAACAATAGATTAACCAGAGCTGTGCTCGAGACCACCTAAAGCGAGACCGAGACGAGACCGAGACCGAAGGGGGCCGAGACCGACGAGACCAAGACCGAAGGGGGCCGAGACCGAGACGAGACCGAGACCGAAGGTGGCCGAGACCGAGACGAGACCGATACCAAAGGGGGCCGAGACCGAGACCAGTCATATCAACACTAAATAATATGACATGTTTTTGGTCCAATGACCAATGTAAAAAAACACTTGACCAACAGCATCAGATCATCTACTGTGTTGTCATCCTGAATTAAATGAATTTTATTAAAAGAGTATGTAGGCCTATTTATTGTCTTATGTAAACATAAAATACGAAAATAAAACCATGATTTTAAAATGCACAGGCTATGATATTAAAATTTCCAAAAATCGAATAAATGAAAATCCATCAAACTGTATGTCCTATGTTGATGTAGTAAATGCTAACACATTTTAGATCACAAGCGACTTGCAATCAAATGATTTGCGCATGATTGGCCGATAAACAAATCTATTTATAATTATTTATCCGTCCACAGGCACGCAGCTTCAGTTGTTTGTCTGCTTGAGCAGGACACGCAAACGAACCGGTTGCACTGCGAACAGTGTTCATTATTGTTACGAGTGCACATGAGACAGCAGCAAACTAACCCGGTTGAACTGCGCACAGTGTTCATATAGATCAGACCAAAACCCTTCCAGTTTAATAAAGATCGGACCAAAACGGGTTCAGTTTCATATAGATCGGACCATAACCGTTCCAGTTTTATGCTCTTTTTGCCGTATGCCCCCCGGACTTATGTATGTCCCACGTCCTTCTGTGTGCATGAGTAATTTCATTTATCGCCCATTTGTAGTTAGCCTATTAATAATTATTGTTTATATTCGTTTAATTTCGATACAAAACAATATTTTGTTGAAGTCTCTTGTAGGCTATATGAATACACTGTGGTTCATTCGTTATTAATTATTGAGTGCAATAGGCGCATGACACATGAATGGGGCTGTATGTATTTGGCGGAATTCGTTCTGTTTATTTAGTGAAACATATTTCTTTATAAACGTACCTCTTTTTTTGTAGTTCAACCAAGCCAATCAGACTATTGTCTATATGTGTTCTCGTAGTATTTGTCTGTGTATCGCCCATTCAACCATTGCCATATAGGCTCAGTGAAGTGTGATCGGTGTCTGGGTACAGGAATTAGGGTACCAACGCCCAGCGGCGTGGGATTTTGGCGACAGGAAGGCAGTTTAGGTATCAAAAACATGTAAATAGTAGTTTTATATATTGTTCGGTTTGTGATTTTGCAATTCTGAAAACGGGACAAGGTAAAATGCACGTATTTAGGAAAAGTCATGGAAGGACGTCGGCTGTAGCTTTTCAACATTATGTATTTTAATTACTAACCGCTGTGTGTTTTCGGACAAATTATTTATTTGTGCTCAATGTGCTGAATATAGGCAAAACGAATATATTGGCTGATTGTGCAGACATGATCGAGCATATGTTTAAGATTGAAGTATTTACGTGAATGGGTGCACCCTCTAGCGACGCTGGGGGTGGGCTTTTCTTCAAAAGTAGATAGCCATTGGCGGGATAAGCCACATCAGAAAAAAACAGTCTGACTCTGGACGAAATACAGCCAATGGAAATACAGCCTCTACATGTCATACTTAAATATTTTTCTAGAAAAATTGTGGGCGATAATTTCTACGCTGGTCTCGGCTGGTCTCGGAAGAATTTACGAGTCCTTACTGTCCGAGACCGAGTCGAGACCGAGTCCAAATGTAACCGAGACCGAGACGAGACCGAGACCTTAAAAAAGTGGTCTCGAGTACTACAGCTCTGAGATTAACTAATGTATTCCAGAAAAAAAGCATTATCTTCCCATGTCCAATAAAATGTGACCACAGCCCTTGTTACCATGTGTGAAAACCCAACAATTCATGATCATCGTGTTTGTTTTGTGACAAATTATTGTGCCTAAAGAAGCTTTCAGCCATTGCAAAGTGACTGGGTGCGTGTGCCTGCCCTGCTGGGGTTTTAATGCTCTGAAGGTTACCACACAATGTTCCCCATCACCAAGGGGTTAATTAACAGCTATCCTCCCAATCGTCCTCTGCTTGTTCACTCTCATTAGGCTTATCAGGCTCTGTTCTGCCGTACCTCCCTCCCGTACCTCCCTCCCGTATCCTCCTGTGCACCAGTACATCTCCCAGCCTACCCCTCCAGGCTACTGCAGCCCTCAAGCCGGGGGGGGGGCTTTCCTCATATAATGTATGTGTATGGTACAGCGGCATTACATTTCCTTGTTTTCTGTACAATAAGTACCTCCACTTGGGGCTGTCGTTTTTGTTCTGCATCAGGGTGTTTGGTGTGGTTAGGGGTTTGCCGTCAGGGTGGTCACGGGAGTGGAAATACTCGGTGCGCTTTTCATTATATAGAATTTACCAATATTAGAGCCCCCTGGCAAATGAATTTGTTGATATACAATTATTATTAAGGATCACCCCTTAATTGTGTGTATTGTAAATTTGATGGCACTATCATAGTGTAAGCCTAATAAAATTGGTACTAAATTGAATACACAAGGTGGATCCGGAGATTTCTTTCCGATTTAATGTGTCAAATGCCGTAACACACCCAGAACAGTGCAGCTGTGTGGCATCCTAACAGATGGAAACCCACATGGTTTGTGCAGTGTTTGTTGAGTAGTTTCTAACATTGGAGTAAAAACCCCATATTCAAATTGGAAACATTGATTCCTCATTTTGGAATCAAGGTTTGGTGCAAAAAGATAAATTAATTAAATCTGTCACACAAGATGGCCAGGCCTGTTCTCTGATAAGATAAGTCCTATTCAACCCATTACTGTTGAGCACTGGATGTAATCATTTCACAAGACTAGTATTGATTTGTTTGCGTGCATTTTAACAATAAAACTAGGTTTATTAACTTAACAAGGCACTCATTCACTCCTTGCCATCTTATCTTAAAACATGCCCTGGTAACTAACAACTCACTGAGCCTCTGGTCAAAGGTGTGCGGCGCATTTTCCATCTCTCACGAAGTAAGCTAGTGTGTATCAATGCAGTTATGCTAGTGTGTATCAATGCAGTTATGCTAGTGTGTATCAATGCAGTTATGCTAGTGTGTATCAATGCAGTTATGCTAGTGTGTATCAATGCAGTTATGCTAGTGTGTATCAATGCAGTTATGCTAGTGTGTATCAATGCAGTTATGCTAGTGTGTATCAATGCAGTTCTGCTAGTGTGTATCAATGCAGTTCTGCTAGTGTGTATCAATGCAGTTCTGCTAGTGTGTATCAATGCAGTTCTGCTAGTGTGTATCAATGCAGTTCTGCTAGTGTGTATCAATGCAGTTCTGCTAGTGTGTATCAATGCAGTTCTGCTAGTGTGTATCAATGCAGTTACGCTAGCGTGTATCAATGCAGTTACGCTAGCGTGTATCAATGCAGTTACGCTAGATTGCTCTTGCTGGTGGACATGTAATTCAAATGCGCTACTTGCCTAATTGAGTGTTGAGCTTTCATGTGTACATGTTATTGCCACAGCCAACTTTTTTTACTGTGCCTGGGCTAGCTTGTAGCTACACTTTAGCGTAATCGGCAACTGGTTGCAGTTTTGATTAAAGAAAATGCTTCAATTGTTTTGCTGCCACTCGCTAGTTACATTTGATAAATTGTTTGAAAGGAGCTGGCTATTTTAGTAAAGTTTTGATAGGGAGTCGTGCTGGTGGCTGGGTGTAATCTCCACCGACTCTGACAAAAATGTTTCCAAGTTCAAACCACGATGGAAGCAGTATGTGTATGTATGTATTTATGTATGTATATTTGGGATCCTTACCCCGAACCTCAACCCAAAAGTTCAATGTCAACCGGGCAAATGTTCCATACATTACTTCTATACAACCACAACATATAATTGACAGGCTACTATTTTGGTATTGTTGAACCTTGATCTCACCACCTCTTATCTTTTCTAGCAGTTCACCAACTATACTGAAAGAACTTGACTTGGAATTACTAATGACATTTGAGAGGTAGCCTAGCATTGGTTCTTATTCACTAATCTCCATTGAATATGGAGTCAGGGCATGGGCACAGTTTGAAATGCTGATTTGATTCAAATGAAGTAATGCCTTTAATGCCCAGTGCTGAGTCTAATTTCACTTCCCTCTCCCGTTGTCACTGCGTTGTGCTTGTGATGGAGCCGATAGGATTGACTGGAAAATGTAAGTCTGCTTTCCTCCTTTACCACCACCTCTCTAAAAATAGCCTGCTGAGAGAAAATGCAGCAGCCTAGAGACGCTATCTGTGGGGCTGCCAGTGGTTAACACACTCCCACCACCACTACGGAAAAGGCCCTCTGAATCCCACCTCAGCCATCATACGAGCTCCCCCACCAGTAGCTATTACATTTATATTGCCAGTGTAGACTAACCCAGCCACCCACAAAATCACAATGTGACAAGTTTGTTCCTCCACTCATATTTCTACCACCATTGCTGGATTCCATTACATCTGTTAGACCATTTTGCTTTGTATTTCCTTCGTCTACACTTTAATGCTTGCTTGTATCAGGAATGTCACCACAAACATCCAAAATATTTTAAATGAATACAGTTTCGACATTCCTAAGCATCGTGTGGTCTAGAATAATCCCAGGCGACCGTGCCAATCACTTTCATTTTTTTAATGACATGTTGTTATATAGAGGATGGAGGTAATGTTGCTACGGCTTCCGTTTTTTCAAAACGCTACTGGAAGGGAACGCTAACGTGCTACTGTTAACTCCAAAGCTGTCAATGGGGGTGAAGACAAATAAGAATAAGCAACATTACAGTGACACGTTTTTATCAACAAGATTAGAGCATATGGTTAAGTTGCATTGATTGGATGCAGACCCAGTTTGGCCTTGCCAGCCAATCAGGTGGCAGGTTGCTGCTGAGATGGATCAGGTGTTCATAGGGTCAGGTATTTGCTTTCAGAAAATCTGGAAATTCTCAGGACGTGCAACATACAGAACAGACTGAAAGTTAAGAGGTAAGGAAGATGCAGATAAATCACTGGATGATGGTGGATCTTTTTGCCAAACTTTCAAAATGCTGTAGTCCACCACACCTTTATATCATTCAGATAGTGGCTTTAGGTAGGACAATTGTTTAGTCAAGTGAGTTATCACTAATAAAGGTGCATGCAATGGTTTTCACAGTTTGCTAACATGTTTGAATGAATTCTTCGCTCTGAAAATGTGTCATTCGTTTGTCCACTGATGCTTAGAGCTCGCTGGCAGCATTATGCTTTCCCATTCTTGGCCTATAGACTATATGTTTTTTGTATTTTTTTCTCAAAGTTTGAAAGTGTCAGGGCTCAGACTGTTGACCAGAGGATTGGGGTTAATGGGATATTCACTGCTTTTAGGATCATCAGCAGGTTTTGTCTTAACCGGATTTGCCTGGAGGAGCTGAATCAACTCTGTCCCAGGATTACAGGGATGACATTGGGCGGAAAGTTCTCTGACCAGGCCAAGTGTGTCTCCCTGCTACACTAGTGCCTGTCCTTTTTACCTGAGCACTGTGGGCTAGTAGTAGCTCCCAGAACCCACCTGGCTCCTGTAGTTTTGCGCTTCAGTCCTCACTGTTTGCCAAGTCAAAGAAGGGGTATGTTCTTGTCAGTTTTGCAAATTTACTGGATTTACATTTTGCCGCTTTTATTAAGCAGTGGCTACCAGCTGCCTAGTGACTGTTATTAGCCTCTGACTGGCCAGTGTAAAGAGAGACATTGGGATGTATGGATAGGGAGAAAAGTCTGCATACTCTTGTGATCTATTTGTTTCTACAAACAAACAATACAGTACGTTGCTAGGTAACTGTTTATGGCTGACTAGGATACATATCGGTTACAGATTCTGATTCGTTCTGAGTTTGTTTGTGTGTGTGTGTGTGTGTGTGTTAGTGAGCCTCAGGTGGGATTCTGTCTGACTTTGAGAAGGAATTGCTTTACACTTTCTTCAATACAATGTATGTTGCTTCCAATGCCAAACTGTCTCCATCACTTCTGAGCGGCATGTTTATGCCATGCAAATCCGCAACATTTTCTCATGTTTCCCAACACACTTCATATTTGACCATAAAATAGTTTCTGTGTCATTCAACTCAAGTGCCCTGAGATTGTCCTTGTTGTTTAGGGAATTGCATCTTAACCATACTGAGCCTGTCTCAAGGATTTGGGCGATCACTTTGAGCTTATGGCTTTGTTTGAGTCCCTGTAACGTCTGTTTATTGATCTACCTGTTTGTAGCAGATCCGGGCTCAGACTGTTTGCTTTAGCCTGCCCGAGTGTCCGATAGGCTGGCTTTATTTTTTTTGGACTATCAGATTCCAAATACTGCTTAAACGCTGTGCTCGTGTGTATTTCTAAATGCTAAAAGGATAGACAATCTATTATCAGGGTGTTGAGTTTATTCTTTGCCCCATCAGATCAGCACGAGTCCCGGCGGCGGAGCGAAGCACACCATTAGCAGAGGAAAATGAGTGAACTGGACCAGCTGCGCCAGGAGGCCGATCAGCTTAAGAACCAAATCAGAGTAAGTTCTCCACTTCCTCTCTTTTCATACGCATTGCAGTCCATATTTATTTGTACAGTAACACAAGTTCTGTTTTGTGAATGTACTCCAGCAAATTGGGGTTTTCAATGATACCATGACAATGGGGTTAGATTCCAGACTGTCAGTTTTTATTTTAGGGATTTCCATGTTAGGATATACATATACCGCAATAACCGGATGATCTCACCAATACCAGAAAGAGTCTGCAGAGGTCTAGGACAAGGAATTGTTGGCAGAATGAGACAAATAATGACAAGTGCCAGAGTAATGGCAAGAGGAAATTGTGGAGAAAACAGGCAACTGGTATTTTAACGGATCTGTTAAAATACCAAGAATGCTGATGGCAGCATGAATTAAAGTCTACAGAAATCTCTCGTTTGCTCGTCATACCAAAGGTGTCCACTCTATGGGCGACATATCGCCTTGCAGCAGGACAGTCACCATAAAGATGCTGCTAAATAGCCTTTCAGGACTTGGACGTGAAGGACTTGGACTGAGCATGTGTTTAACAAAAAACCTAGAAACAAATGGGAACAAAAGAGGCTGCAGTACAGTCCTGTCAGAGCATCACCTGGGAAGAGTCACAGTATCTACTGATGTCTGTGGACATTAAATACAAAGGATTTGTAACAATGAACTAAATGTGATGAGTTCATTAAAATTGTCTGAGGAACAGGTGTATAAAACAAATTAGTCTGTACGATGACGTAGCTTTTTTTGTCTTCATCTCTAATAACTTGTGCAGAGTTGTTGGTACTTGGATATATAGGGTTTTGGCCACAATAATAGCCAGTAGAAAACCTATTCTAGTGGAAGACACGAACCAAAAACACACACAGTCCAACAGATTATTTTAGAACAAATAACTTGGAATTGGATGGGTTTGTAGGCGGAGAGGACCTCCCCCGTATCTCTTGCTGCTGGGCTCGACCACTGACAGTTGCTTCTGTCAGCGTCTCTTTGTCTCACCCACTCTGCAGTTCCTCCTCAAAGGGCCACTGAACACCTGCTATATTGTGGGGACACGAGAGTGTGATGCTCTGTTTCGCAGGTGGTCTAATTTGTGTCCTAATTCCCAACCTTGTTCATCAGATGGGGCTGCTTCTGTGTCCTGTATTTTATTTAACAAAAAAACAAACAGCCTTTTATAAAGCTTTTGACTGTAGCGTTTGGAAGTCTTAATAAGCAAAGGTTTATGGAAAGATGAGTAGAGCAAAACTGGTTTTATATATATATATAGGCATGGCTAGATTACTTTATGCTGCTCCCGTTATTGCCCTGTATTTAAGATGTTGTCTACATGTGTCCATGGCATTGTTCAAGAGCTGATGATCCTCAATTTTGTAAAAAATGTTTTTTATAGCAGTTGCTTTATCCATTTCATGTCCATAACCCAATTATTTTGCAGACTGCTTAAGCATCCATTATCGAAGGCTCATTCCAAATATATATGTTTTTAAACATGTTTAGTAGATGTATCTCTATTTAATGTTTTGTTTAGCTGTTAAGATTTGCTGTGACCAGTTTGCCTGTTTGTCCGCGTGCGTTGTTCTGGTGGCTCGCAGAGGCCTGGCAGCATATTATATAATAGCAAGCCAGTGTACCAAGTGTAATATGTCAATGAATGTTTGGCGGTTGACCTACTCAAATTCCTCCATTGATGTCTTTTAAAAACCTAAACTGATACCAAACCTTTTTTTGTTACTTTTTATTGACGTGAGAGTACGAGTCCTGTTCGTGACTCGTTCAACTGTATCGTTCAGTCGAGCGGTTTGCTGCAGATTTGTGAAGCATCATTGGTTGTGTAGGTGTACCTCCAGCTAAGTGCACGGAACAACATTTCTTTTACGCTCGCCGAAACACTTCAAGTCTCGCAGAGTACATGTTCATAGCTGATAATTGGACCCAGGTTGCAATAATGAAAGCAAATATTTGATTATTGATTGTAATGTTAAACACGTTTATATTACAATAAGACAACATAAACGAACCAGCAACTCACTTATTTCAAATCTATTGTTATTCGTACAGCTGGCGACGTAGTTTTACTATTTTGAAAGACAAGTTAGAGCCTTAACTAGACGGTAAACAAGTAAATAATCAAGTTGTCTTACACACCTTCAATTACATTTATTGTTTTCCTGTGTAATACTTGACTGATACTTCTGCTGATTTCTACTCCAAGTTGAGTTTTAATTGTGTTCATAGAGTGTTGTCATTATCAGGATTATGTGGATGCTTGTCTTATTTGCATTATGTAACTGTTTATTTAATTGAATAATTAAATAATATTTAATTCTGTTTAAATGAGATGTTTTTCTTTTACCTTTAGGATGCTCGGAAAGCATGTGCGGATGCCACCTTATCTCAAGTAAGACACCTGTCATCCTTTCACTACTCTCAGTTCATACTAAAACAGGTCAAATTGCAGTTTAGTAGTCACAATTAAGGCATTCCTTGGCTCTGTTCATGGGGTTGCACAGCACAATACTATATACGTTTCTTTTCAGCATTAGGTCTGACTGAGCTAGCATTTTACTCTATGCCTTTTAAATAGCTAGATTTAACCCTGCCACTCACTTTCAAGGGACTTTGGTAGAAAAGTCTGTAGCCATATCTGTGAAGGACACTTGATAGAAAATAATTAGGTCATCAATTGAGCATCGATATGGCTGTGTCTGTAGATGCTAACAGTCACAACGATGTAACCCATGAATTCGTGACAGAGGTGGAAATCAAATTATTTCCAACAAACCTTGGATGTAGCAGATCTAACTCCTTTAAAATGTTACATTCTTAGTTTTGTGTTTGTCATTTTCTCCAGAGAAACTTACAGAGCGATATGGGTTCAGTGTCTTTCGGAAGTTATGGTGTGGGATATGAACCGTAAACATTTTGGTTACCTGCCCAAAGCATTAACGCAATGCTATAAATGCAACACCATCGGGCTAATTAAGAAAAAGGCACATGTACCACAGAAGACAACCTAGTAAAGGCCATCCCCATTTACAATGCTTATGCCCAGATTAATGTGGCATCATGCAGTCACATGTTTTTTCTTCTCTTGTTCTCAGATCACAGCAAACATCGACCCTGTTGGTCGAATTCAGATGCGCACTAGACGGACACTGCGGGGGCATTTGGCTAAAATCTATGCCATGCACTGGGGCACTGACTCAAGGTAAGTTTATTTATGCCAATTCTGTATATTCTGGAATTAATCGTAATGATGGACGTTCAGGCTTTAATTTAGAGTTTTGGTTTCAGATTACTTTAATGGAGAATTTCACCATAGCTCACTTACTAAAACGACTAATTGCTAATGTTAGCAATGATACGTTTCTGTGATAAAAATTCATTTCCTCAATACAATCTAGATCATGTGAATTCTGCTGTAGAATCAATTTTTGTTTATGAAATGCAAGTTGTAGCTAAATACAGCCTCTAACGAAATGGCAATTGATGTATTTGAATGTTGAAGAAAATGTTTTCTAGTAGAAATAATCTCAGAATGATTCCAATTCCAATAATGACAAGAAATTGACACTAAACTTTATACTCAAATCTTTTGAACAACGCCACCATATGTTCCCACAAAATGTTAATTATCTAGCCAGAATGACAGTAAAGTGACAACATTTGCATTTGTTTTACCTGTTCAAAGGTTGCTAAAAACACATCTGCTCATGAGCAATACACAGTAGTCAGGCTGACAGAGTTGTATCAAGTACGGTTAGGCTCCAATGTTGTAACATACATCCAGTTTTAACAATTTCCATATCAAAAAAAGAATGGGTGTGTCTTACATGATGGTGCAGATTTTAGTAGTTATTGTAGCTTGTATTTCTACAGTATCAGAAACAAGCAGTACCTCAATTTCCACAGCCAGTCTGTGTAACAATAAGGTACCAGGCACAGCTTATTTATATTGACATATATTTTTGCTGACTTTGTCCTGACAACTTGTGATCCAAATAGTCGATTCTTCTATCATATTTTAACAGGATATGAGTGGGAAAATCATGATGACGTTCCCAATTTCTCAATCCATGTTTCTTAGCCTAGACTGGTTCAAACCTGCTTCAAAACTTCAAAAACTGGAAAAATAAGTCATTCTGGTCAGTCGGGAAGAGAAGCCATTGTGTTGTGTAAAGTTTGTTAGCTAGCCATCTGCAAGGATACAATTTGTAGCGGTGGGAACAGGATTGAGCTGTAGTTATTTTAGATTTTGAAACATTATTGACAGCATTTTCATTTCTAAATTTACAGTGCGAGTCAACGGTTTGGACATTTTCCATTCATAATTCGAAATTGCTGTTAGTGTTAGAATTGGATTGTAAGCATAAATGTTAGGTTATTAAGGTTATGGTATGGTTTAGGGTTACTAGGTTTTGTTTCCCAGAACAATAGTGTGTGTTTGCGTGTGTCCCTATGTGTTTATATGGATAGGGAAGACATCAAAATACACAAACCCATTGTTTGTGTTGTGCCTGTCTTACTGGCTGCCCTTAGCTAAGGTTGGTGACTCCTGTGTCGTGAGTGTTGGTGACTGTCTTACTGGCTGCCCTTAGCTAAGGTTGGTGACTCCTGTGTCGTGACTGTTGGTGACTGTCTTACTGGCTGCCCTTAGCTAAGGTTGCTGACTCCTGTGTCGTGAGTGTTGGTGACTGTCTTACTGGCTACCCTTAGCTAAGGTTGGTGACTCCTGTGTCGTGAGTGTTGGTGACTGTCTCAGGAGCCTCCAGTTCAGCCCAGCAGCTCTGATTTAGCCTCAGCAACCAGCCAGCTAATTACAAAACCGCAGGTGTGCGGTTCTGCTCCGTAGAGATACCACAGACACACACACAAACCAAACTGGTTTGTCATCTTGCTTTGCTTTTTCAAATCATTTTATTGCCCTTCCCCTAAATTCTGCTAGCATTCTTAAACAGGTAGCAGACTCTGATGCAATAGAAAATCAAGGTTGCCTCACCCTCTTATATCTGTGAAAATTGTCTTTCTTTAGGACGGGGTAAGTGAGCTGTCCCAAGAGAAGTCCGATCTTTTTCTTTATTGGACTGGTGTCCGAGGTTTTTTTAGAGGTGTATAATAGAGTTTAATGGTGTGAACTGGGATTCCCACTCGTCTTAAACCCCTTTACGGGGGACCAAGAATGGTTTGGTAAACTCTAATACATTATTTATATAAACAGCTTGCTTGCTCTTAAATAGTGCTTAAAATACTATATATTGACCTTAGACAGGATATTTGTCTTTGACATTTATTTCTCAACTGAAATAAAAATACATTAAGGCATGATCTGATAATATTTGCAAACGATAGACAATCCGCCATTTAATTCTCCAGGATCTGGACTCAGTCATAAGCAAAGATTGTGATAGGATTGAATCAGATAGCAAAGGGGTTTTCTTAGTTGTGACGCCTACATCTTTACTCTCATTGCATCTCCGTAACGCTTTAACGATGTTACATATTTGGTGAACGCTTGGAACCAAATTTTTATTGTTTAAGAGCCCGTAGCTGTGGAAAGTGGGATTTGTATAGCCTCCACTGTTGTAGCTTCAGTCAAAATACCCTGACCATATTGTGAAAGTCATTAAGTTTTGTCATGTCCATTTCTTCGCTGCAATTTGCTTCCTTCAAGTCATGCTGCCAAAGCAAGCATAGTGCACTATTGAGAAAAAATTACTCAAATGCCTATTTCACCATCTACTAAAGTCAATAAGCTTCCGGCAGGCAACAGTCTACCTTTTTAGCTTCCTACATTTACCATGTTTAATATTTTTGTGTTTATGCATTGAATTCTAAGGAATTTTGACCAGCGCTGCTTAGTGATAATATACCTGCATATTTTAATGAACGTTCGGAAACCAATCAGACCTTGTGTAAGTTAATTGCTTGGATAAATCTGGAGTTCTACATCATACATTAAAGTGTCTGTTTGAGATGGTCGGTTTGAATGTTCTAGATGTTCAGAATCCAACATTATTTGAGCATGGTTTAACACATTCACTTGTACATATGAAATATTCACTAGGGATTTATAGTCTAGAACGCACATTGTCCACATTTACAAGTACAAGGCTCAACATACAGCATATTATGTCAAACCATCAGTAGAAATGTAGAACAATCTAATCGCCAATGACTCAAACTACCAGCATGACTGTTTTTTAACCCACCTGTTGACACCTGTTCTTGTCCTTCCTATTAGGAGTGATAGGAAGGTGTGTTTGTGTTAGTAGCACTGGTTCTCCAGTAGATATTGTGTGCACGCTCTGAGACAGTCCAAAGGGAGCCAGTGTGCCCCGGCCTGCCACCTTGTGGAATCAGGGACTTGTTTCTGTGGTGACAATGTTTGATTTGCAACCTATAGTGGAGAGATGCTCCTCAGTTTTAACGCTAACTGGAAACTGTGTGACTAAAATGTCTAACCTGGCTCCACCCATTGTCTACCAGGTGTGAATGTGATGACGTGATGTTCATTTTACCATTTCCAAAGTGGCATGTTGTATTTGTTTGAATTTGTGGTGTGGAAATATCCGACATTCAGGTGGACCTGTAATAAGTGCTCTTAAGATTTCCTTTAATGTCCTCGGTGTAATCATTGCTGTTTTTTCTCCCATAGGCTTTTAGTCAGTGCCTCCCAGGATGGTAAACTAATTATTTGGGACAGCTACACCACAAACAAGGTAAAGCTGCATTTGAATTGTTTTTAGGGCTACAAGATGTATTCTCTTTTTTTTCATGACTGACATGGAATCTAATGTATTGTATTCAATATGTATTCTGTGCCCAATCAAACCCACTGCCCTCATTGTAATGGAACCACCATCCATGCATCATCTCCAACCCTTGCCCTCTCCCCCACTGCCTCCTGCAGGTCCATGCCATCCCACTTCGCTCCTCCTGGGTGATGACGTGTGCCTACGCCCCCTCTGGGAACTATGTGGCCTGTGGAGGCCTAGACAACATCTGCTCCATCTACAACCTCAAAACCCGCGAAGGAAATGTGCGCGTCAGCCGAGAGCTGGCAGGACACACAGGTAGAGAAGTACACATAGAGAAGTCTACACATACAGCAACGCAAGGTGGAACAGGCAGGTCACACGTCACTATAGCTGTACGATCTTCCTACAGAGTTGGGCTGTAAGCTTATATTTATAATTTTCATCCATTTACCAGGTGAATTTTGAAGCCATGAATGGCAGCTTGCTCAATATTACCTATTCTGATTTCTAGAAAGGCATCAGAAGGGTTCTCAGATGGATGAGGGGGACTGTAGGGTGGATATTTTCTGAAATGGTCTTTGTTAACGTTTACCTATTTGTGTACACTATGTCTTAGTTTATTCTCATGTCAATTTGATATCTTTGATGCAGTCTATTGTTTTTATTAGATTCTGAGAAATAAGATTGATGCAGAGCTAGGATAGGCACTTTGTACAGTGCCCTCAAAAAGTATTGGCCACTTTGGTAAAGTTGAGCAAAAGGGCTATGAAAGATATTCAAAACAAATTTGAGATGCCACCTAGATGCCAATTAATTATTGGTACATCTTTCCAAAAAAGAAAGTCTCTGCTCTCAACTGACCATTGAACCTGGTTCCAATCAAAATTCTAGTAATGTTTAGCCAACTGACATGGTGGCGGCTAATTGAAGGTCTAGAGAAAGCTTACTGTGACCAAAAAAATGTAAAGCTCAACCGTCCCCTGTTATGAATGGCTGTGAATGGCAAACTGTCCATTATTGGTACAAGTGTGGTTAGTTGGCTTCTGAATAGCAATGTAATAATAATATTTATTGTCTACACACTATTATTGATGCAGCTTATGTTAATAACTGTTAAACATGTCATTTCTAACATGGAGAACATCATCCAGAGGTGTTGGCAAACTCATGGACAGTTTATTATGTTCACTTGAATCTTGTTTTGGTCTTTGTTTCCGGATATAATAAGGTTAGGATTTGGGCAAAGGGAATGTGAAGGTCTGAGGTTTCGCACCCCACCACGATAGAAAATCAAACACGCTTGTGTTTGTTCGTGCATGCAGGCCTTTTTGTCTTTACATCGATACTATACTTGTTTTTGTGCCTGCTGCATCTTTTTCCAGATCAGTTTTTGCTGCACCTGACGATAATAGCTTTTTTTGTCCAATTTTTCTGCACCTGGTGGCTTATTATTTATAGCCCCCCTGAGACTTCACCTTTCCAATACACATTAGACACATTTAAGGAAATGTTCTAATGAATACATTATCTATTAACCATTTCAATTGAGGCAGTCAGGTATTGTTTTTTATGTAATGTATTTGAATGTAGTTCTTGCTTGTCTCTCATTTATATTGTGTGTCTTAACAGCATCTCAGTGCTGTCTGTTAGTATCTCTGTCCGGCTGACGGTTCTGTTCTGGCATTCAGGTTACCTGTCCTGCTGTCGCTTCGTGGATGATAATAATATTGTCACCAGCTCTGGAGACACCACCTGGTGAGTTGGGGAACTGTGTCTGCCTGGCTTCAACACTGTTTTAATAAATGTCATGACCCTTCTTCCAACGTACCCTCTGATGTTGTCTCTCTTTCATATTTATCCCCAGTGCTCTCTGGGACATTGAGACAGGCCAGCAGACGACCACGTTCGCCGGCCACACTGGAGACGTCATGAGCTTGTCGCTGGCGCCTGACCCACGGTTGTTTGTTTCTGGTGCTTGCGACGCCTCCGCCAAGCTCTGGGACATTAGAGAAGGAATGTGCCGACAAACCTTCACTGGTCACGAGTCAGACATTAATGCCATTTGCGTAAGACGTCACCCAATACGACCGCCACTCACCCAATGTAGCGATGCATCCATTCAAATAGAAGCTGCACATTCCACTGCAATGCCAGTGTTTTTGTTTTTTTACTGCAGCATTTTGTCCTCAGCAGCCATTGTATATTGACTTCAACAGAAATTCTATGCACAGTTGTCTACTTAAGGGGATCAATATTTATTGAGTGTGGTCATGTGAATGTGACCACGTTACGGACGTTATTTATTTTTCATTGGATATTGAATAAACACAATCACTTGATCAATACCAAGCGCTTCATATCATGAACACTAATAACGTATAGCCTGTATGAAAGGGAACCTGAGTGAACAAACAAACAGTTTCAATATCTATTTCATTTAAAGAAAGTTATGCAACATCCAACACCCCTGTGTGGAAACAGTTGCCGCTGTCTTTTACTTAAACTGGTTCTGGTACTGTTACCATCCATGACTGGAACCAAACTTGTGTCATTATTGATCAGTCTCTCACAGCGCTGTTAAGGAATTTTGGTCCATTCCTGCAGAACTTATGTAACTAGGTGAATCAACACCGTAGACTCCTAAAACACGCAATACGATCTGACTGAATTAAATTCAAAGTGAAAATATTTTTACTAGTTCAAAACATAATAATGGCCAGAGACTTTTTCACGGCACTCTAAAGAAGGCACCATCAGACCCAAGCTCACAGGCTCTCTTCACCCTCTTTCTCAACTTCCAGTTCTTCCCCAACGGCAACGCCTTTGCCACTGGCTCAGACGACGCTACTTGCCGGCTGTTTGACATGCGCGCCGACCAGGAGCTGATGGTCTATTCGCACGACAACATAATCTGTGGCATCACCTCAGTGGCGTTCTCCAAGAGTGGCCGTCTGCTGCTTGCTGGCTATGATGACTTCAACTGCAACGTGTGGGACAGCCTCAAGGCTGACCGTGCAGGTGACTGGCAGACTGGTGTTATGGGGTGCACCCATCGGCAGTGCCACACTCCTACATTCTAACCTTGTTAGGCAGGGATAACGAACTTTACCCTGGGGAAACCTCATCTTGCATACAGTAGGCATACTCCATTACTGGAGGTTGATATAGAGAAGACCTCTTCTAGATTTGTGCACTTACAGACATCCTGTCATGGATTTAAATGTATTGCACTGGTGTAAGCGTTGGCAGGGTGGAGTTTAAATGTATTGCACTGGTGTAAGTGTTGGCAGGGTGGAGTTTAAATGTATTGTACTGGTGTAAGCGTTGGCAGGGTGGAGTTTAAATGTATTGCACTGGTGTAAGCGTTGGTACTTACTTGGTATGGAGTCTTCAAGTGTGCAAGTGCAGTTGTTTTTACAGCAACAGGATTTGTTGATGCAGCCTTTGCCTTTTCATCAGCAGCGGATGAGCTCCTACAGAGGCATTAATATTTCAGTGCTTTTCACTGAGAAGAGATGGGCCAGGCTGGGTCCCACACTATTTTCAGTGTAAAAAAAACCTAGTAGACGAAGTGAAGAAAATGTATTAAGGTATACGGCTAGCCAGGTATTTAACGGATGATAACCTCAGATTCTACTCTGAACCTAGGTGTCCTGGCTGGTCATGACAACCGTGTAAGCTGCTTGGGCGTAACCGACGATGGCATGGCTGTGGCAACAGGGTCCTGGGACAGTTTTCTCAAGATCTGGAACTAGAGTCTGAAGGTAACTTGACATCTGCACTCACTAACATATCTGACAGTAGGTCAGTGGTTGTTTTCAAATGGTGGTCTTCAGTTCCCTGGTAGTCTGCAGACCAATTTTGTTTATTTCTAGCTGACTTTTTATCATTACTATTATATATTTTCTCATTCATTAACATGGTCCTTCTCCAAAATAATGACCCGAAGACATTTTCTGATCTGATGTGGTTGAGATGTAGTCTTATTTTTTCATCCTGTTAATTGATTTCAACTACCATCCAAATGAGCACTTTCACATTAGAAAAGCATAAAATATTATTAAAAATCTTAAATGGAGAGGGTTCCATTTGATATCACAGTAGTAAAATGTATGTTGTGAGATAGTGGGTGGTTAGCAATTGCAACTACGTTATTGCATGATCTACAAAAATACTAAACTATACAATTACCTAGTTCTGTGTCAGTCTAAACACCTTAAGTGACATTCCGAATAACTATTTATAGTAAACATTACAAATTTGTTACTAACGCAATTAAATCATTAGAAAGTGCTGTGATGTCATACCTGCTGTATACAGTGCATCCGCAAAGTATTCACAGCACTTCACTTTTTCCACATTTTGCTATCTTACACCGTTTTTTACAAAATTGATTCAATTCATTTTTTCCCTTAAAATTCTACAAACACAATACCCCATGATGATAACGTGTGAACTTTTTTTGAAAACTTTGTCATCTATTTAATATAAAAAATCCCATGTACATTTGTATTCACAGCTTTTCCCATGACAAAATTTAGCTCAGGTGCAAACTGTTTCCACTGATCATTTGTGAGAGTTTCTACAACTTGACTGGAGTCCACCTGTGGTAAATTCAGTTGATTTAACATGATTTAGAAAAGCACATAACTGGCTATATAAAATCAATTGACAGTGCATGCCCCGAGCACAAAACCAAGCCATGAAGTCCAGGGAATTGTGCGTAGACCACTGAGACAGGGTTGTATCGAGGCACAGCTCCGGGCAACGGTACAGAAAAACCCTGCTGCATTGAAGGTCTCGATGGCCCCCATTATCAGCAATCGGGGGATAAAGGCCTTAGTCAGGGAGGTGTTCTCAAAAACCTGATGGTCACTCTGACTGAGCTCCAGCGTTGCACTGTGAAGAGAGAACCTTTCAGTAGGACAACCATCTCTGCAGCACTCCACCAATCAGGCCCCTCTGGTAGAGTGGCCAGGCAGAAGCCATTGCACACAGGCACATGACAGCCTGCCTGGAGTTTGCACACAGTGGAGATAACAGTTGAGTAGGAAGTGCGCAGAGTTCTATATTTGATTTTACATGCCACTATTTTCGTCCTAAAGTTCTAGAAGACCTGTTTTGGAGAGAAAAGGTTGCTTTCTCATTATCTCTTTAAATGTAGACAATTAGAATGTATATTACTTTGGAAAAAAACATCCAGGTTAGAACCAAAGGGAAACATTCCAATATGTCTGCTGTAGTATGTGCGTGTGTAATTGTTTGATATTGCTAAATTACAAGTGGTGAATTTGTTTTTTTTATATTCCTGAAACCCAGTCACTTTGGTTTTAGTTTGCTGTAAATTTGGATGAAAAATACAAATACCAATGGTTTTTATCCATATTCAACCCCTGTGCTGCGGAAGCTGCTAGTTTACACACATGAAATTAATATCCCTAATAAATGCATTTTGCTTAACCATTTGCCTGCACTTGTGAGCCGTTAAAGTTGCTGTCATGTTATCTGGGTTTAATAAAGGAACACCGGTCAGGTTGTGAATCTGATTACCAAAAAGATAATTTAGAAAATAAAGTAATACACACTTGCGCATGTGTGTATTGCACATACACATGCATTAATTAAATAAATTGGAGGAGTTGGTGTAGCTCATTGGTAGAGTGGATGCTTTGTATGTATGATGTCCTGGGTTCATTCACCAGCTTTTCCCCAGGTCGTCATTGGAAATGAGAATTTGTTCTCAATCACCCTACCTGGTTAAATAAAGGTTAAATAAAAATAGTTTTTGGTTATTCCAATGAGCACAGATGGATAAATTGTCAGGAAGTGAAAGCTGCACCATCAGCTGCGCCATCACTCCACCCAGGCTCTAACAACAAATGGCTGTTACTAAAATGTTCCGACTTGTGCGATAAGCATTCACTGGCTGACATTCACTTGTTCTTACAAATATCTTCCGACAAAACTGATAAAAAATATTTGATCATGAGTGTCTGTTTGAAAATAACGTTTTTTATGGTTTCTGCATTTGGGTTGGGCCATGACAATGCATTTTGTATTTGTTAATGGATAGGCTGCATTTTTCATGAAGGAACTGACACCACTAACTTGAATGAAGATGAAGCTCATAGTTTCCGAACTAATCTGAGTAGTGTTGGGTTGTGAGGTGTTGTTGTGCTGGAGATCATCTTCTCTAGTTTAATTGTTCTCCACTCTGAGCATGGGGAACTAGAGTGGTTTTCTATTCTTACTGGTAGGCAAACTGTATTCACTCTGGTGTCCCAAGAATAGAATATCTATTATTATTATGGACTTTGTTGCAAATAACTATAATGCAAATTGTGTTTCTTTGTTTCCTGCTCTTTTTGTAGATGGCATCAAGACTCCAAAATTGAATGGAAAACCATTCTAACATCAAAATGTTCCAATTTAATTGCATATGAAATCTCGAAACACCACGATACTGACTCCAACACCCCAAAAAACTACTAAGGGCAAAAATTCTCTCCTTCTCATTTTTTAAGAAGAGCACAATTGTTTAGCACTCAACTTTAAAGATGCAGAATTTCATTGATATGAAGTCGAATGGGTGAAATAATTGTGCATTCCTACCGGGACCATTTTCTGATAGTGTTGAAGGAAAATGCTTTCACCTCGACGCACATGTGTCATCCATCTTCAGTGCAAAGGTTTGAGTGAAGGTTTTAACATAATGATGATCTAACTCTTGCTAGATTTTTGGCCATGTTTATTCTATTTTTCTTTCATGTTATTTTTGTCTATTCCTTTATTTTTTTGTTCAGAGATTTAGATCTGTGACCTTCTGCTGGTAAAATGAAGATCAGATGCTTTCTTTTATTTCTTAGTCTTGATATATTTTAGAAAATCAAGTTTTGTAGATTGGAAATATAAATTACAGATGATCACAGTTTAATCCAGCTTGAACACATCCCAAACAAAAGCAAGATAATTGATTGCTGGACAGAGTTCTTGTGCCACCAACAGGGGCTGGCCATTCTGTTTATTTAGTCCCAAAATACTATTTTTTTTCTTCTGTCTATTCACAAATTTTTGTTTGCACAAAGTTGAACTCTGCATAACAGAATACATGTTTAAGATAATTAAACTAACCAAGCACATGCTGTTTATGACGAGTGCTAATTTTTAAAACAAAATCAAACACACTCACACAACATTTTAACCATTCTTTTCAAATCTTTGTTGGCCAACCGTGTAGAATAATATAATGATTATTAACCCATCATTTCACTTGTTTCTCCCCCTTTTTTTGTTGACTGTGGTGGGGACAGGTGATCTTATTTGATTGGGTAGGGAAGCCTCCGCTTATATTCCGGTTTATTTCCGGAACTTCTGTTATCAGAGGTGCCAGTTTCATGCTTGGAAATGCCGTTACTACTCTGTGATGACATGTTGTAAAAATCAATGTTTGAAAATAATGATATTGAAACTTTAAGTTAAAAAATAAATACAAATATTTTGGTTGTCTGCCCTGGGGTGGGTTAACTCTTAGAATCGCATGCTGTAGAATTGCTTAAAAAGAGGTGCATATGGAACTAAGTCCTTTTGATGTTTTTCTTTAAGAAAATAACCTGTTCAATATATAATACTTCTAAGGGTATTTGTATTGTTTTTGGCTACTCTGTGCATATATAATTACATTTAAAGCTATGCACTTGGAGAAGCAAATACCATAACATAAAATAAACGGTTACCTGGTCTTATGGCATCCGTGCTTGGGAAGGATTCCTTGTCACACAAACATTTAATGCATACACACACGCACACAGACACACATTGTTTATTCCTTCTGTAGCAAACAAATTCCAATGACAAAGAAAATGAATATTTTGTAAGAAACAGGTTTTTTCTGTCCTTTAATAACAATAATAATATAAAAACATGCAGCATCTGGATGGCAGACTTTTCTGTTTTTCCCCTCCATGTAAAAAAGAGACGCTCTTTCTTTAGTGGTATTTTTTCCCATTCTGTTTTTTTCTCTGCAACATTCTGTACGAAAATGTGCTGTAATCGTGAGTTAGGCCTGGAGTTGGCAAAAAATAAAATGAACTAAATTCCATTTCCTTTTCTCTCTTCATGAAATTACTGTTGATCTCTGCACCCCACTGTTCCCTTTTCACCTTTTGTATTTAATTTTAAAGTCAGTGTACAACCGAAAGCTGGATGCAAGATAGAAACTATATTAAAATGTACTGTTATTTAAGATGTAATAAAAAGCAGTTTGAGATGATTTGCTGGGTTACGAGTTTGATTCCTCAAATATAATTTTTATTTTTTGTTTATGTAATTACTTGTCAAAACTATTTCTTTACACTATTCAATTGGGACTTATGCTTTCTAAATTACTATACATTTGCAGGTATTTACCAATAACTAACAAACTAGCAGTATATTACACATTTTTTTGTGTAGTACAAGGTAGGGACAATGTATAATGTGCTGAAAATCGGTCTTGAAAACTGAGTATTGCCATCCAAATTCACTACAGTTCAGAACTTTTGTCTATTTTAATTACATCAAATTATTTAGAAATACAGTGTAGACATTATAAATGTTGTAAGTGACTGTTGTAGCTGGAAACAGCCAGTTTACGCTGTTCTGTAACAAAGTTCAAAGCGTTGTTTATTTCTCAGATCAAGAATAGACTGATATGTTTCAAAGAAAGGTTGCTTGTTTCTGGCCATTTTGAGTCTGTAATTGAACCCACAATTGCCGATGCTCCTTAGTCAACTAGTCTAAAGGCCAGTCGTATTGCTCCTTTAACAGTATTCTGCGGTGCTAACATAATTGCAAACGTTTTTTTATTGATCAAATATTAACTTGATTTGGCAAACACAATGTGTCATTGGAACACATTGTTTCTGGTAATGGGCCTCTGTACGCCTATGTAGATATTCCACAGAAAGTAAGCCCAGCTAGTAGCTACTGTAGTAATTTAAAACCATTAACACATTACAAATGCAAATCACCCCGGGCTACCGGTGATTTGCGCCTTGACAATGACCTGAACCAGTTTAACTGCAGATTTTAGAGACAAAAAAGCAGTCCATGCAGCGTCCCAGCCTGCTTCAAATCTTCCACCATTATCCCAGTTCCCAAGAAACCAAGGATCACAGGGCTAATTGACTACAGTTGCCCTGTCATCTGTGGTTATGAAGTCCTTTGACCGCCTTGTGCTGTCACACATCAAGACCATCACTGGTCCAGTACTAGACCCATGTGTTGGACCCTCTGACCATCAGCACTGGCTCCCCACAAGGTTGCGTCCTGTCGCCTCTTCTCTCTGCACACCAACAACTGCACCTCCAGTCACCACTCTGTCAAAGTTTGCAGATGACACAACCCTCATTGGTCTTATCTCTGATGGGGATGAACCCAGCCTACGGGGGGGGGGGCTGGTGTCTTTGTGTGGTCTCAATAACTTTGAGCTCAATGCTCTAAATGCTGTGCTTTTATTTACAGATCCTGCCTCACATTTACCCATTCATTCATATACTGACGGCCGTGTCTACCATGCAAGGCCAGGAGCAGCTGGGGTTGGGTGTCTTGCTCATGGACACCTCAACAATTTCCCAGTGGACTCAAGGAGAATCCCCGGCTGATCTTTCTTCCGTTGTCCTGGGGGGCTCCCCTGTCAACTTAGTGGAGTCCTTTCGGTCAACACCATCACCCAGGACCACAAGTGGGAGCTGAACATCAACTCTCTCACTAAGAAAATACAACAAAGACAGTACTGCCTGTGGCAGCTCGAAAAATACAATCATCCATTCTTCCCCACGGCGGTGAGTCTAAGGAATATGCCTCTAGCACTAGACTGCCCGTAGCCACACACACACACTACCCACCATGGACACAATCGGCTCTGATACAAATGACCACAATGGACATCCTGTACTACAACTGGAGATTGCTCTTCTTTTGCACAACTGTATATCTAAATAGATATTGCTCTTTTACACAATTTAAAACTTGAAACTGGACATTCCTCTTCTACTGCAATCTGCCTACATCTAGAAACATTGCCCTTTTGCACTATTCAGATACATATTACACATTCTATATTTAACCAGTACATATGCACATCAGATGCATTACAACGTGAATAATATAGGAATCGAATTGCATCTACTAAATCCTATGTTAATTGAAAACAAAGTTTGTAAAATATGCCGGGCATTAATAAACCAGACGTTGTTTGATGTATGTCAATGTTAATTCCTGAGTTATTAATTTTCAAAGCTGTTAATGGCTGTTGAATGTGCGAATATAAAACCAGTTAACCTCGGATGGACTATATACGAACCAGTGGAAATACATTCTCTTCAGTAATGAATTACGCGTCATCACCTGGATACTTAAACGTGGGTTTCGTTAATGCCAAGAGGACACTGCATGCCGGTGTTGTGCCGAATTAAGGGTGGGGGGTGTGAATTCGGCAATGCTGCCAAAATCATACTCCCCTATGTAAAATACTTATTAATAATATTCAATAATAAGTATTTTACATAGGGGAGTATGATTTTGGCAGCATTGCCGAATTCACACCCCCCACCCTTAATCACTTTAGCTGGGTCAGACACCCAAATAACTCATTCTGGTGACACATCACATCCTAAAGACTACCTACAAAAAAGCACAAGTGTTTATATTCAATAATAAGTATTTTACATAGGGGAGTATGATTTTGGCAGCACTGTTTTGTTTTCATAAAGAAAATGTGCAGGCAGTAAAGTCAAATCTCTTTAGTAATGATGTTCATGTTTAGGAGTAAAAACTTTACCATAACGACACATTAAATCGCTATCAAGTAATTTCTTGCGCATGTCTGTTTTAGCAGCTGGCGAGGCGACACAAATTGTCGTCATGCGCGTGCTCGCGCCGGCAATCAGATTCTGGCAGGGAGTAAGAATTCGGCACAACACCGGAACGCATAGTAGCAAATAGAAGTTCTGGTGGAGGAGAAATAATGACCGGGAAACCAGTCGTAGCCTACACAGTACACACACAGACCTGCTGTTTTGGACATGTATGTACGGTTTGTGTACAGTACCGTCCAATACACTGAGTAAACGCGAAACATTTTCTTTACAATTTATTTTAAAAAACAACAACAGAACATTTCATCTAAATAATTATATCACCTAATATAAAATATATCTGTTGCAGTTTTTGCGTTTTTTATGGCCATCTTGCACTCGTTTCTTGCTTTTATTTTGAAGATTGACCTTATCCCTGACCCGGAAGTAGAATCCTTACGTGGTTTGCCAGCTATTTTATATCGATTCATTTAGTAAACCTGACCGCGGGTTTTAGAAATGAATTACTATAGCTTGCTGCCTACATTTTGTATAGTTTGTCTATGTATTAGGGACCAGTCATAAGGTTAACTCGACCAAAGAGAACGTGGTATTCGGCTCCGCACCGGGACAGACGGTAAAGGCACGATGACGTCAGTAATTACAGTACAATTAGGAAACGTCAGGCGTTACTGTACTATACTATAGCTTGACTGGCTGTCACCCAGGGAGAACAGACTGCCTAGCGAGCGATCTACTGTTTACATTTGGTGTACCCAAACCCGATACACCGGTTAGCAGTCTCAGAATATCTCACTTGTCGAGTGGAACCGATTCTAAAGAAACATTATGAAGAAGCTCTGATGTAACACCGGTGCCACCGATATTCTTCGTGGCAAATCCAAAACTTGCTAAGGTAGACTACATGTAATACGTCGTTGATGTTTTTTTCTACCATAACGCCGGCAGTTGGCTACCTTGAACTTTAATCTGAGCTTTGACAGCTATCTTGGGTTTCTGTTTAAGCTAGCTACATGTATATAGACACAGTAACATTACAAGTTGCTAGCCTATAATCTATGTTATATAGCTAGCTAGATACGGAAAGGTATGCTGCACTTATACGTTAACAATATTTAATCACTTTGTTGTTTTGCTATTGAACTGCTAGGTAGCTACTCGGGTAAATTGGAAAGCTAGCTAACTTTATATTATTGAATGTTTTTACCCCATGCAGTGCAGTGATACCAGCAGGTGTGTCAGATTATGAGTACTAGTATTACAGTAGGTGGTCTCTCTTACTAGATTTCTGTAGCTAGATAAAGTTACACGACTGTATGTTATGACTTCCTAGCTAGCCTTTGAGGGGGTTGAAATGAAAAAGGGTTCATAATTCGGAAAGAGTTCTAACTTAATATTTGGTTCATCAGGCACATCGACATTAACATATAACCTATTTCTTACGTTACATTGTTAGATACTGCTCTAAGATCTTGCACTGGGATTAAACTATTCATTATACGTCCATGCAGCAAATAGTACAGTCTAGGTTTTCACAGTAGAATTTAGTGACAATGTCTTTGGGATTGTGTAGGTCTGAAGCTTCAATTTGAACCGCCTTGTATTGTCTTGCGTTTTTCCTCTTGAATAGCGAGCTATGATGGATACTGCTGAGCAAGTTGGAATGGAGACTGTCCCCTTCTCCTGTTCGCCCTGTGATGGTGGGGAATCACCTGCCCGCAACATGGCAATTCGCACCAGAAAGAACCGCAGCCTAAGCACTTCGTCTGCCACTGCTTGTGACTACAGGTACTGTAAATCAACATCTGACTACAGGTACTGTAAATCAACATCTGACTACAGGTTGTGTAAATCAACATCTGACTACAGGTACTGTAAATCAACATCTGACTACAGGTATTGTTTTTAAACAAACATCTGGCAAGTAACAAAGTTCCAAACAGGCCAAATTTTTCAACCATGGAAGAATTGCCTCGTCAAAGAGGAACAGCGGTTGCAAGTTACAGCTAACTGACAGGAAATTGGCAATTCATTGCTCAATGACGGAAAAAGCACAGTCTTGAAATTTACCATAAAATTCAATGAGCTCCCCTGTAACCCAATTGTATGTTTTGAGGGTCCCAAAGCTGGAATTTATCGGGGCCGCCACTAAAAAACACTTCTAAGGGCAACGCACGAATACTGATTACTTGGCGAAAACTCATTCCTTGGTATAATCCTGGAAAGTTCTTTTACACCTCCTTTATCCCTCAGAACTGCCTCAGACCTATTAATACCCCACTATACCAGGCCTTGTTTGACAGCATTCCAAGAACTATTTCAGCTGTTTTAAGGTATTTTTTAACAGAACTCATAATCATAATCCCCATATAACATTAGGGCAAATCTTATTGTCTCATTGTTTTTACTCTTAATTTTTCCACAAGGGATGTATATAGATCCAGTTATGACATGAACGTGGTTTGCATTTGCACTATTATAGACTATGTTAAGACATACCATACGTCAAGACAGACCAGGCTTATACCAGAAATGTGAAGTGAATGTTCCCACCGTGGATGTTCTGTTGTTCGCGGACGAGAATGTGTGATTGCAGCTAAGCTCTACTAACTGGAAGTGAATGATCGTCTCCTTGGGCTTCACACACACAGGCTTACAGAGGCCCATTATCAGCAAACATCAGTCCTGTGTTCCAATGACATGTTGTTTTGGGTAATTCAAGTTTGATCATTTCAATAGGCTTAAAACTGCTGAAAACAGCTGATTCAAGAAGCAATAAAACTGGTCTTCTATGTACTTGTTGAATATCTGGGGAATCAGCAATTGTGTGTTTGATTACAGCGGTGAAATCTGTCCAAAACTCATTTTATGTACACTACTGTTTAAAAGAGTTTGGGGTCACATAGAAATGTCCATTCCTAATAAGGATGTTTTTTTTAGCATAGGCTTACACCATGGAGCCAATATGACTACTGTACATTGTTATTGGATTTGCCTTTATCAATATTGGCTAAATATATGCAAATATGTTTTTTGTATGTTGGCACACTGTTCCAGAAAAGATTTAAAGTGCTTTTACAGAAGACCGACCTCATTGAAAGTGAATTTAAAATAGTTTGAAAATCACTATAAAGTTCTCAGTTGACGTAATCACAGTTGTACTAGGTGTGCCTTTGAGATTCGGATGCCAACACTTTCAGACTTAGTTGATTGGTTCTTTGTGTATCTGCTAGACAGTCATTTGATGTTGTCATCCTACTATGACATGTCTGTGGGTTTTGTTTTGTCGTTGCGCCATAGCTAACATGAAAGACTGTAGAGTCCCTCAAGACAGAACAGTCTGTTACTGGAAATGACAAGTGATTGTGTTCAAATAATTGTGTCAAATGATTGTTCATGTGGAAGTTCCATTGTGGTGGAGGGTGTGAATGCAACTATCAGCTCACCCCACTAAATAGAACAGTGAGTGATCACCTGCTTGGACATAACACACACACATTCAGCCTTAGCCTTCTCCCATAATACAATCAAAGCGCTGATGCAATTACTGGAATTTTAATGAAGTTTGAGACATGACTTTTCCACTGCTGCAAGCCAAATTGGTTTAAATGTATCTGTACATAAGAACTTACTGGTAGGGCTGTAAAGTACTACCAGATGGGGAACGTCTGTGACCAGACAACTGACAGGATTCGCTAACCTGATTCAAATGACTTGACAGTCCAGAGGATGCCCTGAAAATGAGAGGAGAGGCAGCCAACTTGGCGAGCTCTATCAGACCAGGTGGAGATGATGGAACGCTGAGTAACAAATTGTTGTAACAAACCACTCTTATTGTATTTTTTCAATGTATACTATGGTTCAATAGTTTGGGGTCTCTAAAAAAAAGTATTAGTTTTTGAAAGAAAAGCATATTTCATAAATACACTGTAGACATTTTGAATGTTATTAATGACTTTTGTAGCTGGAAACGGCAGATGTTGTTATTTTTTAAATGTTTATTAATTTTTTTATTTTTGAACTGTATTGTATGCACAACTTGACTGATGTCAAAGCACTAGCTTGTCAATCCACTCCTAACATGTAATGCTTTATGTATCAGAAATATGGAGGTCAGCCAAAACCAACATTAACAAAACTTCTGGGCAGAAAGCCATTGACCATCCAATGAATTGGATATTGGAGTTGGATAGGACACACCCTATAGAAACCAGCTAACAATATCACTTGCAAGTCCATGAAACCCTAGGGGAAAGAAAGGGGAATCCAGTAACAAATAAAATGACTTGACTTCAACAGGTCTAACCTGGAAAAACCAAACAGAGTGTAATGAAGTGTATTCATCAATTGTCTAGAATCCATGTAAGAGCCGAGAAGGAAGAAGGAAGACTAAAATAGAGGAAGAAGGATAATTGTCAGTAAAAGTCTACAATAATTGTGGCAGGCCTACTTAGAAGTTTAAATGGTCACCGTGGGTAAATGTGTGTTGTGGCTTTTGATGTTATGATATATGTAGTATATGTATATTATGTATAATAGGTACATTACGAACGGTACATGCATCACTCAGACTGTGACTACAATACTAGTACATAATACTTACCAACCGAATGCATGAATTGATGTAGAGTGTTTTGCTAGTCACAGTAATTTATTGTGCTGCTGTTCACTTTTGTGTTAAATAACATTTATGTAGTAGTTATAATTATAAGTAGTTATAATTTTTATGTTCTTTGTTTTACTTTAATTACATCCTCCACACTGCTGTATTTTTTTCTGGTTTTTGAGACAAAAGTTTTAAACCTGTTAACATGTATTTTTTCTTCATTAATTATTTCAGGAGAAGTCAGTCTCTGCATGGACCAAGTCCTGTGACCACTTTTGGACCAAAAGCGTGTATGTTGCAGAATCCACACGCAGTCATGTAAGTAACTATCAAATGTTTTAGAATTACAAATCATGTTTGGCCACATTTTCTACAAACAGATGTTGGTTTTATGCACAATTGTTTATTTGGGCATTTTTATTCAGTATTACATTTTCACTTAAATACGGATAAATGTAATTTGGTGCATTCCAGCAACATTTTGAGATGCAGCATATTAGGAAAGTTGTCAATGGCATTGTTGCAAGTTATGGCATCAAGCTGGTGTTTGCAGCTACTTTGTGCTAGGCTAGTATTCTACAGCATAAAATTACATAAAATTACATTGAATTAATTGTGTAAAAAGCACGTTAATGAACACCATTGAGAAAGTTCTTTACCATCAGATTAAACTGTAACCGAATCTTAATAATAGGCCTAAAGCTGGCCCTGGGATGTCTAAACTTAAATCTAACTTAAACAATTTTTATTTTAAAATTATTTTGTTCAAGACCAACACAATAGTGTCATTAATAGCACTTGGAATATGTTGATAGCGAACATAATTGCTACGATTTATGTTCATACCAAATGTAATTCCGCTTAACAAGATTGTTCCATATGAATGTAATTTTAAGCTACATAAAATTATATTGGGCCTAACTGAAAATGTAGAAGCAATTACTACAGCTGATACATTTCTACTTTTTCCTTTAGTTCAACATGAAATATTGTATCAGGGCTTAAATAATGGTTCAAATGATATGTGATTTACAATAAACAATTCATGTTCCATCAATAAAATGATGTTTAGCTAACTGGTACCGCTTGGCTGTGAACAAACTCCAGGCACATACGTTGCCCACCAGATGTCTCATGAATGTCGGCTTTGCGTTTTCAGCTAACACATTCATTAACAACACTTTTGTCAATGAATCTTTTTTGATGTTGACTATAAATCCAATCTACTTTAAGGGAACGCTCTATAGCACATTGTTGAGCAGTAAATATGTGTAAGGATTCTGGTGGATTCATCATATTGGGCCTTTCTTTCTGGGCCCTCGGTTCAGATTGCAGTGGATGTCTTTGCTAACAAAAAATGTTTTGCTTTGTCTCGTAGTGGCTTAGTGTGCACATTGTCAGCGTTTTGGACTAAAATGACTGCTTCTTTCCATATTTTAGGCTATCGAAAAAGAAACAATGTGGTTGATTACTCTTACTGGGTGACACTGTTTTTATTACCTTTCCTGCTTGTCCAAGCTGTTCTGCTGAGCGACCTTAACTCTCACACAGGTCCTTACAAGACACTAGTCACCTGCTCACTTCATGCAAGTACCATGACTGACCACTAGGGTGACTGACGCCAGTTCCATTGTTCATGCTAGATGAGGCATTGAGAAGTATTTGTAACCGGTGTTCATCTTACCCATAGTTATTAAGAGCAAAAGAATGGCTTGTGGAATAATTTAAGTTTTACTGTTCAAAATGTTATCTTGCAAAATCCAACTCAAATGTCTGTGCTGCAAGGAGGAGGGATTCTAAGTTGTAATTTTGACATGTAGTTCATTACACAGTGTGAAAGTTGACTTACATAGAATTATCATCAGACTATTGTCAATGGAATCTGTTGTCAGTTGAGACTCATAAGTCGATAATTTCTTCTATACTTTTTTGATTGGGGGGTTCTAATGCGAAAACTTGATACGCAACATTACCAGGTGCAACGGGACACCCGAGATTAAAGGAGTCTTCCTTTAAACAGAAACTAGAGCACAGTGTTTGTTGTTTCAAAATTGTAACAATGTGACTGTGTAATTGCTAGCATTTAGAGCAGGTCTCTAGCCGTGTGGATAATTCGTTTTCCAAAAAGTAGAAGTATTAAGTATTCATTTTCCAACTCGCTCATCTTTCAAAATGTGTTTTGTGGTTGTGTTGTTAGTCAGTCAGTATATGCAGAAGGCAATAAAACCCAAACAAATGCATTCACGTTTGTCATTTGGTAGTCCCTGTTGTCCTGACTGAATAACAAAAGTGACTGTGCAGTTATCTTTATTTATTTTTTATCTTAAATTTTTTAGTTCACCATTTGTCAGATAACAACCAGGAAACCAACTAAACGAGAAAGCTATTTCCTTTTCAGTGGTGGGTGTGTTCATGAAACTACCTAAGCCTGTGTGTGGTGTGTGTGTGTGTGTGTGTGGTGTGTGTGGTGTGTGTGTGGTGTGTGTGTGCAAAAGACAGGCAGACAAACAATAAGACACTGTGGACTGTGTAGGTAATAAAAAGCTTGTTTATTTTGTTGATTTTTATGAAACCAATAACAGTGCGTATTCATCATCAAGGAAGTGAAAGTCACCTGTATCAGTTTAATGATGTAATGTCTTCATATGAATTACTTGAAAGGTAGCTATACATAAAACATCCAGCCAATGAACAAGCAATATGCCCTTAAAGGCGGGGCTTGTAGTGTTGCGGGCAGGGCTGGCTATGATGTCATCAAGGTCTGTCTTAAGACATGTGACAGGTTTGGTTAACTGGCAGAATACTGAATGAAGACTTTGAGGTATGATGTTTTGTGGAGCAATGTGTGACTACTGTTACCTTCCAAGTGGTTTAATAAGGGACATATTTTGAAGGAAGCTCATGGGAAGGCTGTCAGATGAAATCAACTTGGAGTTGGTGAGGTGCATTCTTTGGTTACATTTAACTTTTTTTAAAGAATGCTAGAGATGCACAGGAATTTTACACAGTAGAATGTGTTGTTTTTCTGCTTAGATGGTGGAGTTGGGCAGGTAGCATCAGGTAGCTAGTCAAAACCACAGTGATTGCCCTCCACCCATTTCTTTTTTTTAAAAGTATACACATGAAAACCATGAAATTCAACCAGTTTGTGCAACAGCAAACTCTGGAGAACGGCAAGAAGAAAGTGGGGAAATGGTGAGAATATTCTTGATTCACACACACACACACACACACACACACGTATATACATTAACCTAAGCTGTATTGTTAGCAGTTAACTTTACAGATTGTGGCATGAAGTTGTATACTAGTAAATGATGTAATGCTGCTGTACCTAAATAGTAGTTTCTATGTCATTTAAGTGCATAGAAACTAATACATGCTAAATCCATACCCCAAATACATGCTAATTTCTCACTAGTAAGGTGAATGTGGTGATTAGCATATTGTATTTATGCCATTCTCTCACCTTTCTTACTTTGTAGAACGATGTATCGATACATTTTTACAATTTTTTGTTGTGAGTGGCTGGGCCGTGAACCAAAACCAGCTACATAGCCAGTGATGGACAACACCAATAAATGCATTTCCAGTTATGGGTTTTCTTCAGAGCCCTAAATACTGTGTTGAAATATGTGGCTTTGTACTAAAGTATACCCAGCTATACTTGATATACTGAATGGATTTCGCTCCCTTTTAATTCATATTTTCCAAATGAAATTTTTATATTCCCGTGAATCCATTTTATAGTGTTTATTTACTCTCAAACTCGAGCAAAAGTCGTTACTTTGCTGTAATTCAAATCACTGTGATTGAACAAAACACCAAACATAGTAATATTAAATAAGTCATAATATGAAAAACATCCTTTATACCAGTGGTTCCCAACTCCTGTCCTTGAGTCCCCTCAAAAGTACACACTTATTTTAGCCCCAGCCAAGCAGCAGAGCTCATTCTACTTTGCAGGTAATTAACAGGCCCTCATTGACTTGAATTGGGTTTGCTTAATGCTTAACACACTGTGTGCTGTTTTGATTTACTCAAGGACCAGAATTGAGGATCACTGCTTGATACACTCAAGTACATTTGAATGTTCTAATGCACAATTAAAATTAACACTGACATTGACAATCATTACCAGACCTATTAGGCACACAGGGATGAGATTAGATAAATAAATAGATTAAATAGTGTCTGCAAGTACTGTGTCGGTGGGATGTGTTTTTGTTTTGGCTCTTTACTCCAGTGCATTGTATTTTAATGAAACAATGACAAAGAGCTGCAAGTGTTGGCGACCCATAGGCCTCGCCTGACCTTTGGTATTGTCCCTGTCAATTATCTGTCTGACTTCATCTACCTTTCAGCAATTTTGGTTACTTTTTGTTTAGGAAATTTTTGGCTTCACACTTTGTTCCAGCAGTTGAAAGACATTCTCAATTGTATTCAACTTTAGTGATCTAATCGGCCAGTCAAGAACATTGTTAGGCTTTAAAAAAACCTCCTTGGTTGCTTAACCTTTTTTCTGGGTGACATTGTCTTGCCGTGGAGTGATGTGTCATCCAATGCATTTTATAGCATTCGGTTGGACCTGAGGTTTTTCTGTGCTCTTCAGGATCTACCCATTTGCTGCTCTCATTTCGTACTTTCCATTTATTAGGCTTCCCTGATAAAAAAAAATGTTTTGCGCTTTGCAGTCCAGCCTCTGTAGTTCCACTGGTAAAGTCTTCTGACACATCTACGCCTTCTTCCCGGAGAGTGTTCCTGATTTAGGACATTTTGTTGTTTTTTTCTTCATTGGTGAGCTTGACTTGTATCAACAAAAAAAAGTTCCTCATGTTGTCAGACACCAGCGAGTCAGCGACTAACTCCAAATGTCCTAAAAATGTCCCAAAAGTCCTAGGATCGTGACTTGGCATTGAAAGATCTCTTAGGAGACTGCTGGAATGCCAATTGTTCAAAAACCTTTGGGACTCTTTGTGACTTCTGATTTAGCATGCAGTGTGATGGGAAGCCCAATGTCCTGTAATAGATGGGAACCTGTTACATCATCAAACGTTGTGAGCACATGCCTAATATCCATTTGGTTCTCCTTGTGCCGCCAAAAGAGCGCAGACCCACTGAGGTATGGATTCTACTGAAGGTGTCTTTTGGTATCTGGTACCAAGACATTAGCAGAAGTTCTGTACATTGAGAGTCCATGGATCCAATCTGGGGAATTTGGAGGCCAGGGAAACACCTTGAACTATTCACCATGTTCCTCAAACCATTCCAGACCAATGTGTGCAGTGTGGCAGGGCGCTCGTCACCCTGTCAGTAGTTTATGCTTTGTCCCTCTTCGGGGCCACTGTCGGTAGGTACTCCCACAAGCTCTGCCGTTTCAACCCTACTCTGACCAAGTCCTCTGGCCATAACCATTTGCCTTGCCTTAGTTGCTCAGGTCTTTATTTGATATATATCTGCCCTAGTTTGTGTGTGGTTGTGTCATTGTTTGTGAATCATATGTATACACATATGTATAAGGAAAAAATAATGAATATAAACATTCAATGTCTGTATCATGCCATTACTTAAACAGTGATCACTACTCTGATGTTCCCTCTTGTTGGGCTTCTTTTATCCAATTGAGTTTGTGAATTGATTCCATATTCCCTAAACACTAGTCAACCAGGACACATTAAGCTAATAGACCACATACCTGGTGTTAATATTTTAAGCTGATCTTATCTACACAGTGCATTTTGAATTTAAAAAAAAACAACACTCTTTTATATTTTAGGTAGTGAAGGGTAAAGTTAGCTTTGAATTTGTAATTGCAGTTTAAAGAAAACAGAACTGTCCATTTGAGTTTCCGTTCGTATAGCTCTGGTTGGGGAGCCTTAGAACATCAAGTTGTGGAATAAACATTTCTTCTTTTACAACTGCTATAGAAGTATTAGAATAAATGATTTTAGGCTTCATCAACTGTAAATGATTCTGGTGTATTCTACCACACATAACTCAAAACAAGCAGGACAGATTTGTTATTAGAGTTCTTTATATATATATATATATATATATATATATATATAATTAAAAAAAAAATTAAACAGAACAGAAACTCTATGTGCTCCCAGAAGTACACAGAACCTATATATAACTAACATGTCACCATAAATATTATCCAAGAAATAGCAGATTCATAAACACACTTGTGTAAAACCAAAAAGGGATGAATCAAACGGTCCGTTCAAATGTAAACATAAATGGATTATTTCAATAATCTAATATGAGTTTACTTCACTTGGAAGTAGGAGCTTGTACAAAAGGAAAGTTTATGGGGAAAAACATTTATATGACTTAATCCCGCAAACTGAGTTTGGCAAATTTGTTCTCCTTCTCGATCTTGTTTGGGTACTTTCCTTAATCTGAATGTCTTTGAAATTCAACGCACAAAAAAGAGTGTATGACAAACTGCAACAATGAACTAGCTTTAATTCCACTCACCTTTCAGCCCTTGTCTGGGCTAGTCCCCGACTATTTTGTAATCCTAGAAGAATTCCTGTTATTTTAGCAAAAATGTTAACATGTAACTTTCGGTTGTGTGTTAATCCTGAACATACGGTAGTTGGAATGTGAGATGACTTTCTTACCCTGTTAAACTCTGAGGCAGCCAATAAACAACAATGTGATTAAGTACTTGTCTCTATCTAGGCACATTCAGGATCCAGCCAGTCAGAGACTGACATGGAACAAGCCTCCCAAAAGTGTCCTTGTCATCAAGAAGATTCAAGATGCCAGTCTACTGCAGCCTTTCAAAGAGCTATGTGTGTTCCTCACAGAGGTAAGACATTTGATATTTCTGCTGTTGCTCTAAGTGTGCAGAGATTGTCTAGTCTTACGTCTTTCAATATCTTACACATTGACCTGTGTATTGTAGTTTGCCATTAAGTGCCTGAAACAGAATTACCAATGACTTTGAATATAGAATGTTGAGCAGCATTTGAACTATACATACAAAATATAATTTCAACTGATTTGTTTTTTGTTTGATGTCAAGCGGTTAGCAGTACATGTTTCTAATGCATACGTTCTTCATACCTGTGTTGTCCTAGCATAAAAACATGATTGTTTACGTGGAGAAGAAGGTTCTGGCCGACCCAGCCATTTCAGGTGACGAGAGCTTTGGGGCCATCATCCAGAAGTTTTGTACTTTCAGAGAAGGTAATTTGACCACTTGCAGGGGCCAGTCCACAAGTGTTCTACCCGAATAGCGAATAGAAATGCACGTTCAAAGCAATGACTAAACCTGTGCTGCAGGCATTTTGAGGTTGTTTGTCAAGTTAGCGTGACCTCATCCCTGCTAGGAATGTGACAAATGGCCAGTTGTCGTTTTCTTTGTTTAGGAAGGCATTTTAAAATCATGATGAAAAAGGAATGAGAAAAACATTATATTTTCCATTTTTTCACGTGTAGGTTTTTGTCCTTGTCCAAACGCAATGACACCAAACAAATCCACTTTACTAAGTAGGCTTCCAGTTTAGCTAATAATCTGGATGCAGTTGGCAAAATAGAAAATATAGTAGCATTTTGTAGTCCCTAGTGCTACAATATGTAGTATCCAGTAGGATATGTATTGTTGTGTAGCTAGCTATCACTACAACACCACTACTATTTACTCAGATTATATTTAAAAAAAAAATGTGAGTAACAGGCAAATATGTTGATAAATCAAGGCAGCAGACGTAGTTGCAGTCTCTCACCTCTCACACCTTACATACTCTGCTACGCTATGAGGTCCTTCTGTGTTTCAATAGAGTGGCAAAAAGAGACCGGTTTTACAAAAACTGGTCTTACAAATGTGGCAGCGTTGTCAAATTTGTTTATTTTTATGATTGCGCTGACATGTTGGTGAAATAGCGGTACTATGTTTTAAGTTCATAAAAACAATAACTCTTGTTATTATTTAAAGCACACAATTATTATAGTGAAATATTATAATTTTTCAGTCTCAGTTTAAATGTTATTATGTTTAAACACACACCCCTGGTACTCACCGATCCGGCTAACTTTCTGTTGAATGAGCAGTGTGAAAACAAGCCCATTGGTTTGGTGCAACATGTCTCATAGGTGGCATATTGTACGGGGATCTCCGGTTCCCTTTGGGGGTTGCTGTGATTAGACCAGTTCGGAAATAATATTGGATAACACAAATAGTGAAGTAAAAAATATAAAATGACATGAAAAGAACAATTCTAAATGTATGAATATGTATAAAATGTTCTGAATGTTTACAACTTAAATGTAAAGTAGTCCTCTTCTGGGCATGATTTTAATGATTAATATCACAACTCTAGATCTCGATGACATTTCCAATCGAGTGGACTTCATCATCTGTCTTGGTGGAGATGGTACCTTGCTTTATGCATCATCACTTTTCCAGGTATACTTGTATTACATCTTTCACTTTTCTTGCTCCCCTTTTATATATGTGCTGACTGAATCTGTGACATTTTTCATCTCACATTTAGCAGAAATTCGGTTAATCCACATATTGATCTTATGGAGCATTTCTCCTCAGACCAGACAATCCACAGTGACACATGGTATATTAAGAAGCAGATTAAACAATTTTTTATTTAACACCTACACCTAGTTGATTAGGACCAAATAAGGCCACTATTATATTGTATTGTACAATACAATGTCCAGTTTTCTCACAGAACAATCCCAGAGGTGTGTCAATTTTCCGTCTCAGTCACATGGTGTCACATAACATATTGGTTGCTTGTTGTTAAATTAATCAGGGTTCTCAACGGCAGTAAACACAACAGCAAGTTTTGTGCCGTTTTGAACACACAAAACATGCTAATTGATGCAGTCTTTATTCTTTATCTAACAGGATGGTCAATAGGCTTCACTACATACAATAATAGTTATTAGCATGTTTCTGAAACATCAGTTTAGGGCCAGTAAATAAAGGTCTATGGTTCTAACTTCTAATCCCACAGCCAATGAGCCAAAAAAAATTAATGTCAAATGTTCTGTTTGTTGGTTTTGGATGTATGTTTCTATTTTAATTGTTTTGAATTTTCATAGCTGTCTCTCTTCTTTATACTTTTCAAATCATGATTCCATGATGTAGCCTACATTCAGATAGCCAATGTTAGCAAAGTCTTTAGGCTTTTGTCAATTCAGAAAAATGTATTATATGGCAAGTCTGTAGGGACTCTTATCAAATGCTGCTGTTATGATTAAAATTAATCATTTTGCTGTCATGATTAAATAAAATAAAAAATCTGTCATGATTAAATTAACCATTTTATCAGACATATTTCCAGGCTACATGATTGCAACACTGTTTCTTTGTAGAATAATTTGCCAATACTGCATTCTGATGATGTGTGTTATGTATATTTAAGAAACATTGGGAGAACTCTATCAGATATTGCATTAATGCTTTTGTGTGTCAATATCCAGTCATCTTTTTTACATGCAGAAAATGCGTATTATTATTTTGGCTGGATTTCCTTTTGTTCCTGTTTCCTGTTGTTGCTTCAATACAACAATGTGAGGGCCCTCCAATCTGCCATTTTAAAATGTGTTGACCAGTACACTTTTATAAGTAATTGTAAATATGGGGTATGGGATCTCCCCATTGTGCTGATGAATGTTTCTGTTTTCTCAGGAGAGCGTACCACCAGTTATGGCATTTCACTTGGGTTCTCTTGGCTTTCTCACGCCTTTCAACTTTGAAACCTACCAATCTCAGGTCACCCAAATCATTGAGGGTATGTTCCTTGTGTGCAATCAGTCTCTTTATTCCATTAGAATTGGCCTTAACGAGTACCAAGAACAGAGGCAGTATGTACTTTTATGTAATATTGAGCTCCAGAGCTCCAATTAACATGTCTTTCTGTGTGCTAACAGGTAACACCGCCATCATCCTACGCAGTCGTCTGCGGGTGCGTGTGGTGAAGGACAGCCGAGAGAAGAAGGCCCGTGTGGACGACACCGGCAACCTCATCATGACCAACGGAGACAGCGAGGGGAACCGCAAAGCTGTGCAGTACCAGGTACGACACTAATTCTACACAACACGCCGAGGTGAAACGTCAAACAAGTATTGTGTGTGTGTGTATGGCACCATTATGACTTGGGCCCATGTCAGTCTACTGATGTGTGTGTTGCCGTGTTTACTCTGAGGTCACTGGGTTTCTGTTTGAATATGACAGTTGAGTTTGGAGTTCAGGGACTGTGAACATATTGTTGCGACACCCGTCACTCAGGTCCCTGGGTAACTTAATAGTCACCTAACCACATATCCCAGTAGCATGATAGCAATATTTAAATGTGCCACCTGTGTGTATGGTGTCACTTATGACTTACGGTGTTTAGTTGAGGAAGTCTGTCACAATTTGTCTGTTGGTTAAGCAGGTCATGTTGTGTTCCCCTTTGCAATGGCAACAGTATGCTTTTGAATATGTTGTAACTGGTTCACTTACCATCACACGGCAATTCTGGAGACTTTAGAATGTTTCAATATGTTAACATTAAGCATTCAAAACAAGGACATTGTTCATTTTTACGTAGGTCCAATTTGATTCATGATTTGTGGTTACATAAAATCTTTACACATTATAGATTTATTTTAATGTAAACCAGAGGTCAGGTGTTTTTTTAAGGCCATATGTGATGTAACTTTCACCAATAGATGAATAATGCAGTGCTATCTCAAAGTTAACTCTATGTTTGTCTTGACCAGACCAGCTACACAGACATTTCAGGGTGTTGTTTTGCAAAGAGGATAACACATCACTCATACATAAATGTATTGACTTAAACTTCTATGTTTTTAGCTAAATAGCATGCTGTCACACAAAAGGTAAACGTAACAGCCGCATAAAATTTAGTGGTCATTTGGAGCCCTGTTCCTCAGTCACAGGATTGGTGGGTAATTTAACATATCGATAGAGCTGAAGTTGTGTCTTATCTCAGGAAGCAAAAAGAATGATCCACAGGTATTTTTTCTTCTAAGTCCTGTCTATCTGTCTTGTACTGATAAAAAGTAAGAAAACAAAACAGGAGTACTTCCCCTTGTTCTCCTAGCAACTGTGATTGCTTAAACAAAAACAAACAGATGTTATAATTATGACTGAACTTTGTGGGAGGAGAAACCCACGAGGGAGCATTCAGTAAGGCATCAGCAAGGCATTTGTCTATAATAACCGTGTGGTGATGTAATACAGGTGTGTTCCCATGATGAAGTAAAACGCATGACGGTCGTTTAGTTTACAGTCCCACTAATCAATTGGTAAGACATTGGGCGAGTCAAGTACCTGTGGTTAACATGTCTCTGGTTGTCCTGGACCAATAGGTGCTAAATGAGGTGGTGGTGGACAGAGGTCCGTCCTCCTACCTTTCCAATGTTGACCTCTTTCTAGATGGACACCTCATCACCACAGTACAGGGAGATGGTGAGTAAACCCCTTAATCTGCTGACGCCAGGATGAACGACATGTTTTCCTCATCATTAAACCTTCAGTCCGAGTCACATATTCAACTAAAGTTAAATATTGAACTAACTTTAGTCATAATCGAAGCAAACTAATGATGATGCATGCATTGTTTTACGTTGTTGTCACAAAGTATTCTGGCCCCTTCACTTTCTCTTGATGTTTATTGTACTAAACACACAAAACCTCATAATAACAATGTGTATTCACCATTTCAGGAATTTGTTATTTTTTTTGTCAAAAGTTCTTTTTTAAACACAAACGTTTATAATGCCCATTTAGTGTTCTGTAATATACCACTTGAATTAAGTTGCGTTAATATTTACATTTTTTGGAGAGTTTATGGTTTTGGTACTGTTTTACAGTGCCATGTTTTAAGGCTTGTTTGTATTAGGTTTTTAAGTGTTGGTCGTTCACGGGTGTAGAGGCACTTGTGGGGACCAAAACTCTGCAGAAGTTAAGAAAAACATTAATTGAATTGGAAACATCCTTAGGAAAATATTGATGTTATACTTAGGGTGTATGTTGCAAATTATGGTTAGGGTTTGTCTAGGTCAGGGGTGTCAAACCGGTTCTGCAGAGGGCCTAGTGTATGCAGGTGTTTGGGTTTTTCTTTAAGAGCTCCCAGTTCAGACTTAAACAACCAGGTGAGGGTAGTACCTAACCAATTAGTGACCTAATGAATCTAAATACAGTACAAGGTGAGAGCAGAAACCTGTAGACACTCAGACCTCCATGGAACCGGTTTGACACCTGTGGTCTAGGTTATGGTCAAGGGTAGTGTTACGGTTCAGGGAACATGGAATTTTAGTTGTGTCCCCGCTAGGTTAGTAATAGTGGATTGTATCTGTGTGCGCCTTCTCTCAGGTGTCATCGTGTCCACTCCCACTGGCAGCACAGCTTATGCGGTGGCAGCTGGAGCCTCTATGATCCATCCCAATGTGCCAGCCATCATGATCACCCCGATCTGCCCCCACTCACTGTCTTTCAGACCCATTGTGGTGCCAGCTGGGGTGGAACTCAAGGTAAATCATTAAATCCACATTTATACACACACACACACACATACACATTATCCACTACTTCGTTCCACAAAGCAATGTTATGTATTGTTCCTCTCCAGAATACATTTTCATAAAAATCTGCATTCCCTTCCTTTGCTTTTCTTATGCTCAGATTATGCTGTCACGTGAAGCCAGGAATACAGCCTGGGTGTCTTTCGATGGGAGGAAAAGACAAGAGATCTGCCATGGAGACAGGTGGGTAATCTTATGAATTTTAAGGAAGTTCCTGCAACGTCCTCCTCCACATATGGACCAATTGCTATACTTAAGTAAAAGATCATGTAAACCTGAAACACAATTAAATACTTGAGTAAAAGTTTTTTAAGTATGTAGAGTTGAAGGAACGTTTTCAAATTAGTTATATTTGATTAATCAGAAAGCACAATTCTCTTGGGGATTATGGGGAAATGTAAACGTTGTGACAAATACATTTGTTAAAACAACAAGTACGGTACCTTTAGGTTAGTTTGCAGACGCCTTTATCTAAAAAACTAACTTAATTAATGAGAGCATGCTGTCGTAGACATTTTCACATTCTGTTTCATGGACTCTTTCATGGAACGTCACTCGACAGGATGTTCAGTGCAGGTTTCTTCTATGCAAAGGACAGTGAATTATCTTGACCATTAACTGCTTATACGATGTAACTCATATTCAAATGTAATAACTCCATGCGTCGTCCGTCAACCACTGTTATTAATCTTTTTGTTATTGTTGTGGCGATTGTCAATGTCTTGTCTTCCACTCATACTTAACTGGCTGTGATGTTTATCTCCTTTATTCTTTTCATCTCCAGCATTACCATTACTACTTCCTGCTTTCCTGTTCCCTCAATTTGTTTCCGGGACCCCGTGAATGACTGGTTCGAGAGCCTGGCCCAATGTTTACACTGGAACGTGCGGAAGAAGCAGCATTACCTCAGCTCTGAGGAAGACGAGTTCTGAGGCGTAACAATCTCGCTTTTTTGTGACATTCACAAAGTATACCTTTCCGGGGTGCATTTCAGATTCATTTGATCAGGTCAATTTCCAACCAACACACTCTGAAAATGATTGGCATTATTTCGTTTCGCTTTTCGATCATCAATGTCACACCCACATGATCCAAATGGTCTTTTTATGCCAACCATCAAATTGTTTCACATGTTTACTTAAGTCATTCAGAGCTATGGATCAAAACCATGATGGCAATAGTCATTGTTGCAGTTGGCTGATTTGTCATAATGGGGTCTGTTTTAGCACTTTGTCGTTTGGAATGTACGGGCTGTCAGGGACAAACCTCTGCTTCTTTTAAACTATGAACTCTTGTTTGTTTTTTAGGAGATGGGACTGCTTATGGGCTCTAAAGCTCCTTAACATATAACACAGAACTATTGATAGTGTTGATGTTTACCATCACATCATAATTCTTAGGGATAATACATTGATATAATTTATTATATCATTATATATTTTTTGTAATGATAGATTATAGCCAAGTATAATATTGTCTCTAACTGAAAGTGAGGTACTTTTACTTCAGGAATAGCCGAGGAAGTCCGTATGCTCAGCAATAATTAACTAAATGTATAGATTGTGCCTTGAACATTACATAGATCATAGTAGCTTTTGTATTTTCATCATATTTCATCTTAGTGCGGTTGTAGCATAAACATATCTTCAGTATTCCTCTCTGCAGTTTGCAGTACAAGCCATTTGAAAAGCTTGATAATATGTTCACTGTACATTATTGTTGCATAACTTAACTTGTGGTGTGGATCATCAAATTCGTATGAACCAAACATTAATAACTGAAGTCCATTCCAGGTGAAATAAGACTTGTCATTGTCTTCATAGCCTTTCAATATAAAGCCATAGATCTGTGATTTAATTATTTTGAGTCAACATTCTATAATAATACCATTGTTCAAAATCAAAGCGATTAAGATTCACCCCCCATGGGCCAGGAAGCTTTTTGATAAAAGCTATTTATTATTTTTTGCTTTAGATTTGGGAGGACAAGTCTATTTAGCCTCTCGTTTACTTATAATACTTATCTCTGTTGTTGTTCTCAGTCTGGTGTAGTGCCTGGAGGACCTAAACCCTGCGGTGCCTTTGGCATTCAAGGTTTCCCCACCACTGACCTATGGTGTCAGACTGTTATTGCGAAATGCTGAAGTCAGTTAGCTGCTACCAGTTGTAGGCACTAGCCTGCCTTATCAGATAAGACTGCAACACTCGCGTGTCTGACTGACAAACTCTGAAATACAATTTATTTAGCGAATGCTGTAATCCATGGCAATTTTGCACTGGCATCCCATGGGAATCGAACATAGAACCCCTAGTGTTGTGCCATGATCTACCAACAGAGCTACACTCTAGACAACATACAGACTACATAACATGGTGTGAGGGGTTTTCTTATTTCTTACAGAAAACATATGTTATTGTGTATGAATGTACTACTACGTACTTGTTTCACGGGCAAGTGATTTTCCTCCAATGGAAAGTGATATCTACACTGTGGCTACCAGGGATCTAGACCCTGCAGAGGACCAGCCAAATCAAGTCAATCTATCATTCCTTTATTTTCAGGATGCTTGATAATGTTTATTAAACCGTTTACAATATCATTGCTACCTTTTTGTACATTGGTATTATGTATATGATTAGTTTAGTACAAGTCAGATTCACTACATTATTTATTTATTTTCTATGTAGAAAAATTGAAATGTCCTTTTACAATCAAATTTGTAGTGGAGTCTGTTTTAATGACGGTCTTTTCAGTTGAGGGGATGATGTTTGGTAAGAATATATTTGAGACATGTCTTTATATACCACTGTAGTTACAACACACCTCTTCAGAGAGTACAGTGCAATCTCCTCCTGAAGTGAAGGCAGTTGTGGACTTAAAAACCCGGGCTGTTACACTGAAATCACGAGAAACAAACTTCCCCAATGTGATATCTTGTTTTTCGATGAAGGACCTTATTCCTACAATGTTTTCCATGTCAATTCATCTCTTCAAGTGCTTCACACGTTTAACTTTGTTTTGTAGACTTAAGTCTATATAGTCTATTCATACAGATTTTGTAAATAGTGTTTCTGAAAAAAACTATTATATTTCAGGGCACTTTAATAAACAATTTTCAATGGATTTGGTATTTGTGAGATTTGTTTTCTGCATCCTGAAAAGTCATGAATTTTACATTTGAAAACTACTTTTCCCAGAGTGCTGTGTGTCGTTAAAGACAGATGGTAGCATACAAACCAGTATACACATTCGGTCTCCACTCTCCACACAAATAATATTCCCTTGTATTCCCTACTATACTTTTTCAGATCTGGTATGCTCAGAATTGTTAAGCAGCCTAGTACCCAGTAGTCCACTCCATGTGTCATTATTTACTGCAATTATTTTGTCCCATTATTTGTAGGAACCAGTGATTTATGAAAAACACAAATTTATTAATTCAAAACGCACAAAGTGACAACCTTGAGTGATCTTAACACTGTCACTATGTGTGTTTGAATACATATTTCTTGGAGCATTACCAGAGATGGAGACTTTCTACGATTAACTGCATTTTAACAATGAACAAGGTCAGTTTAATACAATTCCTGCAGTGCATTTAAAAGGTAAAACTAGAGTGATACAATAGAATACTTTGAGTCGATTATTAGAAGATAACATTTTGCATATTGTGGTCATCAGATGAGTTTGACCCATCTTGGGACCAATCAGGAACACATACAATAACAACCCACTGCTTGATTACCTGTTGACTATATAAGAAAACAGTATTTACCACCAGTGCAATTTTCTTAAACTAATTTAATTCCTGTGAAATGTCACATTTTATTCATTAGTTTACAAAAAAGTATTATGGCTAATCAAACCATTAAGGTGCATGAACAAATGTGAATGTAAAGAATATAACATCTTCAAACATAGATTTCCTTTAGTCCATAGAAAATGCACATGTTAATATTAGTTATTCAATAGAAACATTCATTCATATAAAAAAAATCATTTCCACGAAAACCTCAATTTAACTTAATGGTCACCATTTGGAATAGTTGTTTTATTTCTATAAAAATAAGAACACTTAAGAAAATGGTTAAAGACATTATCTTAAAAAAAGAATGATGAAAGCAAAGAACGAAAAATATACAAAATATTGATTTACATACTCTTTTAACTTGGTGCCGTTCCAAGATTCGTCTGTGCCTGTTGTAGGCTTCAATTCGGTCTTCAGACCCAAAGAGCTTAGTATCTCACTGTACTATGGGTGTTGTCGACACATGAAAGACAAACTTTGTTCCTCCATTGATCTCTGTTTTTTACTGATGTGTTCATTTCCAATGGTTTGTAGGTAAACTGCAAGTGAAGCATGACTCACTGAAATTATTTTCACTAAAAAACCAATGCATTTTCCTCTAGGTCATAATCATTTAGTAGTTACAAAAATAGTGAAACATAGTCACAAAAAGCTGATCCATCCTGTCACCGTAGCTGCGTCTCATCACGGTACTTCACTGCTTGTCTGAGGAAAACACTAGAGCGAGCAACATTAATATATCCTGATTAGCAAATCTCATAGTCAACATAAACACAAAGTTCCAGGTCTGTTTGACAATATGAAATCATATGTTGTTAGTTAGATTGAATGTTCCATTTTGTACTACTAGTCTAGCCTGGGTAACCAGAACTTCAAGTGACAACAGTCAAACATACAGTGGAACAAAAATTAAAGGGATTATTCTACTTACTTCTCTCCCTCAGGCCCTGGCCAAAGCTTCGCGCTAATCGAAAGAGAGCCCAGAAGAGCACACTTTTGATCAGTACTGAGATCACTGCTCCAGTCACAGCAGCAGCTTCCAGTATAAAAGTCTTATCCTTCCCCCAATTTACAGTGATCTGAAATCAGAATACAAATCATATGAAATCCATCTTTGAGCTAACCACCCGTCACACTTCCCCAAAGGGCAGATTTTGGATCAGTTCAATCACTGACTTTCATAGCTCACCTTATACATCAGGTACACGAAGTAGGCCACCTCTGGCACATTCTGGAGGACAAAGATCCAAACCAGTATTTTGGCTTCTTTTAAAACCTGGAACAGTGCAGACGAACCGGTTAAAGGTCAAACCTGTTTTACATTAAGTTGGCACTCTAGGTGCTTAAAGGCCATCATTAGTGTCAACGCCCATGTGCTTACTTGTACTGTGTTGTCTTTAATTGTAAGACAAGTATGTGTTAATATATGACGGACTAATATCCAAAAAACAGCCATACTTTTATTCACTTGTGCAGTGCACACGGTTTAATGAATAAGATCTTTAATTGTACTCTTGACACTTGTTACTCACTGCAATAGTCCCCACAGCTGCTGTGAGGCAGGCCCAGACTACTCCAAATCCCAGGATAATGCTGTTTGTCAAGGACATTGTTGTGCCTGACGTCATGATAAGGATGCAAAGGCAAAGCTGACAGAGAAAATGCAAAACCACTCATAGTTTATACCAAATAACCAATTACAAAGCTCCACATTTGGTAATGTCATTTATAGAACAGCCTTAAACATACATGGATATATATGGATTACCACAGTGTCATATGCTTTGTTACCCATGTCCCATACAACACCCACTACTGCCACAACCTCTACGCATTGGTCGGCTGGCCGTCATTAAACACTGAGCATCCAACTCACTGGTACCAGCTAGTTTACAAGTCTTTACTAGGCAAAGTCCCGCTGTCAACACTCAAGCAGGTACATTGCCTAAGTCATCTCAAAACAAACTCTGCACCACTTTTGGCCGCAAATCCTTCCAGTTTTCAGCCGCCAATGACTAGATCGAATTCCAAAAAATCCTAAAGCTCGAAAGCCTCATCTCAACCATTGCCTTTAAACTACTTCTGTCTGAACTTGTGTCCGATCACTGTACGTGCTAACTGTCGTCTAACTGTCATTTCATGGTTTTACACTTTCGCCATGCCAAATTTGCACAGGAAATCATTTTCACCTGACCATGTTTACATTTTTTTTACAATGTGTGCACACTAATGACCTACCTGCTAGATACGCCTTAACATTAACATTCTGCATTTAGACTCTCCTTTGTATTTTATATAGTTGCTATTGACATATAAATGCTGCGCAACTTACCTACTTATACCTCATCCTGTATTAGCTGTATATTGACACTACTTGATTCTGTATTGCCATGTAGAATCCCACTGCTATTTGCACTCTTGTATTCTGTGTATGTATTGTGTAACTGTATGATGTCTTGCACGTTGTTGCTTTATCTTGGCCTAATTTCGCCGATGCAAATGAGAATTTGTCTCAGTCTACCTGGTTAAATCTTTTCTTTTTTAAACATTTGACAATAAAAATAATCAATTTGATCTGTAAAAAAATATCCATCCAGATGTCCTAGATATAATGCATAATGACTTGTCCCGACGCATGTAAATGTACCTGGGCCTGTAGGTCAAAGATGACCATGGAGAAGCACAGGTTGAGCAGGAAGTACTGCTCCTGGATGCTCTCCAGGGCTCCACCCACCCGGAAGGCCATCATATTGGGCCTGTTGAGGAGCAGCATAGCGCACAGGACATGGGACGCGCCCACACACATGATGAATACAAACCGTACCTGCCACACAAACATGTATATACACAGATGCTGTTTAAGTAGCAGTAATCCATAACAGAATTCCTGACAGGTGAAAAATTTAAGGAAAACCAACATAGTGTCTCAGTAAGGTGTTGGGCCACCATAACAGCCTCAATGCGTCTTCACATATTCTCTGGAAATCTCCTGTAAAGAGTCTTTCAAAATCTTTTCCCTAATATGGTGATGTGGTGGACAGCGCGATTTAACTAACATCCAAAATCTCTAATATGTGTTTAACTGGGTTGATTTCTGGTGACAATAAAGACAATAGCCAAATGATCACATCTTCCTTCTCATCTAACCAGTGACCCCTCATGCCCTGTGGATGGGACATTGTCTTCTAGAAGGGAACCCAATACCCAACTACCTTTCAAACTTAGATCCTTTCATTTTACCATATTGATATGAAAATTGAGATCAACTAGGCCAGTGAGGCATTTTTATACATGCCGCAAAGCATCATTGGATGTTAATTGTTCAATTGTATCATGCAATGCATCCAACGCCAGAGCAAATGCAGGGAAAGGTGGATATGATGCACAGGGCCCATGGCATGGCTCATTGAGGGTAATAATGTTGTCCAGGATTCTAGGCAACTGCCCTGAGTAAACCTAGATGACAATCTGCATTTGTTGACCTAGCCCTTAGACACTGATTGAAATAATCAACACATCGTCAAGTCTGTAATAGAACTTCACTTTCCGGAAAATACATTCTCCAAAAGCACCAAAAAAGTAGGAAATAACATTTGGACAAGACTCAGGTAGCACTTCCTGTGTCAATGTAAAAAGACTGTTCTTGTCGGTTCCTAAAGGATTTGCTATGGTGTACCCCGATGAAGATGACCCTAGATAACACATAGGGTTTGGTTTTATTTTGTAGGTTTCCAAGAAGCTTACCAGAAGCAGGCCCTTTCTATCTTGAACAGGGAGAACCATAAAGTTCACCACAGAGCGCATCATGACCACCAACAAACTTAGGACAAACACCATCAACTCCTGCCTGTTTTCTTGCAGGATGCCCCTGGCGATGTAGTATAAGCAGAACACTGGAGGAACAGAAAGAAGACTTAGTATTGGCGTACGTGGCATAATCAGGATTGCCTCATCGCACACAACTTGTTGAGATGGCGGTTGGAGATTGCATACATTTACTGGAATTTTCATCATATTCATTTTTAGACACTACTGCTTTCAGAATGGGAAGAAATAAGAAGTAAGGCACCCTGTAAAATAAGCAGTTGTTACAGCCCAGTCATGCCACTTACAGATTCCAACTAGTTGTATGAGGGATACAGTGAAGTCGTCCTCAAAGCTGTACGTTGCCATGCTTTGCTTGTAGATGTTTGTCAATGTGAGGCCAAGTAGTGCCAACAGAGAAGCAACTGTGAAGCAGAAGTAAAGCTTCACAAAGCATGACAGCTCGGACCAAGGCTTAATCTGTAGGGAGAAAGCACAGAGTCATACAGACACCTTGGATCCTATTCAATCTGAACAGGGGACAGTCTCTTAGTAAAACAAAATAAATGTTATTGTGTTATATAAACGGAGTCTACATTCGCATTGATGTGAATCCACTTGTGTCTTGCATGCAAAGCAAAAGATCCTGGAGAGCTAGAAGGATGGGTCGCTATTGTGTGTATAAGAATATACTGACTGGGCCACATGGTGTTGGGATTAGTTCCTGGTGCCTCGGTCTCAAGTTTGGGCATTGGAGATTTGAGTCTTCCCGTGGCTGACTGATCAACAATGGACTGAAATCAAAAAAGATTGTTGATACTGATTATAGTGCATTATAGTTTGTCTTTATGTACTGATATTTGCCAAAATAAAAGAAACATCAACATGAAGTGTCTGAAATAACAGTGGGCAATCACAAGCCACCAGAAAACTTGTCAGGAACATAGATTTTCAATAACTTTATTTGAAGGAGGTAACACCATTCTTTCAGAAGTGATTGTTGGTGGTGAATAACTCTTAGACACCACACCAGAATCTCCAAATCATTTTCAATTAGTTTGACATCTGCTTACTTAGATGGTAAATTGTAAAACATCTGCAAGTGAAGCAGTCATCCTTGAATCTCCTTCCAAAACTGCCCCCAAAATCCAAATTTTTCATCCGGCCAAAATACTGGGCAACCGGACCTGACCAGAATTTTAATTTTCTCCACCTCAAAGGAACAAATCTCCCTAGTGCTATTCTTGATTTAGACCAATGACCAACCGCCCAAGTTCATGATTGTTAAGCTTGTAGAAGCCTTCAAGAAAACTCAAAGTTGTGATCACTGCCAAAGGCTCTTCCACAAAGTACTAAATAAAGGGTCTGAATTCTATTGTTCATTTATGTTATTTTTTTAAATTGTCACAAACGTCAGAGGATATTTTTTCATTTCATAATTGGGGTACTGTTTGAAGATTAATGTTTTTTACAGAACTTAAATCACACGTATTGCAACTAAAGATTGGGTTGTTATCAGTAATCGAATATTAATTTGTTGAATATTAACTTTGTAATTTGTAGGTTTTCATTTCCAACTTACTATGCGCAACTGAGGATGTCGAAAAGAAAATGCATTGGTTGTGAACGAAGCTATATACTCGGCTCAAGAGAGTGGTGTATCTGTTAAGTAAAACATGTTTGTTTTCCCCCCAATTACATTACATTTTTGGCATACCTACATTTACACCGTTCATAACCAAACAAACATGAACCCCATAAATGCGGTATGATTTACAATACAGGACTATATATGTTTAACAAAACGTTTTCAGAAACAGAAGTAAACTGAACGAAACTGGAGGAACTACAATTTTGCTAATTACAAGTGTTGTTTAGCGAAATGAACACAGCCCGGGTCATATCCTGTCCCCCGTTAATGCTGCAGGGTTGACAGGTGCGGAAACGAATCGATTAACATATCCATTGAAGAACCACAATAGACACACAAAACTAAAGTGTAAATGGAAGCTGGTCTACAACCTCCCTGGCGTAACTATTGATAGCCGTTATCATAGATAATACGCTTTAAATCGATGGGTGTTGATGCTAACATGTTATGCTAAACTCACCGTATCTCGTCCATATTGAGGTTGAAAACATCAGCTCGAAACTCGTGTTCCTGGTGTTGCAGCGATCAGGTTCACTTTCATTTCTAACTGAAATTGAATTAGCAATATCACATCAGTTCAATACAGGTATATATATATATATATATATATATATACACAGAAAAAAAGTAACTCACGCAACAGTTCCGCTTACAAATGTATGTCGTATTTTTGGGGTACATTCAGCAGGCATTAGCTGTCCGGTTCTGTTACAAAACAGGGGTCCATTCAATGTAATAATCGTCAATGCTAATTGGGCTGGTGGTTGTCAGCCAACTCCCTTTTTACATGGCCAACCCTTTTTACATCACTGTTATGCTGATGACAAGTAGCTGTATAATTCAATGAAACATGGAGAAGCTCCTAGGTTAGCTACTATGGAAGCGTGTGTTTCAGACTTACGAAAGTGGATGACAGAGAACTTTCTTCTCTTAAATTCAGATAAAACTGAAATGCTAGTTCCCTATCAGGGAACTTCGAGCTGCGTGAAAACGCTATGGGAACGCTCTGCGTGAGTGCGTCATGAAGCACATGTGTAATCAGTCCAATGGCGTGACGGAACGTCACAGACGGGTGACGTCGCGACCAGGAAGTCATAAAAGCACCCCTAATTACCGGCACCTTCAGTTTTTTGTTGCTTCAGCAAGTGCATGTTGTGACAGTCCTCGCGGGTTTCTGCTATTACGTTGTTAATTCAGAAATTTTCTTGGCATTTATGTACAAGAGCTCACCGCGATTATGGCAACCGAGCGGCGTTTCAGACAGTGTGCTTCTCCCTGCAACCGCTTTCTCACGGGCCGGGACACATGTTCTGTGCGTAGTTTGTTTGGGAGAGGAGCATGCCCAGCTAGCCTTGGTAGAGGCTAGCTGTAAGCATTGCGACCGTCTCGCCATCCGTACACTTCGCTCTCGCCTGGCGCTTTTTCAGGAAAGCGGCTCGGTTCGCGTTCCCCGCGGTTCAGGTCCCGCCGAGGCACGGCGCCGACTGACGTCGTGGGGTTCGCAAGCGGATCTAGCATGCGGTTCCGAGACGGCTTCTGCATTTTCTCGGTCCTCGTCTGCTAGAGCCAGTGCCTCGGCTCGGGGTTCGGAAGCACCCGTGCGGGTTTCTTCCACCCTGGGTGAGGCACCTTTTTCTCAGCCGTCCAGTTCTGAGGAAATGGAGGTTGAAAACCTCGAGGCGGAGGCTGAATTGTTGGTTCAGTCACCTGCGAACGAGGAGCTGCTGGAGGTACTCACCCGAGCTGTGGGAAAGCTCAACATCGAGTGGCCGGCTGACAGGCAGGAGTCTGCTTCAACTAGTAAGTTGAATGAACGATTCTTGCCCTCCCGTGCTTTACCTCCTCGCCGGTGTTTGCCTTTCTTCCCGGACCTCCACACTGAGGTGTCGAGGTCCTGGAAAAAGCCGGTGTCGTCCCGGGTGTTTAATCCGCGGACTCATATGTATTCGAATGTTGCCGAGGCTAATGTTCATGGGTACGGACCGATGCCGGTCGCGGAGGAGATACTGGCGAGCCATTTATCTCCCGCGGCATCGTCTCTGAGGACACCGGCATTGCCCTCCAAGGCGTTGAAGACTACTTCAGCGCTGGTGGGCAAAGCTTATTCGGCGGCGGGTCAGGCAGCTTCCTGCCTGCATACTATGTCTATTCTACAGGCATATCAGGCAGAGCTGCTTAGCGACGGGGCTCAGGGGGAGACTGTAAGTCCTGATGAGGTTCGAGAACTTCGTCAGGCGGCGGATTTGTCTCTTCGTGCCACTAAGGAGACGGCCAAATCAGTGGGCCGTGCTATGGCAGCCTTGGTGGCTACGGAGAGGCATCTCTGGCTGAGCCTCTCTGATATGAGAGATCGGGAGAAAGCCTTCCTTCTGGACGCGCCTCTTTCCCCCGACGGCCTCTTTGGCCCTGCTATTGGCTCGGTCGTCGAGAGGTTTCAGGAGGAGAGAAGGCAGGCGGCTGCCTTCCAGAAATTTCTCCCCCGTCGTAGCCGCGTCGCGGGGGCTGTCGGACGGGGGCAGCCCCGCCCGGCGCCAAGCACGGCACACCGGGCGCAGCAGAGAGTGAGTGTCGCTACTCGGGCGCCCCCACACGATGAGTGGGCCGGGGGGCGACGCTCACAGGCGGGGCCTTCGAGGGGTAGGACAGTTCCGAGGCCTGTTGCTACATCCAAGAAGGCTTTGTCTAAGAGACCCTGACAGGGGGGTCAAACCGCTGGGGGTGGTCCCCACCAGGGGAGTAGTGAGCTCCTCCTGGTGCCCTCAGCGGGGTGGCCTGGGCGAGCGTTTTCCCGAGGGGCGCTCGCCTCTTCCGAGGAGGGGCCCAGAACTGTCGGACCAGTTGTTCCCTGCCAGTGCGCTGTTACAGGGCACTGTGTCTGCAGTACCTGTTACTCCAGAGGCCAGCCTCGAGAGGCTGGTACCCCTAGTAGATTTTCTGGCAGAGTGGAAGACCCTGCCGAATATATCTCAGTGGGTCCTGCGGATAATCGAGAGCGGGTATGCCATCCAATTCAGGACGCATCCGCCTCGTTTCAATGGGGTCCTGCCCACAGTGGTGGGCCCAGAGCAGGCTCTGGTACTGGAGCAGGAGGTACAGACTCTCCTGCTAAAAGGGGCTATAGAACGAGTTCTTCCTCTCAGCAGGGAGTCGGGCTGGTACAGCCGGTACTTCGTTGTTCCCAAGAAGGATGGGGGGTTGCGTCCTATTTTAGACCTACGTCTGTTGAATCAGACGGTCGGGAGACTCAGCTTCAAAATGCTCACTCTCAAACAGATCGTATCACAGATCAGGTCCGAGGACTGGTTTGTCACGATAGATCTGAAGGACGCCTATTTTCACATCTCCATCCTTCCACAACACAGGAAGTTCCTGAGGTTCGCTTTTGGGGGCGAAGCGTACCAGTATCGGGTTCTTCCGTTTGGCCTAGCACTCTCTCCCCGTACGTTCACGAGATGTATAGACGCTGCCCTGGCGCCGTTGCGCCTCCAGGGCATATGCATCCTCAATTACATCGACGATTGGTTGATTCTGGCTCCGTCGGAGCATCTAGCGGTTCGGCATCGAGATGTCGTTCTGGCTCACATCAACAAGCTGGGGTTGAGGCTCAATGCTGGGAAGAGTGTGCTGTCGCCGGTACAGGTGACCACTTTCCTGGGCGTAGTCTGGGATTCGACCACGATGCGGGCACATCTGTCTCCTGCACGGGTGGCGTCAATCCTTGCTGCCGTCGAGCAGGTGAGGCTAGGCCAGTCACTCACTGTGAAACAGTTTCAGAGACTGTTGGGTCTGCTGGCAGCAGCGTCCAACGTTATTCCTTGCGGCCTGCTGTTCATGAGACCGTTACAGTGGTGGCTCAGAACCAAGGGGTTCTCCCCGAGGGGAAACCAGTTCCGCATGATCACTGTTACGCGGCGTTGTCTCCGCACGCTGGTCATGTGGAGGAAGCCTTGGTTCCTAACCCAGGGTCCCGTGTTGGGAGCTCCGTGTGGTCGTGTTACACTAACGACGGATGCCTCCCTCACCGGCTGGGGGGCGATCATGAGTGGTCGCCCAGCTCAAGGGCTCTGGCGGGGCCATCAGCTATCATGGCACATAAATTGGCTAGAGATGCTGGCAGTTTACCAGGCTCTGAAGCACTTCCTCCCAGACCTAAGGGGTCATCATGTTCTTGTCCGGTCGGACAACACATCGGTGGTTTTTTATATCAACCACCAGGGGGGTCTGCGCTCACGCCCACTTTACAATCTGGCCCGCCAGGTCCTTCTGTGGTCCCACGGGAAGCTCCTTTCTTTAAGGGCCATCTTTATCCCTGGGTACCTAAATCAGGGGGCAGACACCCTGTCGAGACAGGGGCCGAGGCCCGGGGAGTGGAGACTCCATCCCGAGGTGGTAGAGCTCCTTTGGTTGCACTTCGGTCGGGCCGAAGTGGACCTATTTGCGTCCAGAGAGACGTCACACTGTCCTCTGTGGTTTTCGCTGACTCATCCAGCCCCACTGGGGCTGGATGCCATGGTGCAGGCATGGCCGAGGTCACGCCTGTACGCTTTCCCCCCGGTTGCTCTGCTCCCAGGAGTTCTGGAGAGGATCCGTCAGGAGCGGGTCAGTCTACTGCTTGTAGCACCGTACTGGCCGGCCCGAGTATGGTTTGCGGACCTAATATCTCTCCTCGTCGGCTCTCCGCTGGAGATTCCGATCAGGAGGGACCTGCTTTCCCAGGCGCATAAGGGTCATCCTTCACCCCCGCCCGGAGCTGTGGAAACTATGGGCCTGGCCTCTGAGGGGGCCCGCCTCTTAGTTTCAGGTCTCTCGACTGAGGTCGTTGAGACCATCCTTCACTCCAGAGCTCCAGCCACAAGGAAGGCGTATGCCGCCAGGTGGAAACTGTTCACCTCGTGGTGTAGAGAACGGCAGGTGGACCCAGTTAACTGCCCAGTGTTTGCAGTACTGGAGTTCCTGCAGCATCGCTTCTCTACAGGTCTATCCCCATCCACACTGAAGGTGTATGTGGCGGCTTTGTCCGCATGCCATGTCCCTCTAAATGGGGTTTCTCTGGGGAGACACCCACTGGTATCACGCTTCCTTCGTGGCGCCCGGAGGCTGAGGCCAGCAGCCGGCATGAGGGTGCCATCCTGGGACCTGGCTATTGTTCTAGAAGGCCTCTCCCGTGCTCCGTTTGAGCCCATTGAGGAGGTCCCTGACAAGTTCGTGACCCTCAAGACGGTCTTCTTACTTGCCATCTCTTCTCTGAAGAGGATTGGTGATATGCAAGCGCTGTCGGTGGCGCCCTCTTGCTTGGACTTCTCACCCGGTATGGTCAAGGCGTTTCTACTACCTTCACCCGGGTATGTCCCCAAGGTCCCAACTAACATCGTTGGGCCTATTGTGCTGCAAGCCTTCTGCCCTCCTCCTTTTTTGACGTCGGACCAGAAGAAGCATAACCTCCTCTGCCCGGTTAGGGCCTTAGACGCCTACGTCCACAGAACTGCCCTGTGGAGGCTGTCCGAACAGCTGTTCGTGTGCTTTGGACCACCCAAGAGAGGGGGTCCTGTGTCTAAGCAGAGGATGAGCAAGTGGGTGGTTGAGGCCATCTCACTTGCTTACGATTCGGCTGGTCAGCCTTCACCCTTGGCTGTTCGAGCCCACTCGACCAGGAGTATGGCGGCTTCAAAAGCCCTTTTGTCAGGTAAAGTGTCTCTACATGACGTCTGTGTTGCGGCAGGCTGGTCCTCACCGCACACGTTCGTGAGATTTTACCAGCTTGACTTTAGCTCCACGCCAGGGGCGCAGGTGCTTTCGTCCGAATGTGCACTCTGACTTCACATGGCGGACACTTGCTCGTATGGCGAAGTGGGTAGTGGCGTTCCCATAGCGTTTTCACGCAGCTCGAAGTTCCCTGATAGGGAACATCTCCGGTTACGTATGTAACCTTAGTTCCCTGAGGGGAACGAGACGCTGCGTGTCTGTGCCATACTCCCAGCATGCCCTTGGCACTTGCTTCAGCCCATCAGAAACTGAAGGTGCCGGTAATTAGGGGTGCTTTTATGACTTCCTGGTCGCGACGTCACCCGTCTGTGACGTTCCGTCACGCCATTGGACTGATTACACATGTGCTTCATGACGCACTCACGCAGAGCGTTCCCATAGCGTTTTCACGCAGCGTCTTGTTCCCCTCAGGGAACTAAGGTTACATACGTAACCGGAGACGTTTTAGGACCTAAGAAACAAAGAGTCTTGTTGACAGATCTCACAATATACCTAAACGGATGTATGGTCTGTGAAAAACCCTGTGAGAAACCTTGGCGTGACCTTAGCCCCCGTATCTCTCGATTTATGAACCTATAAAATATATTTCAAGGACAGGATTTTTTCCATCTTCGAAATATTGCGAAGGTCAGAAACTATTCATCAAATAATGATGCAGGAAATTGTATCCATGCTTTTGTTACCTCAATATTAGATCACTGCAATGTTCTATTCTCTGGTTTTCCTGATAAATCAATAAACCAACTTCAATTAGTACATAATACGGCTGCTAGAATTTACCTAGAACAAAGAAATTTGACCACGTTACCCCGATATTAGCCTCTTTGCATTGGCTGCCAGTTAAGGCTAGGGCAGATTTGAAAGTTATATTGTTAACGTATAAAGCTTTACATGAACTTTTTCCCATGTACCTTGCTTAATTAGTATAGCCATACATACCTACGCATAACCTGATGCTGGCCTTCAAATTGTACCTTTTTTCCTGGTTGCGGTTGACTGGTGTCCCTTGGTTGATGCTTGGTAAAGTGGGTGGGTGTTTTCCGACTTGTTGGGACCTGAGAATTGGGAGGACCGAACAAAAGCTCACCTGTGAACATCTGGGATCATACCAGAAATGCAAAAAGAGCAGAACAAAAATTACATGTAGGGCAGGGTCAATGTGCCAATATGACTCAAATGAGGTGAAGGACAACATAAGGATGTGCAATTGACATAAGTAAATGTGCAGCACAACAATGTAAAAAACTGCAAATATGTGAAGGGGAGTACAAGTGGAAAGCATCTGTGGAAATGAAGAGTACATGCATTGTGCAAATGGAAAATAAAAGAAATAGGGCAGCAGTATGCAGGGCAATAGGTAACATTCATTGTGAAATGGCAGATAAATAAATAAGGTAGCAGTGTGCATAGAAAGGTTATTGGGGTGAGTTCAACAGGGTACCAGCAGCTGGGAAGAAACTGTTCTTAAGCCTGTGGTGCGGGTGTATAGAAATCTGTACTTCTTTCCTGATGGCAGGGGGGCAAACAGTTTATCTCCTAGGTATGAGGGGTTACTGGGGTATAATCTACATAGTATGTGTATCCGTCTGCCGGAGACAAGCACAAGCAAGCAATTTTATTTATATAGCACAATTTATACAATTTAATGTGCTTTACAAAAGTAAAAAGAAAATAATAATAAAATACATGCATTTTATATTCATAGCAACCTGTTTACAGGAATAATGTACATTTCAAACATTACATCTCAATATGTGACTGTGTACATTTCACAGCTATAGATTCAAATCATGCACATTTCACCCATCTCAATATGCAACTCTTAACATTTGACATTACAGTGTGCTTTGATCAAAAACACCTACGACAATGTAATACGGCAACCACTACAAGCGCCCCATATGTATCCACTGCATTAATTGGAATAAACACCTTCAGAATGACCAGACAACCCGCTTGCTGCCCGTGGTTTATCACTGAGAGCGTACAAACTGGTCGAAAATATTTGTCGATGTGCAGTTGTGTTGTGACTTTGCACTCTCACACGTGCCTCGCACCGGTTCGCAGATCTGTCAAAAAATGAGAGACGAAGAAGATAGCCATTGTGGAATTGCCCTCAAATAGACACACATAAAAATGTGCAAACCACCTCAAAGAACAGCTTTTTGCTATTGAATAACTTATCTAGGTTTTTCATAGTTTGCACTTCTACGTAAGAACTGCTCGTCCAATCAGCGTTGTTTTCCACGCCCATCTTTACATAATACGCAAAACGCATTGTTTGTAGAAATGGAAAGAGTGCACAGAAATTCATAAGTGAGCATCTGTGTGTAAGATACCTGAAACCACGTTCTCTGCTGGGCTTTGTTTGCCGAACGGGTTACGTTAACCTCCTAAATAGAAGTGGGCGGAAGATGTGAAAACTTTTTTTAGGTGTCAACACTTAAAATTCTATCATTAACAGAACCAGGACCAATTCGAAAAAAAACATTGCAGTCGATATAATAATTAGTGCAAGTAAGATGTGATTTGTGTATTTGAGTATGCATTTCACGCTATGACGTAATTGTACACTATTTGTACATTATTAATATAATGTAATTGTATTTATAATAAATTTATAATAAAATGTATCATAATAATAATTATTATTATTTATCTTTTCATTGTTGTGGGTTTGTTTTTACACACATTTAATAAAGCGCCGTTCCAAAACCAAATGTGCCAGCCCTTTCAGATTAATAATGGGTCCACAAGAGTACGCTCACCGATAAAAAAAAACCTACTACAATCGACACATGATCCCGACCCATGATTCATTGCGGGTTTGATCTTTCGAACGTGGCCAAAGACTGCTGCGATACGTTTACGTCGTTATCAAACTCTGTGACTAGTTGAAAGTCGAACCCGGGTGTCTGACGTCAGTGACGACCTCATGCTAGCGACTGTTTTGAACTCGGATACTCGGGAGACTGGGAGGGAGTCGGTGTTGCACTGGTGCACCACTTGGTAAAACCATTCCCATATTTACTGTATCTCTAATGTGATTGCCCTTTTGACCAATACTTATTTGACTAATGTAATGTCCGAGAGCTGGCTAGTTGGCGGACACATTCTCGCATTATTATTGAACCGTTGTTTGCTAGCCTTAGCTGTGTAGCTAGATAATTAGCATTGTTCAAGTGGTAAATTATTCAGTGAATGTTGTATGTGCAATAGTCTTTACGGTCTGCTTACATTTTCCACCGACTTGCTATTGTCGTTTCAGCTATCTTTTATTGTTACGGTCATATTACGTTAGCTGTGGAGCCTCCAGGTACATTTGTACTGTCTTCACACTTCGAGGAAGAGTTTTTTTTACTCACCGCTATGGTCAGTCTTGTATGGAAATAAATTCACAGACATAATTTACCACGCAAATAATTACAGCGTTTGCTGGAGTTGTTGTATCAAGCGTGCATTTTCGTTATATACAGTTCATTAATTACTTAATAACACACATTTTATCGTGACCATGATACAGCTTTAATGAGACCGGTTTACATTAAATCGGTATCTTTAAACGGAAACATGTGTTTGGTAGCATTCAATTTGTCATACGCGTCTGTGTGTTGTACTGTCAGCCTTCATCAGATGACCGAGGTAAAGTTGGTTGGATATTCGATATTGGATATTCAACGGATATTCGGAGCCCGAGATCAGGTCTGGTTTTCCCGCAAGCAGTCACACTACACCCCGGTGATCGGCCGAGAGAAACCTCCGTATGTTAATAATTAGGGACCGTCAATAAAGTGCACGTCTTAAAGTTATTAATTCAATAGCTGTTTAAAACTGTAAAACCCAGTAGTGTTTTTGTTAAATAACTTTGAAAATCAACTCAATCCACTTTCATATTGTCTACAAAGGCCATTCACATATTGCACAGGCTTTAGGTTTTAAGTAAATTGTGTAAGAAATGTTTAATAATGTTTGAAAAACTCAATAGCTTTTTTGTGCAATGACCTATCAACCTCAAACCCTTTTTTCATTGTCTACAGGGGCCATCCACATGTTGCACAGCCCTTGGTTTTTCAAAATAAAAGTTTGAATGTTTTTAATATAAATTTTTAACCTGCTTATCTCAATAGCTTTTTTGTGCAGTGACCTATTGACCTCAAACCACTTTCAGATAGTCTGCAGGGGCCCTCCACATGTTGCACAGCCCTTGGTTTTTCAAAATAAAAGTTTGCAAACTTAATATGCATTTTTAACATGCATATTTCAATAGCTTTTTTGTCAAATGACCTTTTGACCTCAAATCAGTTCAATTACGGATAGTCACGCGAATCTGAACCTTGCATGTGCATAGATGGCACGCACTACATATTTGTACACTATCGTGTATTATGTGCAGAATAGCACAACATCCATAAAAACCCTTGTGGCCGGTGCCATTAATAGAGATGTTAAAAGGGCTTTACGAAATACATTCGATTGATTGTAGTACAAATCATACGGTGCTTGTAATGTTAAGAATTGGACTGGGAGTGGGCCAGATAACTGACCTTTCTCCTATTTTTCTTCAGAAACATACTTTTCATTTTTATGTTCTCTTTCAACGTGTTCACGAATCCCTCTTCTGTCCTGGCTCCATATAACATATAACCATTTCTCTAATTTTGAATTGGCCGTATTAAAAAGATGTAGCGCCAATTTGGACCATGTTTCTAATGATGATGTCCCAATTTTAACTTTATAACCCAGTTGAAGAAATGCCTGCAAGACCCTTTCTCTTCCACCAGCTTTTCTCCAAAGATTTGGGTCTGCTCTTTGTCCTTTCTTTAATCTTTCCATTACGTTGTCATTGTTTGATGACAGTTTAACACAAAAAGTATTAACATTAACATCACTCACTGAAATACATTTTGTTGTTGTAGTATTGTCGATACTGATTTGCCTCACTGCCAGCTGCAGGTATTGGAAAGTAAGATCGTGAATGTTTTTTGGGTAACAATTGCCAAAAGGTACTGTTTTACTATAAAAAAATGTTTTAACTCTTTACACGCACTATTGAAAACAGGGAGCTTTTTTCTTTATCAAAAAACTATTAGTTTTCATTTAACCAACACACAGACCTCAATGATCAGACACTATTGCACTGCTGTGATAAATAAAAATCACATTTGTAAAACTGTTATTTTTATTAAATAGCATGTGCTAGCTTTTTGGCATTTAATCCACATCACAGGCAATGTGTTCATTGGCAAGGCACCGTTGGAAGAATCGCCTCGTGTGACGAATCCACCCCTGTATAGCCCAAGACTGGCTGAGCCTGGTCAGTACCTGGATGGGAGACCTCCTGGAAAAACCAGGTTGCTGCTGGTTGCTGCTGGATGAGGTGTTAGTGAGGCCAGACGTGGCTGCATTCTGGTCTGTGTGGGTCCTAATGCCCCAGTATATATTGACGGGGACACACAGAAGGGGCTGTACTCTGGTCTGTGTGGGTGCTAACGCCCCAGTATAGTGACTGGGCCACACAGAAGGGGCTGTACTCTGGTCTGTGTGGGTGCTAACGCCCCAGTATAGTGACGAGGACACTATACAGTCAAAAAGCACTGTCCTTCTGATGAGACGTTAAACCAAGGCATTGACTCTCTGTGATCAATTAAAAACCCCAGGATGCTGGTGTGTGGTGTGCGTTCTGGTGCAATATGGCTGCCGTCGCGTCATCCAGTTGGATGCTGCACATTGGTGGCGGTTGAGGTGATTCCCCCTTCCATGTAAAAGTGCTAAGAGTTTGATGAAAGAAAATATATATGTAATAAATTATTATTAATATTATTGAGGGTCAAACGGTCATAGAGCCGCAGGTCGAATGGTCATAGGCACTGCCTTCTACTCTTCCTCTAACTGGGCCTCTACCCCTATCTCATTCTTCTCTTCATCTACCTGGACCTCTTCCTCTATCTCCTTCTTCCTCTACCTGGGCCTCCTCTACCTCCTTCATCTCCTCTTGGAGCTCCCCTTCTCATTCTTACTCTTCTTCTAGCACCTTCCATTTTGGTTGAAGACAGGTAACTCACCTGCTGCCTTATAGCCCACCTGAGTGCTGCGTCTTCAAATTAGCACATGTGTGCTTCCACAACTGGTGGATGTGATTTTCCAATTAGTTCATTAGTGTGGTCATTGGCAATCCGGAGCTTTGTAATGACATGGAAGTAACCTCACAATCCTTATCGGTGTGTAAGGTGTGGAAATGTGTATGATTTTTACAAATCACTGTGTGTAATGTTTTGCAAAAAGAATCCTATTCCCCCTTCCCCCCTATCTGTCTCTGGCATGAAAGTTACAAATGAACAATATTTCCAAAGCAGTTTACGATGTAAAAAGTACATTAAAGTTTCTTAGTAATTTTTCAGTTATTTTTAAAAACCAAAGGCTGTGCAACAAGTGGATGGCCCCGCAGACTATCTGAAAGTGGTTTGAGGTCAAAAGGTCACTGCACAAAAAAGCTATTGAGATATGCAGGTTAGAAATGTATATTAAAAGTTTGCAAACTTTTATTTTGAAAAAAACAAGGGTTGTGCAACACGTGGATGGCCCCTGCAGACTATCTCAAAGTGGTTTGAGGTCAAAAGGTCATTTTACAAAAAAGCTATTGAGATATGCAGGTTAAAAATTTCTATTAAAAACATTGAAACTTTTATTTTGAAAAACCAAGGGCTGTGCAACATGTGAATGGCCCCTGCAGACTATCTGAAAGTGGTTTGAGGTCAATAGGTCACTGCACAAAAAAGCTATTGAGATATGCACGTTGAAAATGTATATTAAACTTTTGTAAACTTTTATTTTGAAAAAAACAAAGCTGTGCCAAATGTGGTTGTACTCAAACTTATTTGAGTACACAGGAACGTGTCCTTGGCTATAGGCACATAACTATTGCTCATGTTATTTCCATGTTTTGATTCCTGTGCTGCTCCAGGGATTTGGAAATTGCTGTGTTTTTGACGTATATCAGTCAACACATTTGAGGTGTTAGCAGTGTGGGGTAAGCTACTTTCAACAAGAAGTGCCAAGTTATTGTTTTATAAACATCTTTCTGTCATTAACATTTTACTTCACAGCAAAGCGTTAATTCTGACTTACCTAGAGATTGACCCAAAGCTGGAGGATTCTACAATGTTGGTTTGACAATAAGTACAATCATTTGGCCAATTAACGGTTGGAAATACATGTACAGTTCCAGGCCTACCGTTTTTCCTTTAGTACATAAGGACTCTAATTGAGACTTCCTGGTTGTGTAAGCAGTCACATAAGAACCATAAAGGCTGCATTTGTGCTTTGGAGGACAAATTTTGACATTGATCGTCCCTATATTACTGCGAAGAGGCAAGGTCTCAATTAGGATTTGGATATCATGAAATTTGGGAAATAATAAGTGTTAAAATCTTTTTTTTTTTTTAAACATTGTTGAATTGCCCTCACACAGTTGTTAAATAATTGATGTTGATAAATTCATGCTTAAAACCGGCTCTTTCATCTCACCCTCAAAATGCTGTAGGTTAGTCCAGGGCTGAACGATTTAGGAAAATAATGAAATTACAATTTTTTTTAAACCAAAATTACTATTGTGATTCAATATGCAATTTTGTTTTCATTTCATCTGTATTATTCAACAAAGACAAACAATAATAATAATAGGTAAAAGTATGACCAACACAATATTTTTTCCCCTGTAGGCAAGGCCTATATCTTATGACGAAATAAGGTGATGCATGAATTGATATGAATGACATGGATTTATTTAACTGCCGCAATCACAGTACTAACAAATCACACATATTTACATAACACAAAGTACAGAAAAACAAGGTAGCAGTGAGGTAGCAGCGTTGCAAGGCAGGTTTTGCCCAATACTTCACTAAATATTCCCACACAACTGGCATACTGTTTCCCTAGTGTTAGGATCTATCAAAACTGTGGCCATTATTTGAATTGCAGCCTTTGTGGTTTCGAAATCGTGGTTTATCAAATCCCGCTATTATTGCAAATGCAGTTAATTGTTCAGCCCTATATGTCGAGGGACTACACAGGTCGCTAAGTTCTTCTGTGAAATTCCTAAACGATACACGGTTTGTGACTTGTATTATTCTGCTAGATGTTAAAAAATAATAGCATATGAAATCTCGATATTGATAAAAATTCTGTGTACATCTCTTTAAAAAAAAAACGTTGTCAGTAGCAAAACTCAACAAAATCATGTTTTTTTTTTTATTTGGTTTTACAAAAACGATGACATCGCTTTTCTGCCTATGGTCAAAATCACGTTGTTGTTTGATAATGGGGAAGTAGACTGCCAGCTACTTTATTTCATTTCTGTTTCAGCTCTGCAGAGAGCATGCTGAATACGCCATTGGCCCGACAATCAAACTGACCATGGACTAATCGGACATCTCTACCAGCCCTCGCCATCGCCGTTTGCTCCTGCTGGATCCCGATCGCTGGTTTCTTTGGCATCTTTTGTCATGGCGTCCAACGGTCGGGGTGGAAGACATTCCATATGGCGGTTCCTCTCGCCATTTCATAGCCGGCAGGAGCGTGTGCTGCTGGCACGCAGTGAGAGCATGCCAGGGGAACAGGTGCTGAAGATCACCATCACAGAGACCACTATTATCGAGGCAGACTCAGGGGTGTGGAACTCGAAGTCACTAATGTACCTGGCCCTATGGTACTTCTTCAGCTTCTGCACACTGTTCCTCAACAAGTACATCCTGTCCCTATTGGAGGGAGAGCCCAGCATGCTGGGTAAAAACATGTGCCACATTCATACATATATTGACTCAACAGTTGGTGGATTCTATCAAGGGAACTAAAAGGGCCTCGGGTATTGGACTCAATTCCCTCACGTTGTTGGCCTATTGTTTATTGGTTTTATTTATTTTTTGTAGGTGCTGTTCAAATTGTCTCCACCACCGTCATAGGCTTTCTGAAGATGTATGTGCCTTGCTGCTTCTACAAGCACAAGTCCAGGACTGAGTTCCCGCCCAACTTTTTCATGATTATGTTGTTTGTAGGGATTATGCGGTGGGTCTGCCCTTCATGGCTTTCAGCATTTCAGATAATTTATTCATTTTATTTATTTCTCTGTAATTGTGTACGATTTAGAAAATATAAAAAAAATAAGTACACAACATTAAAACAAACGTCTATGGGAGAAGTAGAATGAAATCAGTTCTGCTTTATTGCCTACTAAACTTGAATTGCTGTAACATGCTGTAAATTCATTTTAGTCTGTCAACACAGCAGTTGTATAATGGAGATGGGATATACACATCTGTGTAGCAGCGAGGATATGGTTTGGACATGTCTACTGATCTAAAGGCTGCGGATCCATCCTGTTTTGCAGGTTTACCAGTGTGGTGCTGGGACTAGTGAGCCTGAAGAATGTGGCTGTATCTTTTGCAGAGACCGTTAAAAGCTCTGCCCCCATCTTCACTGTAATCATGTCGAGGCTGATCCTAGGAGAATACACAGGTAAAGCACATGCACACCTGTGAAGGTCATGCCTTCAGGAGGCTTCACAGAGTTTTGAGACCCCTTTACAATGTCCTTGTATGCAGCATTTATTTTACTATCGATGTTTTTTTTGGTTTTGGATTGTTGTCCTTCAATATTGCAAAGGAAGTATCTAGCTAGCTCCAAATGAAAGTTCTGGTCACACAACTTAATTCACAAATTAAATGTGCGTTACATTAAATGTCATTCAAGTCTACAGTAAGTGCAACTAACTAAGTATATTTTGTGTCCAGACAGAAGTAGATACCTATCTAGCCAGCAGCATGTTAACATGTTAGAAACACTACCGTTCAAAATGTTAGTGTCTATTAAAAGCCACATTTTGTGCATTACAATATCACATAGATAATGGGCCTCTGTACGCCTTTGTAGATATTCCATTGAAAAACTATTTTTAGCTACAATAATACATTAATAACATTTAACATTTGTTAGCTATTCACAAATACAACTTTGATTGCTTAGCGAAATACAAGACTGTACAATCATAATTAAGACAACAATTAACAATCTTTATCTGTTAATCCTTTGAAACACAACCTGTATTAAAAAAAGCCTCTGCCTTTTACATCTAAGAAGGAAAATATCAGCGATCTGTGATTTGCCATCCTAAAATAATTATTATCGTTTTGCAAGAATGGCTAATGTGTGTGTATCTTATTATAGGACTGTGGGTAAACCTCTCCCTGTTTCCTGTCATGGCTGGACTTGCTCTCTGTACTGCAACAGAGATCAGTTTCAATACGCTGGGCTTCTCTGCAGCCCTTTCCACCAACATCATGGACTGGTACCCTCCCCAGACACACACACACACACCTTAGACGCACACAGCAGTACATGCGTTCATGACTTAACTTATATTTATAGAATTTAACTTTTTATGCCACTGTGACTTAACACATTCTCAAAGTTCTCTTCATATTTTCTATATCAGTTTACAGAATGTTTTTTCAAAGAAGCTGTTAAGTGGTGATACCTACAAATTCAGGTACGTTGTATTTTAGTACCGTTTATTTTAGAAGGTAGAGAAGACAATGTTTTATTCCTCGTCTAATAACCTGTGCTGACCTTTATTATAACCATGGACTTAATATTTGCATTCTTCAACACAACCTCTATGTCTAATTAAGAGAATTAACCCCAAATTATACAAATAAAAAACTACACAAAACTGATGAATAAATGTATCAATTTTAGTAGTCACTTGGGACTTTGATGCAAATCATGTTTTAAAAACGAACTATTTGTTGCTATGGATAACCGCATCACCTAATTTACCTAAATGTTAAACCAATGTTAATTGACACTCTTGCACTTAAAATAATGTGTTACTACTTGGCTTTTTTGTCAATGATCAACATAAACGTGTGCAGTGCATCTGTAAAGTATTCATCCATAATGATAGCATGAAAAACATTTTTTGGAAATCATTGCAAATCTATTAAAAATAAAAACAAAAAAATCACATGTACATAGGTATTCACAGCCTTTGCCATGCCACACCAAATACTGTTTCCGCTGATCCTAACCAGGTTATTGTAAGGTTTTCATTTCCCCCCTTAAAGATTTGAGCTTGTTTTTTAATTGAAATTTTCACGTTATAGTTCACATTAAAGGTGGAAAAAGTTCTGACATGATTTATCTTCGTTTCCTTTTTTCACATCACTAAAACCTGGCGTGTGTAGACTTTTTTTTACTTTATCTTCCTCCAGTCAGGGAGTTGTCCAATAACATGATGGTCACCAATCAGGCCTGTATGTAGTCTGGCCAGACGGAAGCCATTTCTCAGTAAAAGGCACCTGACAGCGCGTCTGGAGGACTCAAGATGATCTGGTCTAATGAAACAAAGATTAAACGCTTTGGACTGAATGCCAAGCATCATGTCTGGAGGAAACCAGGCACAGTTCATCACCTAGCCAATACCATCCCTACAGTGAAGCCTGGTGGTGGCAGCATCATGCTCTGGGGATGTTTTTCAGCAGCAGGAGCTGCAAGACTAGTCAGGATTGAGGGAAAGATGAATGTAGCAATGTACAGAGACATCCTTGATGAAAACCTGCTCCAGAGCACTCTGGACCTCAGGCTGGGGTGATGGTTCATCTTCCAACAGGACAATAACCTTAAGCACACAGCAAAGATAACAAAGGAGGGGCTTCAAAACAACTCTGTGAATGTCCTTGTGTGGCCCAGCCAGAGCCCAGACTTGCATATGAATGATCATCGCTGGATAGATCTGAAAATAGTTGTGCAACGACGCTCCCCATCCAACTGCATCCTGCATAGAACAGGAGACTGCCCAAAAATAGGTGTGCCATGTGTGTACCATCATACTTAAAAAGGCTTACGGCTGTAATTGCTGTGTTAGCAAAGTATTGAGCAAAGGCTGTGATTACTTATATGCATGTTATATTTTCGTTCTTAGTTTTTCGCAATGCTATTATAAATATACAAAACAACACTTTTTATTGGGTATTGTATGTTGAATTCTGTGATGGTGGAAATTAATTGAATCCATTTTGGATTACGGCTGTCACATAATAAAATGTAGAAAAAGTGAAGTGCTGTGAATACTGTCCAGATGCACTGTATCATATCTGTCAAAGGAAAACATAACATTTTCAAATTGTTCTAAATGAATTACAAATATGAACTGCTAATACTGTATTGCGTAGGTGTTCACCATGTTTAGTATGACACACCTGAATGAGCTAATTAGTGAAATCGATTCCACCTGTATACAATTGTGGTGTGACACATTTTATCAGATTAAATTAACCAAATCCAAAACAAAGGTTCTTGAAAAGCACCAATAAGGGGTGGGTAATGTGAACAGCTCCAAGGCATTAAACAGCCCACAGAAAAGTTTATAATTTAACAATGTATAGAATCTGGCTTCTGTGAATCTGTCATTACCAGGCCGTCGTCAATAACTTAGTATCCAGGAAAGTTGAGCGTATGTCGTGGAGGCCTATGGCAACACTAAAGGAGTTACAGTCATCCAATGGCTGAGTAGGGGGACAATGCATACTTAGCCTGGGTGCTACACAAAGGCGGCCTTTATGGGAGGTTTGGGTCCCCAAAGTCATATGAGAGAATCTGAGACCCAGTGAAAGAATATTCTATGACCTTCTATTGGTGTGGGAACTGGTTTTATTCCTGCTGACTCTTATCATTATGAGAGAATGTTTTGGTGTTGCGTTGATTGATACCTGTATATAAATTCCTCATCTGTACTACATAAAATGTGTTGTTTTGTCCTGTTTAGCCCTCCTGAACTGCAGTTCTACACCAGTGCAGCAGCTGTCATTATGCTCATACCGGCATGGGTCTTCCTTATGGTCAGTTATATTCTGTTGTCATTTGTGATTGACGTGAAGTTCACATTTTTGTTATTGAAACTAATGTTAGGAGTTATAAAATAAATGTTCTTATACGTTGAAAATATGATAATGATTGTAGACTAAAGTATTTGCTACAACATGTAAAGAAACTACCTGAAATTAATGTTTTCAAACATGCAACTGGATTAATTTCTACTGCGTCAAACACTGAGGAATGTGCTTTTTTTATTTGTCCATCATGTTTTAAAGAACTTGATAGTTTAATGCCCTCCTTTTTTTAGCACTGTATAGTGGATATGAAAAGCCTACACACTCTTGTTGAAAATGCTGCTTATGTTTATGTTAGACAAATTATGTTAGATCATTTTTCTAATTATCAACAGATTCGATAACCAAATATTAGGGGTGTGACACTTAGCTCACGAAACGAGATGATACACAGTATTGGGTTCACGAGATTAAGAGGAGACGATTTTTCTAACACTTTAAGAAATCGTCAATGACAAAATAAATGGCTGGAAATATATATTTTTTATTTGACTGTCACAAAATGCAGGTGCAATTCATGTTCCAACTTTCTGAGTATGAGTTATCACCAGCTTTTTTGAACATAACTGATTTATGTTATTTCGCTAACTCCGTTAGCGAAATACATTTTCTATTTCAGAATGTTCCCTTCGGATTTTTCATTAACTCTTTGTATGTTTAAGAGGACAGAGTTATAGCTGTATGATACAAGTAAAATAACTTTGTTGCAACTTGTGGGAGGCGAAGTTTTATTATTACTGGACTATACTTTTACTCTCACACTTCGTCATGCTGATATTGTGAAAGCTTTTCAGCTGACGAGAAATCTGGTCACGATCAATAACACAAGATATCGTGGTACAAGATCGCCTCACACCCCTCCCAACTATATTTAAGTGACAACACATTTTATCATCTCTGACAAATAATTTAAGAAACGCTCATTGCCTTTGGATCATATATGTGCATGCCACTGAATAATACTTAACGAAAGCACCTTTTGTTTGGGTTATAGCTCTATGTATGTGTGTATTTGTCTCAACCTAGCACACCTGCATTTTGCAGAACACAGCTCAGATTGCGAGGGCGTCTGCTTTATCTTTCTGTCCTTTCTTGCTCTTTTCAAACTTCCTTCTGCATTCTTTTAACTTGGCCTCACTCAATGTTCCATTCAATGGAAAATGTGATACTTTGTGCCCCAATACTACGTGTCTTGAGACAAGCTTGCTCCACATCTCTACCATTTCCTTTACTGGTCCGATCAGTGTATCCGGCAGGCAGGTGTTATTCTTACTGATGCCAGTCCCCATGGTGTATCCGATCCCCGTCACTAAAAACAGGTTATAACAATCAATTAAATGTATTTTATAAAGCCATTTTTACAACGACAGTTGTTGCAAAATATTTTTACAAACACTCTTGTGCCTGAGCTGGACAGAGTTGATACGCAGCGACTACGAAAAACTCACTGTAGGGTCGAAATATAGAAATGATTAGGTCGAATAGGGAAAAAACACTAGAGGAACCAGGCTCTGCTGGGCAACCTTTTAATAGGTAAATAGTAATTAATTACATTTGTGTTAAAACAGTCCCGGTCTGATGAATGACATGTTTATCGAGAAGTCTGTTCCACAAAGGTCCCCAAAGGGTTTCAACAGGTTTTATTAAAAGGTCTTTCGAACCTTTCCCCCAATGAAACAAAATCATTCTCACCCTTTAGTATTATATGTTCAGGATGGCGTATCCATTTACTGACGCTCCATGCCAGGTCAGAGGCAGGTCCCTTCTGCTCCGGCCTAGACGGAGTGTGATCTCGCTGAACAAAACTGTTGTGGTCCCTGTGCTCCACAGTTTACCTCAGTGTTCCCTCTGTGAACGGAGTTACCAGTCAGAGTTTGAAAATATTCTTGTTTATGCCACCAGGACATTCCAGTTATTGGTAAGAGTGGGCGTTCCTTCACCTGGAGTCAAGACGTCATTCTGCTCCTGCTCATAGACGGGATCCTATTTCACCTGCAGAGTGTGAGCGCCTACGCCCTCATGGGACGCATCTCCCCCGTAACCTTCAGGTAGTTATCTGTAGTCGCCAGTGGCTTTGATTCCCAAAGGGTGATGAAAACAAATCAAAATGTATGCACTCACTGCTGGAAGAAATGTTCTTATGTCTACACTTCTTGGGTCTGTGTGAACCGTTAAGGTGTTTAGTCTGCGAGAGATAACTACCATGGGAACAAAGTAACATTAATTACTTTAAAAAAGCACAGGAAATTTTTTGCCTCAAATAAAACTAAGCAATCAGAGCCAGAATCATCTGGGATATGGTAGGATGGACATTTGAACAGGCTGGTGTCTGTAGGTGTGTAGCTATCTAGGCATGCAGATTGAGCTACTAGTGGACGTTTAATGAAAACTTCTGACTCTGCTATCTGCTCACAGTCTAGTAAGTGCAGCCTAATAGTCTGTCAAAACTGTAAAGTACAGTTATCCAGAGAGGTGAAGTGCACAGGAAGAGGTACACAAAACTGCCCTGTTAAATGCTGTTGGTTAACATTTGCCTGCTCAAAATGGGTAAATAGGTAGTTGCAAAAGTACACAAACGAAAGGTAAACTCACCAAAAAATATATGTTTTGTGGATTGATTTGGGATTACAGCTCTCCAGAACTCATGCTACCCTTAACACTCGTCTTTCCATCTCTCCACAGTGTTGCCAGCACCGTGAAACATGCCATGTCTATCTGGCTAAGCATCATTGTGTTCAGTAACCACATAACAATGCTCAGCGCCGTCGGCACAGCCCTGGTGTTTCTGGGTGTATTGCTGTACAACAAGGCCAAGCAGTTCCAGAGAGACACATTAACGAGCATGGCCCATGCTCAGGACCACTACAATAAACCACTATGGCAAGACCACGAGCTCAAAGAATCAGAACCATAGCATTTTTAGGACATCAAATGGGGGGAACCAAAGTTATTTTTTTAAATGTTGAATGGACCACAATTTGCCACAAACCAGCATAATTGCATATCAGAGGAGTTTGTGGTCGTCATATCGCATGTGAAAGGATTTGTCAATTCATGGATTGTCCATATGAGGCTGACTGTCTTGAGGTTTCATTCAGCCTCACCTTAATCCACTCTCTGATCCCTGTGTGAACTGGCTTTAGTTTGCGGCTCAGTGATTGACTATGGTTACGTTTTTAAAACAAGCTAACAGCCAGATCTGCAGAACCCTTTACTTAACTGGTAACATATACGCAGTCAATTCCTTTACTTTTTTATCAATTGCTTTCAAATCACAAGCATTCTCAGGATATTTGTTAATCTTCAATGGTGAAGGTGGTACAATGCATATCTAGTTTTTCCCGGTTATGGGCACACTGTCATTGACTATATAGCTTTATTTTTCTGGCAATTATGTACATTAAGAACAGTCGAGGCAGTCTTTTATTCCAATAATGCATCTGTAATATTAATAATTTGTGTAGGCTGCGATAATAATACATCTGTGTACCAACTGGTCACTCAAGGAAAAAGCATACTTTTGAGGCATTTTCCAGACCACAAAAGTGTGTCTTACACTCAGGAAAGATGAGGTTGAGAGGGTGACCTTTTAAGATGGTCTTAAATTAGAAAATATTGATTGCAGTCTGTAGATAATTATGTAATTTACAGTTCTTTCAAGTTATTGCACAGATCCTGAAATGTCCTGAAAGCTGTTTAGTGTTGAGGGATTGATTTGGGCGTCTGTGGCATTGTGCTGCTTTTCACATCTGAAATTTACTTTGTAGCATATTGAAAGTGTTTTTAAAGGCATGTCAATAAGCAGTTTTTCATGAAACGCTTTTATTTCTGAATTCAAAATATTCACAAAATGCCTTCGGCAGAGATGTCCACCGAACAAAATATTTTTAGATAAAGTGTGAAATGGCAGCATAAATGCCACGAGGCCAAGAATGGTAACAAAATCCTCACATTCAAGTCGACTTGTCATGCAATGTTAAGTTGGGTGAAACCAATAAGTGGGTGATAAATGGGCACATTTCTAGGAGATAACAAATATTTGTCAATTCTCTAATTTTATCCATGCTGGCTTTTGTTTGCTTCTTTAGGAGAGATTCTAGTCTCCAAAATCTTAATTTATACTGCATATTACCAACTTGGTGATGAAGCTGCTTACTCCACAATTGTATGTCCCAACAGTCTATTCCTGTTAAACAGTGTATGACTGCATATGCAATGAAGACTGTGTTTTATGTCAATCTTGAAATATTTTCTTTACAAAGGAAACTTTATGACCACCCATCAGCGTTAATAGAGAAAGTATGAATATACTCAATGCTGCCGATATCCTGTACATATCAAATGTCTATGCGGCCTGTTATGTTAAAGTCGATATCAGGACAAATCCTGTCTGACATTTTATAATAAATTGTAACTCAACGATTCAACGTGTAGGTTGCAAAAATGTGCATATAATAATAATTGATTTGTTTAAATTACAGCAGCAATTTTGTTTGGATAAGTCTCCATCAACCCAGCACACTGGAAATTGCAAACTGTCCCACTCTTTGGAAAATTGCAAGGGAATCTCTTGTGTACAGACCTCTTAATGTCAGTCAAAATATTTCTATAGGGTTCGGGTCCTAGCTCTCATTGGGCCATTCCAACAATGGCCCAAACCATTTCCTGGTTGATTCGGCTTTGTGATTTTGTATGGTTGCTGTGTGGAAAGATTAAATGATGAACTTCCAACTTTCCTTCAGTACTGTTTGCATCAAACAGCTTGACATTTGGAGCTATCCATTGTCCCCTTTATCCTGACCAGAGCACCTGTCCTGCAGACGAGAAGCAGCCCAATACATGATACTGTTGCCATCATGATTGTGTACCTTGACTGGTGAGCCCTGTTTGCTTTGTGCCTACTTCATGTTGTGGAATTAAAGAGGCCTAGGCGTTTTACCTCAGTCTCATCCAAACAGAACTTCCCATCTGGTTTTGGGGCATTGAATGTGTCTTCCTATTTTTTGTATGGGCTTGGATGTTCTTTTTTGTGAGAAATGGCCCCTTGTCAGATTTGTTGAACATGCACAATCATTGTAATACACAGGGAATTCCCAGTTGCTGCCAGAATGTACTGCATCTCCTTTAAGGTTGCGGGTCTTGTCTATGTGGCACTCCTTGATGAGCTTTCTCTTTGCGCTGTCATCGGTTTGGGAGGGATGTCCTGACCTTTGCAAATCTGCGGTGCTGCCATCTTGCGTTTGTGTGTTAAATGATGGTCTTCACAGCGTTCCATTATTTATGTAATGTCGTTGAAATTATATTATTTTCCTCCTGATCTTTACATTCATGTAGTAAGTTCATGGTTATCTACATCATGCAACCAATTATCCATCTAGTAATCCTGTAATCCTGTCAGTTGAAGGTGCACATTTCCTTTGTATGTGATTTGGAATTCGATTGGTTAAATCTTCACACAGTTACTACCCCATTATGGAGTGTGCAAACTAATGCAACCAAGGCCTGGACTGGTGTTAATATTTTTCACCTAAATATTGTTGGTTACATGCTCTATTAAAGGTGAAAAATGGTCCGATATGATGGGTGTCGTTTTTAGCCTTTAAATGAAAAAAAGTATGTGCAGACTTGATATCCATTGTAATGTTGCCTCCCTCTCACACTCGCCTTCATAGCATTTGTGAAGGGCAGATTGACTGGTTTACACTTTTTTTATATAGATGTGTATTAGTATGTTTGATTATGAACATTGTTGTATGCACCGATGACAGCAGTGAGATCTTTTCTTACGTAGTCTTTTATTATTAAATAATTCCTAGGAAATGTTCACTTTTCTCTTAGTTCACAGGAGATGCAGAATTTAGGTATACATTCACTGTGGTGTACATTACTACCCGTAACCTGGTGTACATTACTACCCGTAACGTGGTATACATTACTACCCTTAACGTGGTGCACATTACTACCCGTAACGTGGTATACATTACTACCCGTAACGTGGTGCACATTACTACCCGTAACGTGGTATACATTACTACCCGTAACGTGGTGCACATTACTACTCGTAACGTGGTGCACATTACATTACTACCCGTAACGTGGTGCACACTACTACCTGTAACGTGGTGCACATTACTACCCGTAACGTGGTGCACATTACTACCCGTAACCTGGTGCACATTGCTACCCGTAACGTGGTGCACATTACTACCCGTAACCTGGTGCACATTACTGCACATTACGTAACGTGGTGCACATTACTACACGTAACGTGGTGCACATTACTACACGTAACCTGGTGCACATTACTACCCGTAACCTGGTGCACATTACTACCCGTAACCTGGTGCACATTACTACCCGTAACCTGGTGCACATTACTATCCGTAACCTGGTGCACATTACTATCCGTAACCTGGTGCACATTACTACCCGTAACGTGGTGCACATTACTTCCCGTAACGTGGTGCACATTACTACACGGAACCTGGTGCACATTACTACACGGAACCTGGTGCACATTACTACCCGTAACGTGGTGCACATTGCTACCCGTAACGTGGTGCACATTGCTACCCGTAAAGTGGTGCACATTGCTACCCGTAACGTGGTGCACATTGCTACCCGTAACGTGGTGCACATTGCTACCCGTAACGTGGTGCACATTGCTACCCGTAACGTGGTGCACATTGCTACCCGTAACGTGGTGCACATTGCTACACGTAACGTGGTGCACATTGCTACCCGTAACCTGGTGCACACCCGTAACCTGGTGCACATAGCTACCCGTAACCTGGTGCACATAGCTACCCGTAACCTGGTGCACATTGCTACCCGTAACCTGGTGCACATTGCTACCCGTAACCTGGTGCACATTGCTACCCGTAACCTGGTGCACATTGCTACCCGTAACCTGGTGCACATTGCTACCCGTAACCTGGTGCACATTGCTACCCGTAACCTGGTGCACATTGCTACCCGTAACCTGGTGCACATTGCTACCCGTAACCTGGTGCACATTGCTACCCGTAACGTGGTGCACATTGCTTCCCGTAACCTGGTGCACATTGCTACCCGTAACCTGGTGCACATTGCTACCCGTAACCTGGTGCACATTGCTACCCGTAACCTGGTGCACATTACTACCCGTAACGTGGTGCACATTACTACCCGTAACCTGGTGCACATTACTACCCGTAACCTGGTGCACATTTCTACCCGTAACGTGGTGCACATTACTACCCGTAACCTGGTGCACATTACTACCCGTAACCTGGTGCACATTACTACCCGTAACCTGGTGCACATTACTACCCGGAACCTGGTGCACCGTAACCTGGTGCACATTACTACCCGTAACCTGGTGCACATTACTACCCGTAACCTGGTGCACATTACTACACCGAACCTGGTGCACATTACTACCCGGAACCTGGTGCACATTACTACCCGTAACGTGGTGCACATTGCTACCCGTAACGTGGTGCACATTGCTACCCGTAACGTGGTGCACATTGCTACCCGTAACGTGGTGCACATTGCTACCCGTAACGTGGTGCACATTGCTACCCGTAACGTGGTGCACATTGCTACCCGTAACGTGGTGCACATTGCTACCCGTAACCGTGGTGCACATTGCTACCCGTAACCTGGTGCACATTGCTACCCGTAACCTGGTGCACATTGCTACCCGTAACCTGGTGCACATTGCTACCCGTAACCTGGTGCACATTGCTACCCGTAACCTGGTGCACATTGCTACCCGTAACCTGGTGCACATTGCTACCCGTAACCTGGTGCACATTGCTACCCGTAACCTGGTGCACATTACTACCCGTAACCTGGTGCACATTACTACCCGTAACCTGGTGCACATTACTACCCGTAACCTGGTGCACATTACTACCCGTAACCTGGTGCACATTACTACCCGTAACCTGGTGCACATTACTACCCGTAACCTGGTGCACATTACTACCCGTAACGTGGTGCACATTACTACCCGTAACCTGGTGCACATTACTACCCGTAACCTGGTGCACATTACTACCCGTAACGTGGTGCACATTACTACCCGTAACCTGGTGCACATTACTACCCGTAACCTGGTGCACATTACTACCCGTAACCTGGTGCACATTACTATCCGTAACCTGGTGCACATTACTACCCGTAACCTGGTGCACATTACTACCCGTAACCGTGGTGCACATTACTCCGTAACCTGGTGCACATTACTACCGGAACCTGGTGCACATCATTACTACCGTAACGTGGTGCACATTGCTACCCGTAACCTGGTGCACATTGCTACCCGTAACCTGGTGCACATTGCTACCCGAACGTGGTGCACATTGCTACCCGTAACGTGGTGCACATTGCTACCCGTAACGTGGTGCACATTGCTACCCGTAACGTGGTGCACATTGCTACCCGTAACGTGGTGCACATTGCTACCCGTAACGTGGTGCACATTGCTACCCGTAACGTGGTGCACATTGCTACCCGTAACGTGGTGCACATTGCTACCCGTAACGTGGTGCACATTGCTACCCGTAACCTGGTGCACATTGCTACCCGTAACCTGGTGCACATTGCTACCCGTAACCTGGTGCACATTGCTACCCGTAACCTGGTGCACATTGCTACCCGTAACCTGGTGCACATTGCTACCCGTAACCTGGTGCACATTGCTACCCGTAACCTGGTGCACATTGCTACCCGTAACCTGGTGCACATTGCTACCCGTAACCTGGTGCACATTGCTACCCGTAACCTGGTGCACATTGCTACCCGTAACCTGGTGCACATTGCTACCCGTAACCTGGTGCACATTGCTACCCGTAACCTGGTGCACATTGCTACCCGTAACCTGGTGCACATTGCTACCCGTAACCTGGTGCACATTGCTACCCGTAACCTGGTGCACATTACTACCCGTAACGTGGTGCACATTACTACCCGTAACGTGGTGCACATTACTACCCGTAACGTGGTGCACATTACTACCCGTAACCTGGTGCACATTACTACCCGGAACCTGGTGCACATTACTACCCGTAACCTGGTGCACATTACTACCCGTAACCTGGTGCACATTACTACCCGTAACCTGGTGCACATTACTACCCGTAACCTGGTGCACATTACTACCCGTAACCTGGTGCACATTACTACCCGTAACCTGGTGCACATTACTACCCGGAACCTGGTGCACATTACTACCCGTAACCTGGTGCACATTACTACCCGTAACCTGGTGCACATTACTTCCCGTAACCTGGTGCACATTACTTCCCGTAACCTGGTGCACATTACTTCCCGTAACCTGGTGCACATTACTTCCCGTAACCTGGTGCACATTACTACCCGTAACCTGGTGCACATTACTACCCGTAACGTGGTGCACATTACTACCCGTAACGTGGTGCACATTACTACCCGTAACGTGGTGCACATTACTACCCGTAACGTGGTGCACATTACTACCCGTAACGTGGTGCACATTACTACCCGTAACGTGGTGCACATTACTACCCGTAACGTGGTGCACATTACTACCCGTAACGTGGTGCACATTACTACCCGTAACGTGGTGCACATTACTACCCGTAACGTGGTGCACATTACTACCCGTAACGTGGTGCACATTACTACCCGTAACGTGGTGCACATTACTACCCGTAACGTGGTGCACATTACTACCCGTACCGTGGTGCACATTGCTACCCGTAACGTGGTGCACATTACTACCCGGTAACGTGGTGCACATTACTACCCGTAACGTGGTGCACATTACTACCCGTAACAGTTTCACAATTTTTATGATTAGCCCACTGTTTCTGATAATGAGACAATGTAAACTACCCTCTTCCTATTTTGCGCCTATCCACACTCTGAATACAACACATTATTTTTTTGCATTTGAGACAGATTCAACTGTTGTAAGCTACTTGTTTGGTGGTGTTGTGGGAAACCAACTCCCCCATTGATGACCAATAATTTACCTAGAACCGTCATCAAATATTAACTAATCTGCTGCATGCTTGTGTCTATGCTCTGATGTGAGCAATGATAGCTGCCTCCACTCTTAGGTAGGAAAGACCACCTGTGGGCTACTGTCAATAGTTCTACTGTCAATAGTGTTACTGTCAATAGGACTCAATTCTGCAGGAGCTATCTTTTATGGTTTATTGCATTGAAAAGAGGCTGATACTGTTGATTAGCACCATGCGTTAAACTGCTGATCTACATAGGATGCTAACCCGGGTCGGATCTGGTCGTTTCCCGGACGAGAGGCCGCACTTCCCTCTTGTCTTAACATTCCCAATTCTTCAAGGAAGTGATGGGTACATTTGCTTGCATAGGATGCCTCCTTTGGTGGGAACTAACTAAAACAGGTTAACTCTTTGTGGTCACTAATGTAATTTATCGTACGAGTTGAGGTGTTAACCTCAGTGCCTTGACTAAAATTTGAAGGGTCCTCGCACCATCATGGCCACCTAATCATCTCTAACAGCTTCCATGTTTCGTTTAGCCTCCTCGTTAAGAAAATGTATACAAATAAAACATTACTACACGCATGAAATATATGCAATCAATAATGTATGTGCTGATCTGGATCAGATGGTTAGCTCAAATGACTAATGAAAAGAGAAAAATAATCAATTTCCTTATATAGTCCAAAATAATAAGGCAAACTGTGTGAGATATTATCGAAGGTTGGCTGGCATTTCTTCAGTGCGTCAGTCCTGGGGGAGATGTGTGGGCGCACTGGTCTGCTGTTTATAGACACATTAGGTGTGGATCCCAGTTTCTATACAGCGATCAAAAGCGTTGTCTAAGTTGGGAGGGTTATTTGCTGTCACAGGCAGAAATGTAGTTTCTCAGGGTCCGTGTTCCTTAACTTGCTTTGCGATACGGATCATACTGTGTGCTGAGGGATTGTGTCTGTCAAGTCATTTTTCAATCCATAGAAGATATAATCCCTGTACCAATGGATGACGTGTATCAACCTTAGAGGTTGTAAACTGATAATTTCCTTAACTTATGTGGTGATTATTGCATCTAGCAATATATCCCAATTCACCTAAATGTACTTCAGAAATCTATTATTGTATTGGATAAAAGGCCAGTTGAAATGATGGATGATAATAAAACAAAAAAGACAATACTGTAAGCCTACTGCTAAAATATTATTTTCATTTTGTTTTTTGATTTGAAATTGTTAATAAGGAAACAAATTGTATATTTTATGGAGATCGAAGCAATGAAATGTATCCAATGTGTAATTTTTTTTAATTATCAACAATGTTCCGCAGTATCTGATTTAATAAAAGTGTTTTGTCCGTGTTATAACCGGTCTGTACATCTTCTTAAAATTTGCTGATATTTATACATTTTAGAAACACTTTCAACTACTGCCCAGCTATGCTGGTAAGATGTCATAATGTGCCTTCATGCACATTGCTGTTATTAGCAATTAAGTTGTTCCATATTTTTATTTGGTAATAAACTAATTTATACATTTCTGAAAAAATAGAATTTATTTCAAAACCCTGTTATTTTTCAACATATATAATACATTCCCTGCAGTGTGTAGAATAGTGCTTGCTGTATAAGACTATATGTAGCCTATCTATACAATGTAAAGTGAGATGGTATTAAGGAAGTGTTGCTGGATATAGTACAAAGTGTCACTTTAAAAATAATTTCAATGGCTGGTTAGTACACTGCTAGACATTTTCTAGGGTACATTGTCACTTTAAAACTCATTTAAATTGCTGCTTAGTAGACAGTCCTAGTCATTTTCTAGAGACAATCACAGTGGCATGTAGAATTGCTTTTCACAATATGTATTTCTAATATGGGAACATGAACAAAAGCTTCATGCATTAGACATTGGAGCATGTTGTAAATGTCTCTGAAGTATGAACTAAAATGATTTTTTGTTAGAGTTTAAAGAGCTTTTTCATAAATCATAAAGAAATACAGTTGTATGCTACTTTTTGCTAATACTAAGGTGTTACGTTTCCACCTCAGTTGGTGCTCGTTGGAGGTGGGAGAACGCAACGCCTGTGCTGGCTCACCCAAAGGTATACCGATGTGGACGGTGAAGGAGTGTGGGGTGCACTGACAAGAAATAATACGAGACGACAACCAGAGCTCAAATTCTGTCCTTCAGGGACGTTTAGTAGGGCAAAAGGATACCACTCACAACACCAGTACAAACAGACAACCACTGGGAATACATAACCACAATTAAGGAAGGGAGGAGAAGGGAAGTTTGGGGCCGGGGTCAAAGCAATGAAATTAAACAAAAGGTCCCTTCTCTACTACACACCTCTCCCTACCTAACACAGTCCATACTCTAACAGGCTTACCTCTCTTGTAACAAAACTACAGGGGTGACACCCGCCCAGCTAACATAGGGTATATAACAGAGATTACCTACGTGATGCAGATGTACACCCATGGGCAGAACTACCTACCCCTTCTCCAGAACCCGGGGAACGAAGAGTACAGTTGACATTAACAGGACACAAATAACCAAAGTCTTCCACAGACAATACGACAAAAAACAAGGCGTCTCGTTTCTCCTCTCTCCTTGCTCCAACAGCAACGGTGGTTTATATAGACCCCAGGTCATTAGGCGATTACCCCCAGCTGCCAGGTCTCCAGGCAGGCCACGCCTCCTCGCCAACAGCACACCTGTGACCTACAGACACACAGAATGGGGCACTCTACACCACACACACACCCACACAGTTAAAGGCGCAGGACACAAAACATAGGAAAACATGGGACATGTAACATATTTTGAATTATTTTAAAATACCATGTTGCTGGCTTTTGTATCCACCATACAATTGACCACATAAAAGTAGTGGAGAATTACATGTGGAGGGTTAATGCGTGCATGTTAGTTATGTCTGTGTTCCATATATATATATAATACCAACAAATATCACTTACGTTACCCATGTTTTCCTGTTGTATTGGAATGTAATAGATGAGTGTAGGCACACAATCTTTTTTTGCATTGAGACAATAGGTATTCCATATGCTGTGATGTGTCACGTTGGTACACCAGATTTCATGCAGATTTCAAACATTTCTCATAACCAGTTTTATGAGGTGAAGAGACTACTGAATCATCAAGTAGAAATACTGTTACTTCAATTAAAGGAAAATTAAATACATTTCTAGTTTCACTAATATTACCTGAATGTTAGTGTAATTTGAAATGCAATGAATATAAAAAAAAGAATAGGGGAATTTAATTTAGTCTAAAGTATGTTGTTTTGTTTATTGTATGTAGTAGGCCTACATAACAAATAGTATTTAGTTAACTAGATCACAATTGAAAAATTACTGCTACCGTGTCGTTGTGGTGTACTACCATTACATTTTAGTGTAATCTTGGATGAAGTGCGTTATGTACATATTTTAGTATTTTTACACTCCAATGCCACTACAGACACTAAACTGAACCAAACGAAGGGAATAACTTTAGAGAGGTCCACTGTAAAGTCTGTCTACCTAAAAAAAAGTGATTAGGTTAATGGTTACATGTTAGTTAGAACAAAGAGACATAAAGAAAATATAAAGACATAAGAACATAAAACCATACCATACTAACTTTCCTTACTGACATTGAAAAATAAAAAATAAACAGATTATTGCAGAATTAAAGTAACGAAGGTATTTGTTACTTTAATTCTGCAATAATCTGTTTATTAGAATTAAAGTAACGAAGGTATTTGTTATTCGATACTACCGCCCCTGTGAAAACACTCACTTTTTAACTAATACGTCGGCGACTTGTATTTTGAAACTGTCCCAATTCGTGACCCGGACGTGCTTCCTCTATGTCGCTCACCAGACGTAGGTCCGGACGCATAGAACGCATTTGAATCCTCCTGTATTCCAAAATTGCGCGGAGCATATTTCAGGTTTGTTATATTACATAGGTAATAATGCCTATGATGCGAAAACATTTGACCTAACCCACTTACTGTATTTAGAACAGGAAAAATCGGGAACTTGTTTTTATTGACACGTACATTTATTGTCTATGTTACTGATGTTAGCTTCCGTTGAAGTAGTTTCGCCAGCTACCTTAGCTAGCATGTTTTTGGCGAGGTTAGCGTCTGAATACAACCCTAAGAAGAAACATGCACAGGAATGGCTAAACGGGCAACGGTGTGCATGTAGTTAGCTCATTTTGCGTGTACGTTACGTAAATGTTGCTAAGGTTAACGCGTTAGGTATGTTGTTGCTATATTTACGCTAATACTAGCTGCAAGCGTAATGGCATTATTATGGTTAATCCTTGTTATCTTATATAAAAGGTCGTAGCTTGTAAACAAAGATTAGCTAGGCCGTTATATATATGAACCTGTTAGCTATGATGCCGTACTGTAACAGCGTGTGTTTGTAGATTACTCGATTTGATCTTATGACTTCTCTCCCTTGTTATCATCTCGACGTTTCCTTCCATCGTTTTTGGATTGGTGTTTTGTGATTGTTTTTGTTTTTACCAGTGAAAGTTTCAAGTTACTACTATGGATAAGATACGAGGCGCTACTCAGGTAACATAAATTGTAGGCTACAAACTTGACCCCTTCTCTATATCCCCATAGGCCTTTTAATATTGTTTTTCTGGGACACAACCTACCCCTCTGTACTATTATAACCCATTAACTGTAGTTCTGTGGTCCCGAGGTGCGAAATGGTGTGTACTTGTATGTACACCTTTACGAACGTGCATTGAACTGTACTGTCAAAAGGCGACACGAAATTCCTATTTCACAGTTACTCAAATGAAATACTTTATGATGAAAGTGAGTTCGTACTAGCATGACACATTTCGCAGTACAAACTGCTCTTGGTTTGGGTCCCTCTGTGTTTTTTTTTTAAGCTGGTGGTCTCTGTGTAGCAGGTGGTGGCGAGCGGGTGCTGATGGGGGACGAAAAGGACACCTGGAAAGTGAAAACACTCGACGAAATTCTCCAGGAGAAAAAGCGCAGAAAGGAGTTGGAAGAGAGGACAGAGCCCAAACGCTTGAAAAATGTAAACTTGAAAGAAATTGTGTGGCTCCTCAAACTGACTCATAGACCAGTGTTAAAAAGTACAAAGTTAAAGTACTCTGCTTGGTTTGGCTGGGTTCACCAATTTCAGGAAGTTTTCAATTAAGACCAAAATTGCCATATAAAAATAATTCATTATTAAATGAATTGGTTAAATCAAAGTAAAACATCAGTTTAGGTCAAGGGGTTGCTCTCGCGTCTATTTACCTGGTTAGTTGGGTCTGAATTAGGAACATCCCATAACTAATAAACACAACATAGTTCTTTTTTGGAACTATGTAATCTCTTTTGACAACTGAAACTGTAGAAATGCTATTATTGCCGTTTTTTTGTTTGAACTTATGGTTGCTAATTCTCTTGAAAATGAATGCTATACGTTTTACTGAGTATTGTGATTTTCCCTAACAGTATTAGTACAGGTTTGTTTTTGGCCCATTTTCACAGCATGTACCCCATTCATCTTGGTTATTTGATGGCAGCAGCATTAGCCTACCAATTCTGCATAGACTGTCACATTCGTCTTCTGTTAAATGCAAAATGAGGGTCATGTGTGTATTGGGGACCAATTACAGTGACAGGACAACATATAATTTTAACAAAAACACACTAAGAAAAATGCTTCTGGAAATTAATGTTTTTTGGTGCAGTTGCCAATAACATCTTCTCATCGTGTTTTGCTCAGTGTGTTCCATGCCCTGTTCCAAAGACGGATGATCGGGAAGCCAAACGGGACACTCCGGAGGAAGGAGAACTACAGGATCAAAAAATGGAAATAACAATCCGGAATTCCCCGTATATACGGGAAGACTCCACAGAGGACAGGTAAATGGGATAGAGAAAGATAGCTGTGGGAATTGTGGTCCTGTTCTGGTGGTCGAGTTATGGGAGAAAATAATTTTCTGTACTGAATATTCTTCATTTGAATATATTTTCTCCCATTGTGCTCCCAACTTAACACGACCTGCTATGCACAGGAGCAGCCTGTTTGTTCAGTCGTTGGCACTAGACAGTCTTCCCAATTCCAGGGGAGAAGAGGATGAATCGCTGGCAATAAAACCTCCACCCCAAATGGCCAGGAAAGACAAATCTCATCACAGAAAGGAAGAGAAGCGAAAGGACAAGAGACGTCACCGCAGTCACTCTGCTGAAGGAGGTATGATTTGCCGTTCAGTGGTGCTGTATCACTATTATTGGTAATGTTGCTTGTATACATGTTTATTACAATATGCCGCATTAATTCACATATGTTTTTATCACAGCAGCAGCAGCAGGAGGTAAACACATGCGGCCCAAAGAAAAGGACAGGGAGAGCGAGCGCAGGAAGAGGCAGTGGGAGGAGCAGGAAAAGGCCCGGCGAGACTGGGAAAGGCAGAAACGCAGGGAGCAGGCCAGAGCCCAATCCCGCAGAGAGAGGTGACCACTAGCTACTGTGACTACATACATACATGCATACACCCACACACTTCTGTTTGTTACTGTGACTTGAATTTGGGAAACCAATGAATGTTACCAAAAACACGACATTGGGGATTGTGGTGCATGCTGTTTACATTTTGTGATAAATGTCAGTTGCGGATTTCAGAAGTGGCCCTTTTCTTACATCTGTACCTTAAACGGCTTTGACTTGTGCAGTAAGCCCACACTCCCTGTAGAGGAGACTACTGCTTTGACTTGTGCAGTAAGCCCACACGCCCTGTAGAGGAGACTACTGCTTTGACTTGTGCAGTAAGCCCACACGCCCTGTAGAGGAGACTGCTGCTTTGACTTGTGCAGTAAGCCCACACTCCCTGTAGAGGAGACTACTGCTTTGACTTGTGCAGTAAGCCCACACTCCCTTAGAGGAGACTACTGCTTTGACTTGTGCAGTAAGCCCACACGCCCTGTAGAGGAGACTACTGCTTTGACTTGTGCAGTAAGCCCACAGCCCTGTAGAGGAGACTACTGCTTTGACTTGTGCAGTAAGCCCACACGCCCTGTAGAGGAGACTACGGCTTTGACTTGTGCAGTAAGCCCACACTCCCTGTAGAGGAGACTACTGCTTTGACTTGTGCAGTAAGCCCACACTCCCTGTAGAGGAGACTACTGCTTTGACTTGTGCAGTAAGCCCACACGCCCTGTAGAGGAGACTACTGCTTTGACTTGTGCAGTAAGCCCACACGCCCTGTAGAGGAGACTGCTGCTTTGACTTGTGCAGAGTTGCGTGTTGAGTCTGAAAATCCAGCAATTAGGTCAATTGAATTTTCCATACTGGACTTTTGACTTCAGCTCAAATTAGTTAGCTTATAATAAATAATGCATTTCTATAGTCACTTTTTAATTTAAACTTTCAATAGGGACAAAAAATGTGTCTTCAACTTTTGTACAATCAACATTTACTTTTGTTATTTTCACTTCTAATATTGTCTATTCAAAACCATATGTAAGTAGTTACAATGGAACGCAGCAGACATGGCTAATTGCCTTATAACGTTACACCAAAACATTTACAGATGACTAAATAACTTTTATTTATTTTGTTCAGCCATTCATTATTCCTTTGTTTGTTTGAGTGTGAACTAAATATTTTGCGGTGATTGCAAATGCAGGAACAATCCTATGTGTTGTTAGAGCAGCATCCTGTCAGCTGAGGAGAAGATTTTTTCTGATGCATACATCTTGTGAGCAAACATTTTGACAGAAAAATGTAATAATTATTTGTTAACTGTCTGTGACAATTTGCTTGGCTCACGAGACAATGCATGTTTTTGGGTACACAAGAAAGAGACAAGAAAATATTTGAACACTATTTTTAAGAAAACGTCAATGACGAAATAAATAAATGACTGACACGCTTTCAACTTTTCGATAAAATATTGTCACTTCCAATATCGCAAGATCTTGTGGCACGAGATCTCATCACACCTGTTCTCATCACATGTCCTGATGTTTTAATGCGCATTATAGGTTTAAGTTGTCTATATGATGTCTTTCCATACAGACATCAAATGATGTGATGATCTTAGTTGCCAAATGAAAATGTGTAATCGAACTATGTATTTTCTTGTTTTACAGTACTGTTGAATTGTTTTCTTATTTAATTTAAGGAATACTTAATTCCAGGGGTTTTGTATTTCTTAGCCTTTTTTACATGTTTGGCATCAGCCTGTTCCTAATATATTTGACTTAATATCAGTATTACATATCGCCCGTAGGCCACATTGATCCTAGAGGTGTTATCTGGATCGGCCCTAATAAGTTGTTTGTTTTCAGTTACCAGTGACACTTGATACTGTACTCTTCCCCTTCCCTGCAGCAGACATTAACAGTGTGGGGTGGGTGGCTTTTGGTTTTCTGGAGAGTTCCTGACAGGATTCCCCCGTCTTCCCCGGACTACAGGGACAGGTTGGAGCAGGTGGAGCGTCAGCGGGAAAGGGACCGCAAGCTCCGTGAGCAACAGCAAAAGGAGCAGCGTGAGCAGAAGGAGAGGGAGAGAAGGGCAGAGGAGCGCCGCAAGGAGCGTGAGGTGCGCCGAGAAGGTTGGTGTTCACAGATACTTTATGTGTTTAATCCTATCCTGTCTGGTTTTGTTATATCCAACATTATTTATGGACTGGCAGTAACATGTGATGTTATTTTGTGTAACTCTGGTGGTAGAGTATGCCACCTGCTCTGCCCTCACTGAGACTGTAAAAAAATATATTCACTTCTGTAAAGCCTTGATTACAGTGCCGGTTATATTAATTAATTCCTGTGGTTTAAGTTAACTTGTTAAAAATGTCTTGATGTCTGTATTTAAATAGCACATGCATACGGGAATATTTCACAGATATTGTTACCTTTATAGGATCCAGTTGTACTGTAATGTCAGTTGTTACGAGTTTGGTAAAAAAAAAATAATAATACAGAAAGTAGCTGATTGCTAAAATCTTTATATTAGGGTTTACCACCAAATTGAATGTTTAGGAGCACTAGTAGCAATGTTGGAAAGTAGGGGTGTGCGATATGACGATATTTAATCGTGGACTATTAAAATGTCTCCACGATTCACTTTTTCGGAAATATCGTAGAATCGCGCTCCAGTGCACGTTCAATTAGATGCAGATCTATGGCGTTTTTTCAGCTATGTAACAACATGCAATGCGTGGTGCGCTATATGTCAGCGTGTTAACACTAGAAGCGCCAACAGCCCATGCCCGCGGGCGTTGCAGTTAGTAATTAAAATAAATATATAATGTTGAAAAGCTACAGCCTCGTTCTTCCATGACTTTTCCTAAATACGTGCATTTTACCTTGTCCCGTTTTCAGAAACTGGATGCGTTTTGGTCTGATCTCGTTTTGGTCCGATCTATATTGGACACCGTTTTGGTCTGGTCTATATGAAACTGGATGCGTTTTGGTCTGGTCTACATGAAACTTGACGCGTTTTGGTCCGATCTATATGAAACTGGATATATGTAACCGATTAATTTGCTGCTGTCTCATGTGCACTCATAACATCACTAATGAACACTGTGCGCAGTGCAACCGGTTAGTATGCGTGTCCTGCTCAGGCAGACAAAAGCTGCGAGATATACATAGATAATAGATTGATTGGCTTGGTTGAATTTGAATAAACTAAAAAAAAAGAGGAAGGCCTACGTTTATAAAGAAATATATGTTTTACTTAATAAACAGAACGAAAATATAAAACGAAATTGATTAATGTATCTACCGGGTAACAGCAGAATATACCCGACGGTGACCAATATACAAACTGTGTTGTAAAATACGTGTTTCATTGTCTATAGTGCCTTAGTTACTGGGCTGTAATTACTATAATACATTTTACAAATGTAAATGATCGAATTATACACTGTAGCCTAATGTTTTTATTTCAACAGTCTGTGTTGCAATATATACGGCCAATCATGCGCAAATCATTTGATTGCGCGTCGCTTGTGATCTAAAATGTTTTAGCATTTATTACATCAAAATAGGACATACAGTTTGATGGATTTTCATTTATTCGATCTTTAGAAATTTAAATATCATAGCCTGTGCATTTTAAAATCATGGTTTTAATTTTGTATTGTATGGCTACATAAGACAATAAATAGGCTACATACTATTTTAGTAAAATGTTTTACTGCATAATTCATAATTCATTTAATTCAGGATGATAACACAGTAGATCATCTGATGCTGTAGATGGATGGCAGGTTACACAGTGAATGGATGGTGAAGCTGCGGATGAGAATGAAGGTGCTTCTTTGCACCATTGCACTTCCATTAAATATACACGTGATTAAATATGCTACTTTAACATTTTTTTCCCTTTTATGTTTTGTTACCTTGTAACGCTATATTTTTTAAATGGAGATATAATTTGCTTGTATTGCAGCTCAGTAATTAGCAAAATAGTCTTAAAAAGCAACATGAAAAAGAATCGTGATAAAATCGTGAATCGTGATTTTTCCTGAAAAAATCGTGATATGATATTTTTCCCATATCGCCCACCCCTATTGGAAAGATTATACGGTACTGTAATGAAGTCTTAGTATTTGTTAAAAAAAATTTTTGGCACATATAATCTACCGCAGGCTTCTAAAAAAGTATCTGGAAGCGTTTTTGAGCAAGCTGAGTAAAATTACAGGGAGTATAATAATTATTTTGAATCAATCTGTGAACCTAAACTACAAATATATTTTAAAAACCACAATTGATGCTTGTAAATTTTAAGTTATCTTACTGTATATAGAGCCCTGAATTCTTGTAATAGCCAATCAGGAGACCTTTAATTCTTATATCCAGACAAAAGGCACGGTTGCCTAATTTGGATGCAAGCAACAGATTTTACTGAAATCTTTAAGCTCTATGGGGTTCCTTTTGTCTCAAGGAAGTCAATGTAAAGTGGTTATACTTCTCCCACCTGTTGGACGTCACCTAATTACAACAACTTAACATTTGAACCAACTCTCCCCTCTATTAAGTTTACTTGTAATAACTGTTACAATAATGTGTATATAATTCAAAGTGATTCAGTCGGACTGTTCCCTTACACTTCATTGTTCTTTTTTTATTTTATTTAAACAAACATTCGGTTAATTGTTTACTTTCGCGGACAGGAAATGAGGGATTTTGGCTAAATGTTGTCAACCACTATCATTCCTCATACTGCTGATTTATTATGGCCGCTTTCATTTATGTCAACGGATACATTTTACCCAATGCCCCTTTATAAGGTACTGTTCATCAAATGCATACAGCCTTCTGCATTCATAGTCAATGTAGTTTTCTCCATTTTGACTGTCTTGATTTTAGGTTGAGTAAAGCCACCGGATGGTTTTCAGCATTGCAATCATTCTCGATTGTGATTTATTTTACTCCAGTGTTCTAAATACGTCAATCTACCGTTCAGGTCAATTGCATTATGCGTTTCATCAAACAGTATGCCGCGTCATAGATGGTCTTATAATTAATTTGATGACATCACAGTATGTGATTGCACCAAACTACCACACTCTGTATTGAAACTGCCCTGCTCAACAGTGCCACCTCAACACCGTGTGCAGCCAGATGAGTATGTGGACAAGCCCAAACAGAGCCACAGAAGCCGCAGCCCCAACCGGGCTCCGAGGGAACGACCCGAACACAGCAGTGAACCCCGCAGGATTGCTGGTGAGACTGGTTTCATTTGGCTAATATTGTTTTGGTGGTGGAGGTGGAGGGAATGAACGAGTTACTTTGTCTGATTAGGATTTTTTATGTTGTTTTCTTTCATTTCTTTGTTTCTGCAGAGAAGGAAGAGAAGCCAGAGGACAAAGACCTGCTCTCTGACCTCCAGGATATCAGTGATAGTGAGAGAAAGACCAGCACAGGAGAATCCTCCTTAGGTCAGTGACTTTTTATAAATTCGACAATCCAATGTTAATAGATGTTCATATATTTTTTTAAACGGGACACTGACTGGACTTTCATCGTAGGTTCTGCCTCAGGGTCAGGGTCTGAAGATGAGGAAGATGATGGCGAAGAAGATGGATCTAGCAGTCTAAGCGAGGGGGAGGCGGAGGCGGAGGTGGAGACAGGGGTGGATGTGGATGTGGATGGAGAGGAAGAGGAATCTGGTTCTGGCTCAGGCGATTCTGACCAGACAGCAGGTCTTCTAATTTACTCTACTTTTGCTGTCTGATTCAAAATTCATAGTGGTTTCAGAATGATAACATTAAAATGTCTCTTATGCATTGTCTTTGTTGCAGATGATGTAAGTGAAGACGAACAATCTGAGGAAGAGTTTGAGGAAGAGCGAGAGAATGGCAACCATATTCTTCCAGGTAGGCTCCAAGCTTTTTCTATCCCTTTATAAAGTATTTTTGCATTTGTGACCTTATAGTTAAATAAATCCATATAGCATAATCATTACATAGGGGTATTTCATGCTGGGTTCAAAAGCAATGCAGTTCTGTCAATACTGTGCCTCAAGTGTCTCAAATTTATGGGACTTTCTAATCATTGGTAAACTTAGACTGCTTGTACTGCCCAGAGCCCATTTGTGGGACTGGGAGACAAGTCCGGTATGAACTGATTAAACTGGTTAAACTGAGCAAAGTACTGATTGAGTCCTCAGGACCTCAGACTGGGGTCAAAGGTTCACTTTCTAACAGAACAATGACACTAAGCACACAGCCAAGACAGTTCTCTAAATGCCCATGAGTGGCCCAGCCAGAGCACAGACTTACTAATTAAATATTTCCCACAATGACTTAAGAATGTTTCTATCCAATGCTAACCAAACCAATGCATTTATTTTTGGAGCAAGTTAAGTAAAATGCAGCATTTTTGGAAGTATATTTAAATTTTATTCTGCACAGTGTGTGTTGATTTGACATTGGACCTTGCTCTATAGTGCACGTACGCACACACTACAAAACAGTTTGGTGATTTGAAAATCTGCATTTCTCCCACTCCCTGTTGGTGTGTTTTTGATCAATATATTGTCTTTATTTCTGTTATAACTTCCATCCCTTTAACCCTTATAGTGCCAGAGTCCCGTTTTGACCATGACACAGAGGAAAGCGGAGAAGAAGAAGACGATGAGGAAGAGGCGGGGGAGAGAGACGTGACCCCCCAGTTTGTTTCCCACTCCCACTCGGCAACCCCTGAGCCTGAGGAGAACTATATCCCTGAATCTCCTCCTATCTCACCAGTGGAGCTGAAGAAGGAGTTGCCAAAGTACCTGCCAGCTCTACAGGTGGGTCTGTATGCCACCACACCTGGGTCCATTAACGGCTTGTTTCATTTGCTCTGTGGTGCGCACAATTTATGTGGCAGACGGTGGTAACACACTGAGATTATTTATTTTGTCGATCACTGCACATTTTTACTTCAGTGTTACACACCAACACGTCCGTTCTTACATTTAGATTGAAATACTTTATTTAAAGTGCAAACTAAACTAAATTGAGTTGGACCACAACCTTGGTATGTCTATGTCTTCATGATGTATTGATTGTCATTTGTTTCATTGCCATTTTAGGGCTGTCGCAGTGTTGAGGAGTTCCAGTGTCTAAATCGTATTGAGGAAGGGACCTACGGCGTGGTTTATAGGGCCAAAGACAAAAAAACAGGTTAGTTGTCTGGTTTCCAATACATTTCCATTCCATCTGCACTCCAGCAACTCTAATGCTTGCATTTTCCTTTTAGACGAGATTGTGGCTTTGAAGCGTCTGAAGATGGAGAAGGAAAAAGAAGGTTTCCCCATCACGTCTCTAAGAGAGATCAACACCATTTTGAAAGCCCAGCACCCTAACATCGTCACTGTCAGAGTAAGGAGTTATAGAAATGCATACCTTATATCCCTCAGGCATAATAGCCAAATAACTGAGGTAAAATATCTTCAACATATATGAAATTATCCATTCTCCCTGAACTGTATATGTATATTTTTTTTTAACATGGAATATTAACTTGGATAGTAGTTCTGTGATCAACATGCTTTTCAGTAATGGGATCCTTTAAAAAATAATACTTCAAACATGACATGACAGTGACAATATATATATTCTACAATTTCAGGAAATTGTGGTTGGAAGCAACATGGACAAAATCTACATAGTGATGAACTACGTGGAGCATGACCTGAAGAGCTTAATGGAGACCATGAAACAGCCATTTCTCCCAGGTAAAACTATGGGATAATCTGAGTTGAGCCTAATGGCGACCATGAAATAGACATTCCTCACAGGTATAAAACTATGGGATAATCTGAGTTGAGCTAAATGAGCAAAGGAAGGCTATCAATCAACTTTGCAACACCATGCCATTGTTGCCTTGATTAGAGCCCATTTCCTACAACAGGAATATTACCCAATGGGGTTAAATATCTTAATATTACTTCAACAAACTGACATCTAGAATGCTAAAGGCTTGCAAGGCTGTAATTGCTGCAAATTGAGGATTATTTGACAAATGTATGTTTGACTTACACAATTATTGTTTATTTGTATAATTACAAATAGTTTGAATCAATATTTTTTTATTTTGTGTTTTCATGAGAAACAAGGACATTTTTATGTGACCCCAATCATTTTGAACAGCAATGTATGTCTCTCCACTTTAATCACAATCTGGACGACTGCCATTCTAGTAGTAATTGGGCTAATTTAGTGCCACCACCACTAGCATCAAAAGCTTTGAAACTAGTAAGTGTTTTTTTTTAATGGCCCAGCCAGCCTAGACATTAACCTGATTCAACGTTTATCCCCAAAATGGGATTTTTTTTGAGAAATGTATTTTGTTTGGATGTTCCAGACTGCATCTTTAACGGATAAAACCATGCAATGGTCATGTAGTCTGGTGTCTAGAGTTTAATTTTAATATTCATATGCATTATGAATTAATTTATGCATTTTTAACTTGTCACACTTTCCTGTACTATATGACCTTAGGTGAAGTGAAGACCCTGATGATCCAGCTACTACGAGGTGTCCGCCATCTCCATGACAACTGGATCTTACACCGTGACTTGAAAACATCCAACCTGCTGCTCAGCCACAAGGGGATACTCAAGGTGCTGTAGTTGTCACATTGTTAGTTATGGATTATATATTATTACCCATGATGTTTACTAGGGGTATGAGGTTTGTTTGTTTGAATACCAGACTGTAACTAGGGATGTGAGGTTTGTTAGTTTGAATACCAGGCTGTAACTAGGGATGTGTGGTTTGTTTGTTTGAATACCAGACTGTAACTAGGGATGTGAGGTTTGTTTGTTTGAATACCAGACTGTAACTAGGGATGTGTGGTTTGTTTGTTTGAATACCAGACTGTAACTAGGGATGTGAGGTTTGTTTGAATACCAGACTGTAACTAGGGGTGTGAGGGTTGTTTGTTTGAATACCAGACTGTAACTAGGGGTGTGAGGGTTGTTTGTTTGAATACCAGACTGTAACTAGGGGTGTGAGGGTTGTTTGTTTGAATACCAGACTGTAACTAGGGGTGTGAGGGTTGTTTGTTTGAATACCAGACTGTAACTAGGGGTGTGAGGGTTGTTTGAATACCAGACTGTAACTAGGGGTGTGATGTTTGTTTGAATACCAGACTGTAACTAGGGGTGTGAGGTTTGTTTGAATACCAGACTGTAACTAGGGGTGTGAGGTTTGTTTGTTTGAATACCAGACTGTAACTAGGGGTGTGAGGTTTGTTTGTTTGTTTGAATACCAGACTGTAACTAGGGGTATGAGGTTTGTTTGTTTAAATACCTCCAGGAGAACTGTCTTTGCACTACTCCACTAATCAGGCCTCTATTGTAGTTAGTCACTGGTAATGTTTTAGCGAGTACACACCGCAATTTTCTGCCACAGTTCTGCCTCCATTAGTGAAAAACAACATTTATTTTAGGAACTCATCATTATGCTTCTGTGTCATTGGCATCTTTTTTCCTGTTCTAGGTTGGTGACTTTGGCCTGGCCCGTGAGTATGGTTCTCCGCTAAAGCCATACACTCCTGTGGTAGTGACCTTGTGGTACCGTTCGCCAGAGTTGTTGTTGGGAGCCAAGGTGAGTCGGGAAGCACTGAACACAGATGTTACTGAACAAAAATATAATGGGAATCAGTTTGGTTTAGGTCCCATATTTCTGAAGCTGGAGCTGAATCGGCTCGTATTAGGTTTTATCACATTCCAGTGGGGTTTAGGATTATTCATGATTCCTTCAATGATGAAGGAAGCTGTCCAGGGTCATGTGAAGTCAAGCGTGCCACTGCCATGTTTGACTTTTGGTTTAATATTTTTAAATGTGGAATGTGGTGTTTGTTTTTCAATCGTCATAGCAATGCTCATGTTGCCCAGACTGTTCTTGTTTAACCCATCTGTGGTTCACGTTTAACCCATTTGTGGTTCACGTTTATCCCATCTGTGCGTAGACCATTGTTTCTGAATATGAGTATCATCCAGAAGCTTTTTGGCAAAACTAAAGTGGACCTAAACGGGTACCAGGAGAGGCAAACGCCTTTTTTAAATTATGTTTATGCACTTTGCTTGGCCAAGATCTTTATTGTAGTCGCCTAAAAAATGTTTACCGTTACGATGTCTTTGAAATGTTCAGCATTCACCAATGTGGTGTAATTAAATGTTTCTCAAACAGCAACGTAAAATGGTTGCTGAATTAAACGAGTTACTGTCTTTACTTTTTAATGTTCAACGAAGTGATTCTGAACACAGACCAAGTTTGCATATTCACAGCACATCTACCAAGTTAATGCTTGTCTCCTTGCCCAGACTAAACACTTCAACCCAAACTCGTACTCTGCTGTCTGTTCCTTGGAATATTGTCTTTATAGCGGCTGTGTGTTTCTGTCTCCACAGGAGTACTCAACAGCTGTGGACATGTGGTCTGTGGGCTGCATATTTGGAGAGCTCCTAACCCAGAAACCGCTCTTCCCAGGAAAATCTGAAATTGACCAAATTAACAAGATATTTAAGGTTAGCACATCTAATTTGTATGTCTATTTGCACACACAAGAATGCATTCTGGAAAGCCTTTTTTTCATGATGTCTCCTCAAGTTGGCAGAGATAAGTATAGGATTTCATTATGGCTCAATGTATTCTCTGGATGAGTACTTTGCAGTCCCAATCCAGTCTGTTTAAACAGTGTGGCGTAGCAGTGTTTTCTGTGTCTGTCCAGCCAGGCTCAGCTGTAAATTACCAGCTTAACTACCTGTAAGAACACCTTGGTACTTGAGTACTACACTTCCATGACATACAAGTCCGAGCAGGTATTGGACACTTATACTTATAGCACCCTGCTAGCTGTCTTATGAAGTGAAGCATGGTCGGTCCCTGCTGGTCATTGAGGGGATGATATTGCTGGATGTATAGTTTGTGGTAACTCGTCCAGTTGTCTAATTGACAATTTGCAATTCCCCGAGATGTTAAGGGGAAATTAACATGCATCAGAAAGTAAAAACATCAAATGGGCAATTCAATGAGGAAAAGAAAATGTAAATTGTAAATACATGCATTTTATAACAACCTGTAATGCTTAAGTGATGGCATATGCTACCAAGGGCTCCCCTGTGGGAGAACGCTGGGCAGAGCCATCTACAAAAAAACCTGTTGAACCATTCCAGGTCTCTGATCAGTAGGTCTCTAGAACCTGGCCAGGAAGTTCTCAACAACTCCCGGGCTTACTCTCAGTAGGTCTCTAGAACCTTTTCAGGTCTCTACAACCTGGCCAGGAAGTTCTCAACACCTCCCGGACTTACAGAGCTCTCAGGTCTCCCTGGACCTGGCTTTGAGAATTGTTTTCCAAATTTCTAGAACCTGGGCCAAAATTCCCTGGAATTCGAGTCCCACTACCAAAGAAATTCAGTCTCACTCTTTTGTTTTAGTACAGAGACCATAACTTATTTTCGCAAGTAGTTGCCAATTAGCTGGCCTAGAAGTCTTTAACTTCAGATCTTT